>OZ059797.1:11354055-11822354 GCA_964057025.1 Standfussiana lucernea | reverse complement strand
CACATTTTTTTAGCTATTTTGATTTAAAAACCAAACTACGAAACGGATTTTGACGAAATTTCTATGGGACCAAACGAGAAGTATATCTTTTCAGATAAAAGAAGAATTTTTCAAATCGGCTCGTAAATGACGAAGATATGAGGTAACAAACATAAAAAAAATACAACCGAATTGAGAACCTCCTCCTTTTTTTGAAGTCGGTTAAAAAAAAAGATAATTAATTATAATTCCTCCACAAACAAAAGTTCACCAGTGCTTCATATCAAAATCCCCTTCGCGGTTAAACTCGTACTACTCAAGATTTCCATGTCACTGTAATTTGAACACAATGAGACTCCGTTTCTGACTTTACCAGCGTCCTTAGGCAATAAATTAAAGGTCTAATCTCGAGCTTGTCTCGCTGGGCCGTCTTCATGAATCACACGTATTTTGTAGACAAAGAAATGGGGACTCACTAAGGAAAGCTCTTCTTATTTAATAGAAAATCATGAAGTACTCTGGCTTTATTAGTGACGTTATGAAGAAAGGTCTGGTGCGTAGTACTCGCAACCGCAGTGCGTGTTTGACCAGGGTAGTTACCATGCCGTCTTAGAGCAGTATTTTTATAATTTTTTGGATAGCCCATTTATCGAGGAAGGCTATATAACATCACGCTGCGACCAATAGGAGCAGAGCATCAATAAAAAATGTTATGCAGACGAAGTTGCGCGAGTCAGCTAGTAGATTATAAGAGTGGGGAAACGATGCATGACTTTTGTGGAAGATGATATAGCTAGAAATGGGAAGATTACTGAGATCACGACCAAGGGTCCGTTTCCTCCAAGCGGAATAATCTTCGCGCACCTTTTGGTCACTGAATAAAGGTCTGTATCAGCATTTCCTTTAAGTATAAAATTGGGCAAACACGCGCGAGGTGACGGTTTGTCTGCGTCGAATTTTATACGAAAAATAATAATAATAATGTCACTTCATTGTGGGAATGAGACGGATCTATAGGGGACGTCTAGCACAATCTCTTTCCAACTCTGGAATAAGATTAAAACAATACTGTTTTATGGCGTCATGATAGGACACCTGGTGTTCGAACGCATACGAAGCAAACTGCAAAAAGAGTGTGCAAGGATCGCAACAGGTGGCGTTCTGTAGTTTCTGCCTACCTCTTTGTGATAACAATGCGTTTGGTTGTATATTTATAACATCACCTATTTCTCAGCAACAAGGTCTATCTCTTTCGGCATGGCGTAGGTCGAAAGGGACCGATGATGTTTCAGTTTCTACATGAAGAACTCAGTACATAACATAACATCAGTCCTGTAATCCCTGAAGGGTTGGGCAGAGGTGTACCTAAAAGTTCACCCACATTTCGCCAGTTATGTTTAAGTCCCATGTAATAGAGGGCGAGCCTATTGCCATCAACCGGGCACAGATCTAGACTCCGTGGCTGCTACTGAAAAATTCCTGAAAAACCCAATAACACTTTTGTCAGACCAACGAGACAGTCTAACTCAGTACAATTCAATCAAAATGGCTTTAAGATTATTTGCAAAGATAAACTGCGTTGAGAATCTCGGATTCGGAGATAGGATTTGTTAGTCAATCTTCTCTAGATTTCTTGACCTCCGTCTATCTAATAATCGGAGCGAGATAGATTTTAATTGAATTGCTAGGAAATCAGATGAAATGATTCAATTCCCAGGAAATTTTGTCTTCTGTAAGACTTCTTTCGTCGTAACTTCGATCTACAATTCAGGCTTAGTTTGAAGTTTCTTTGACTTCGAATTAATTTGACAATTATTCATTAATTTGTGCTCTAGGCTGACCTTGAACATGATTTTTGATCTTTCGCCCTTTTAAATTTCATTATAAATTTAGGCTCTACAGTAATTGCTTTAGACAACTTTTTGTTTAAAGTATCTTTGGTGTCAAGTTCCCAGTCTTACTTTTTAATTTTATTTCTGTTTAGTAAATAGAATACTTAATTTGTTTTATTTACTGAAAGTTGAATAATACCTACTTTTAACGCCTCTGCCGTGCCCTTCGGGAAATACAGTCGAGGTCATGTTAGTTATTCAAGTATTCAAAGAATCAAGTGCATACTAGATAGATTTTATTGATAGAAAGATAAAAATTCAGATTGTTATATAATATAACAATTAATAAAAAAACATACTAACTGGAAGTTAATTTAACGATTCAGAAATTATTGATAAAATATGAAAGGGCCGTTTGAAATCAAAATGATTATTATAATAAAACAGATAGTTTTGACAATGTTAAAACATAGTTAATGACACTTTTAATGGGTTACCCACATAATTAAAAAACAATAGAATAATAATTTAGGTTCCTCCGACGGTGAATTATTATATCATAAAGGTTTTCACTGAAATCTGCTACTGTCCTTTAAAACCCTTCACTAAGAAATAATTCACCGTCGGTGTTTCGGTAATTCACCGTCGGTTTTATAATAATAATTTTGATTTCAATCAGTCCTTTCATTTTTAACCGACTTCAAAAAAAGGAGGAGGTTCTCAATTCGGTTGTATGTTTTTTTTTTTTTTTTTTGTGTTTGTTACCTCATATCTCCGTCATTTATGAACCGATTTGAAAAATTCTTCTTTTATCTGAATGGATTTACTTCCCGATTGGTCCCATAGAAATTTCATCAAAATCGGTTCAGCAGTTTGGTTATGAAATCAAAATAACTGGAAAAAATGTCATCCAAGTAAAAGAAATTGCGAAATTGATACTTGACAAGGATTTGTGTGTGATACGATAACTAAAAAGGGTAAAATAAAAACTTTTTTGCAAAAAAAAACCGACTTCCAAAAAAAACACTAAAAAAGTGGAAAATAACTTTACTTTCGGAAGTCGGTGGCAAAAAAGTCTATGAAACAAACAATAGTCATTTTCCACTTTTTTTGTGTTTTTTTTGGAAGTCGGTTTTTTTTTTGCAAAAAAGTTTTGTATCAATAATTTCTGAATCGTTAGATGAACAGCTGTTATAATTCCTGAATCGTTAGATTAACAGCTGTTATAATTTCTGAATTGTTAGATTAACTGTTATAATTTCTGAATCGTTAGATTAACAGCTGTTATAATTTCTGAATCGATAGATTAACTGTTATGATTTCTTTATCGTTAGAGTAACAGCTGTTTTAATTTCTGAATCGTTAGATTTACTGTTATTATTGTAAATCTGATTTTGCCGCTCAGTGACCATTATTCCCCTTGTCCTAAGATTTATATTAGACACAAAATATATGTTAAAGGACTGTAACAGTCCATTGACTTTCGTTACCATAGACAGTTACTGTCAATCTTTTTTATGTCACGTTTTTCTAATGCTGTTATAGAAAATCCCAGTGAAAATTCTTTACTTGGATTTTTGTGCTGAAAATTATCTTTTTTCTCTCTGCTATAAGTGTAGCTAAGTGTTTTTTTTTTCTACTGACAGAGGGAATCTAGGTTATTTGCTTGAAGCAAAGTTAGTATCGTACTCTATGTATTTTCATCGAAATTCTTTAGATATTCTTCAACAAAAAACAATATAATAGAATCTACTTCGCGATGACTTGGTGCTTATGTTTATGTACTACAAATATTTTAAAATCATATATTTCGATTAAATCATATTGCTAGAAATCTCTCAGCCCGTGTCCTCATATAAGCGATCATCGCCCGTATATGCAATTACCTTGCGATTATGCGATCGGCACGTTCATTTTATTTGGCAAATCCAAACGCGTCGGCACTTTCCGAATCGCGATGACCGCAAATTCGCGCAGTCGTTTTGATTAGAACACGGCTTCAGATATTTCAGTAAAATACAAACTGTTTTGAAACTGTTATTCGTCTTACAGATTTATATTTAATAGTGTTACGTCGTACGTACGAGATCTTTCGGGAAGGGACGTGATTCGGTGTGTTTGCGCTAAAGGCTTCGAGAAGCGTGCCATTGTTATTGGTTCAAGGTTAAGTAGGTGACTACTTATAAAAAAATATTGGGAATTGTCATTGTAATTTCGACCGTGCGCCGAGGGCATAAAGTACCTACTTCTTTATTCGGTACAAGTAGGTTATTATTTTTTTTGCCTACTACTTGGTAATGTTTTTTTGTTGATGTTTTTATCGAACCATTCTACACATCGCCGGAATGTTCGTGAATAATGGGGTAGTATAAAAAGCACAAGCGCCGACACACATGGAGTAGAGCGAATCGAAGTGAACTAGAAGTGCGATATCTAAGCGAATAGTGATCAGTAGTGTACTTGTGATTAAGATCTAAGTGTTTTGTGTTTAATAAAGTTATTAAATTGTCTGCTTGGTAGTAATTAATTTATCCCATACCCAGCTCGTAACAATTTGGTGTCAGAAGTGAGGGATAAATTATGCCAATTCTACCGAAGGACGACACGGACGGTATCCGTACCAGGAGTCAGCGACAGCAGGACATGGACCAAAGGCGGTTTGGAGATTCCCCAACACAGACACCGGGTGGTGTCCAGCCTACGTCAGTGCCAGTCGCTGGCCCATCCGCAGTTTCTACAGCATCAATGGCGCCAGACTTGTCAGCTTTAATGGCACTGCTACAGGAGCAGGCTCGCCGTCAAGAAGAGCAGGCTCGCCGTCAAGAAGAGCAGGCTCGCCGTCAAGAAGAGCAGGCTCGCCGGCTGGAAGAGCAGTTGCAGCGAGACAAAGAGGAGCAGGCTCGCCGTCAAGAGGAGCAGGTTCGCCGGTTGGAAGAGCAGTTGCAGCGAGACAAAGAGGAGCAAGTCCGCCGCCAAGACGAGCAAATGCTCCTCATAAAGGATCTTCATGCAACTTTTGGCAAAGACCTAAAGGTGATGAAGGATCAGGTACAGCAGCACGAGAATCGCCTCTCAGAAGCCGAAGTTCAGATCGCTGGGGTGAAGAAGGCTTTGGGGGAACTGAAGACTGGAGACTTGACTGTAGCTTCAGTAGTTGCTGCACCTTCAGCGCGGGGCTTTAAGGTGCCTCCATTCGATGGCACATCTTCGTGGTCGGCTTATAAAATTCAATTTGAGGCCGTTATGAAGGCGAATGGATGGACAAAACCGCAAGCCATGACCGCGCTCACCTTGGCCCTCCGAGACCAGGCCCTTAATATTCTTGAGGCGCTCGGCAAGAATGTAACCTACGAGCAGCTGCTGGAGGCGTTAGAGTCCAGATACGGTGACGCGCACCTGGAGCACGTATTTCGTGCTAAGTTGAAAGATCGTGTTCAACGTAGTGACGAGAATCTACAGCAGTGGGCCCTCGAAGTTGAAAAGCTGGTTCGGAAAGCATACCAGTCTGCCCCTGCACTTATCGATGGGAATCTGGTACAAGCGTTCGTTGATGGAATACGCGACCTAGAAGTTAGAGCCGCTGTGAGACTTGGGCATCATGAGGCGCTGAAAGACGCCTTGGCCCATGCCTTAGAAGTAGAGGCAGTGAGGCAGGACCACCGAACGCACCGCGTCAGAGAGGTTGTAGCATCTCCTGTACGCGACCGGCCGCAAGGGTACAGTCTTAGGTGCTACACTGGTAGAGAAAGGGATCATCTTTGGTCTAGCAGTCCAAAGCAAGTTGTGGCATCACCTGTACGCCAGCTTCCGCAACGGTACAGCCCTAGGTGCTACACTTGTGGAGAAAGGGGTCATCTTCGGTCAAACTGTAAAAACCGAAGCACAATGAGAGAAGGTCAACCCCATGAGGGAAAAGCGGCTGAAATGCCATGCATGACTGCCCAGCAACAGTGGAGAACTCACGTTAAGACAGACGCCTTGTCAAGAAGACCTTGTCCTGAAGACTGTAAGCACTGTCCCAGGCAAGAGACTAAGGAAGTAGTGTCCGTGAGGATGCTTAGAACAGATCTCAGCGATGAATGGAAGGAAACCCTACAGCAGGCTCAGCAAAATGACTCGGACATCAAACCGATCTTCGAGTGGATCAAAGCTGGTGCTCCTAAACCTAAGTGGAGTGATGTGGCTGCGATGAGTTCCATCACGAAGAGTTATTGGGCGCAATGGAACAGCTTGGTGATCCAGGATGGAGTCTTGTGCCGTAAATGGGAAAACGCTCGAGGGGACAGCTGTCATCTACAAATGGTTGTCCCTAAAGCTAAGGTACCAGATGTTCTACGGCTCTACCATGATGGATGTTCAGGAGCACATATGGGGGTAAAAAGGACTCTACTAAAAATTCGAGAACGCTTTTACTGGATCCACTGTCGAGATGATGTGGAGGACTGGTGTCGCAAATGTACCAGTTGTGCGGCCGTGAAAGGACCCCACACACGCAGCCGAGGTGCATTAAAAGTGTACAACGTTGGAGCCCCTTGGGAACGGATAGCACTAGACGTTGCGGGACCATTTCCAGAAAGTGAGAGCGGAAACAAGTACTTCCTGGTGGTCATGGATTACTTCACAAAGTGGCCAGAAGTCTTCGCCATTCCTAATCAAGAGGCTACAACTGTCGCAGATAAATTAGTTCAGGAAGTCTTCTGTCGTTTTGGAGTACCCTTAGAAATACACAGCGATCAAGGAAGGAATTTTGAATCGCAAGTATTTCAGGAAACTTGTCGATTGATGGGTACCTACAAAACCAGAACCACCTCTTACCACCCACAATCTGATGGAATGGTGGAACGATTCAACCAAACGTTGGAAAGATATCTGGCAAAAGTCGTGGAAAGCAGGCAAAGGGATTGGGACAAGCACATACAGCCGTTTCTACTGTCCTACCGCAGCGCAGTCCACGAAAGTACGACTGTGACGCCAGCATTCGCGAACTTTGGAAGGGAATTACGGTTGCCTGCAGATTTAATCACTGGAACTCCCCCTGATGCTCCACGTAGTGTAACAGATTACGCACATGATTTGCGTAACAAGCTGAATGATGTTTATGAGCATATCCGACAATCCGGCCAACAGATGTCTGAGAAGATGAAGACCCGTTATGACCGCAAGGCAAACAGTAGGGCTTTCGACGAGGGTTCACTGGTGTGGTTACATAACCCAGTGCGGAGCAAGGGGAGGTCTCCGAAATTGCAAGCAAAATGGGATGGACCATACCGAGTCGTGACTAGGATCAACGATGTCACCTACCGAATACAGAAGGGTCTACGAGGTGCGCCTAAGATTGTTCATGTAGACCGATTGGCCCGATACTACGGGGCTAATGATGCTCGGGACGAGCATGTCTAAGGAGGGGGCAGTGTTACGTCGTACGTACGAGATCTTTCGGGAAGGGACGTGATTCGGTGTGTTTGCGCTAAAGGCTTCGAGAAGCGTGCCATTGTTATTGGTTCAAGGTTAAGTAGGTGACTACTTATAAAAAAATATTGGGAATTGTCATTGTAATTTCGACCGTGCGCCGAGGGCATAAAGTACCTACTTCTTTATTCGGTACAAGTAGGTTATTATTTTTTTTGCCTACTACTTGGTAATGTTTTTTTGTTGATGTTTTTATCGAACCATTCTACACATCGCCGGAATGTTCGTGAATAATGGGGTAGTATAAAAAGCACAAGCGCCGACACACATGGAGTAGAGCGAATCGAAGTGAACTAGAAGTGCGATATCTAAGCGAATAGTGATCAGTAGTGTACTTGTGATTAAGATCTAAGTGTTTTGTGTTTAATAAAGTTATTAAATTGTCTGCTTGGTAGTAATTAATTTATCCCATACCCAGCTCGTAACAATAGTATATCTTGTATGCCTATGAATATTAAACTGTTCGTTGACTTGGCTTATACAAGGTGTAGTTTTGCATCCTCGTCAAAATTCAGGAGGTTGTCATAGAAGACATAAATAATCAATATAAATTACGGTACCTGGTCAATAATAAGAAACGCTGCTTTTTTTAGTTGTTTTAATTTGACATTATTTCAGAATGAAGCCCTTTTCAAAAGAAGAGAATCACCTGATGATCGCTGATGACACCGCCATAGTCTTCTTTGATAAAACCTGGGACAGGGCACATGAAGCTGCTAACGCGGGTTTAAATTTAGTTTCCAGCTGGCTTACCCACAATCTACTGACGCTTAATGTAGCCAAAACTAAGGTTTTGTATTTTAATAAGGACATCCTTGTGATATCAATGCACTGACAAGATGTACCTGCCCAAGCCTTGAGAAAGTTAAACAAATTAGCTATCTTGGGGTCCACATAGATCAACACCTTAACTGGTCAAAACAAATAGAGCATGTGAGCGGTAGGGTCAGAAAGCTTCTTCACATTTTCAAAAAAATGGGTCGAATTGGTGACGTAACTATTCTGAAAATGCTTTACTATACACTCTGCCAATCCATCATCAACTACTGCATTATAACGTGGGGTGTAGCACACAAGACGCGTCTAATAAAAGCTGAACGCGCACAACGGTCTCTTCTTAAGGTAGCCTACAGGAAGCATGCGCTTCTCGACTGACACGCTGTACCAAGAGACCGGTGTTCTTCACCACACAAATACATAAAGGACGAGTCGGACCAAACGCGTGAATTCTCAGTCTGTCCCCAATCTCATTTTATTTTTATTTTACTCGCTTGGTCTCAATTCCACCTTAATCTCAGTCATTCATCAAACACCTATACTTCACTTACACACCACACACAAGCACACGACAATCTCTTAAATAAACATAACTTATTACTTTAATTTAAGTTTTACTTGATTTGCATATTTTTACTGTAACCTACTTAGGTTACAGGTAAGAATACTTTTCTTACCTGTACAATGCTATTTTATGTACCTTATATTACGTTTACTCCCTATTTATCTCGTAAGACGAAGGAGACAAGTCTCCACGACACAGGGAATCCTAGTGTGGAGGCTAGTGATATTCACCTTGTGTAATGCTCTCTAGATCAATAAAGCTTTTTTATATTTATATTAGATTATGCTTTTACGAACTAATTATTTCTAATGTTTCGTTAGAAACATGAGGTTATTAATGCTCCAAGTTATTATACCTTTGTGAATAATTATTATGTTTGTTTGTTTGTTTGAATTCTGATTAAAATGAATAATACATTATTTCAGAATGAAGCCCTTTTCAAAAGAGGAGAATCACCAGTTTATCGAATAAACTTCTGCGTTGGTTTGTGTGTGTGAAAGCGCGGTTATAGGGCTAGTATTAAACGGGCTGCGTTTTAATACGGGTGGTGTAAACTTATCGATTTCCGATATTAAGAAAAAAATATAAAAAATTACCTACCTACCCCTTTTATTATTGATTCGGGACGAGAATCATAAGCATGGGTTACCTCCTTGAATTTGACGAGGACGCAAAGCAACAACCTGCAGATTCCTCACATCCTAAGCCTTTGAAGATAGAAACATGAATTTTGGCAGATATTTGTCCTTAGGGGGTGAAGTTGTGTACTAGAAAGGATTTTCCTTGACTCTAAACAAGGTTGAGGGTCGAACTGTGGTTTAAAGTTTGTATATCAAAACCTTGGAAAAGTCTCTATCTAGCGAATTATTTAGGAGAAAGTCCCCCCTCCTTTTTTCATCCTCATAGTTCTTACAGTCGGCCGGTCATATTGGTATGAGTCCGTGATATCTTTCGGCGCTGTGTAATTTGACATAATATTTTTCGAGATCACGTAGCGCATCCGAACAACTCAAACCCACATAGAGCTTCAAAACAGCCATTAAAAATATTTTTTTTTAATTCAAAGTTAAAATTTTTACAATTCAACATGAATCTTAGGAATAATTTGAAAAAGACATACTTGTCTAACTACATAATATTTAAAACCGAAACATATCACACAACACACCAAAAACAAAAACATTTGATTAAAAACTCTTATTTACCTCACCAGGGACTTACCTACCACAAGACACCGCCCAATCAAGTTCCGTAATTCCCAGAACCCGTACACTAGCGAAGCATTCTGACGAAACCAAATGAATGAAACAAACCGTGGTTTTGGCAAAACTTCATTGTTCTGTACTAGCATAGACGTATGATTAATATCTTGGATTAACCACAGGGAGCTTTATAAGTAAATGGATGTTGCGAGCTAGAGGAAATTTCATGATATCATTCTAAGCGCGTGTTGAAATATTTATGTACGAGTAAGTTGCTGCTTTTCATCGCTAATCTTTAATCAGTAATCGCAATTTTTGCCTAGATTCGCAGAATCCAGGGGTCATTATGGAGCTATACAGGACGTTTGTTCCAAGTCTTTCTCACTATGGATTAAGATTAAAACAATGCTGCTTTAAGACGTCATGGTAGGCGTACCAGCACAAAATAATTGGTGAAACACCTACCAGTAGAAAAAAATACAGGGACTAGGCTAGGCAGATGATAAAGCCCACATTGTGATTTTTATGAAATACCGGGCTGATGGTTTTGAATTATTATTTTTTTTTTGTTAGCCTCTCATGTGTCCCACTGCTGGGCAAAGCCCTCCCCTTTCTCCTTCCAAATTTCTCTATCTTGTGCGATCGTCACACAACTTTTGCCGTGGTTTCATTAGATTAATAATAATTCAAGTTCTGACGATTAAATAAGTCATATATAGCTGAAAGAAAAATCTAAAATCTAATTATGTTTCCGCCCGGGATCGAACCGGGGGCCTTCTGCGTGTTAGGCAGATGTGATAACCGCTACACCACGGAAACTACACAAAATCAGGCTAAATTATAGATTGTTAAGTAACTTACCTCTACTCAACGAAAACCTATCTATGACAAAAAAAAAATATAATTAAATTAAAAAAATTTTAAATTAAAAAAAATCTGAGAATTGGGAAAACAATTGGGTGGCACCCAACAGAATACTGTCACTCATCCAGTGACAGCAGAAAGCTAGCTAAAATACATATATTGCAGTACCTACACTGCTTTTTCGGCCGGCTGAGAGCTTAATATGCTCTTCCGGTCGACCCCAGCAGTCAGCCACATCGCGGCGCAGTACTACGTCTGACATACTGGAGCAAACGTAGCGCCTGCCCCGACTCACTGGGGTTCGCACCATCGCCGCAGACAGTTCCGACTCACCGTGATCGTCACTCACCGCGAATATTGGTATTGTTTAATGATGAAAATAATTAACTTTGAAATATTCTAGTATCGTTTGTAAGTTTTTCTAAATTATGTAATGAATTGTTGTATTGAGTGGATAGAAGTTCCGCCCACTCAAGACACGCGTGGGTGCAACGAGGAGTCTCGTTAGCTCGCGATTAGCGCATTGAAGTATTTTATGCTACAGAGTTAGTACTTAAGTATCGGACAGCTGGTTATTTTTTCGCGATGACGATGATAGTCCTATGGAGAAAGTTGCTCTGTTTGATGGTCTGTATTTTACCCTTAAATATCACCAAACCTTTCTGGTACATGCTGTATAATTGTATACAAAAATAACGCGTGAAAAATTCGTTAGGATCAGAACCAATCGAATCGTCGGCGCCTCCTAAGTAATTGATAGTGATTTTGAAGGGAACAACTCTTCACCTTATAACCAACCATTTTTGCGAATGGGTGGCTCAGCTCATAGAAAGTTTATAAAAGCCCGTAAATGGTTTATCAGAAATAAACATTTGGAGTTTAAGTCAAGTGTGGTGTGTGATTTTAACTACCAACCTACTTATCTAGCAACAATGAAGAATCAAGTGACAGTTAATAATACGACGTTCGACGTTCGTTGTGTTAGTTAGTTAGTGTTAGTTAGTACTGGAAGATAATATGGCGTCGATATTTGGTGATATGGTTCCACCTCCTGGTTTCCTTGCCGATAAATATACATTGAATATTCATCGTTAGCAGCACAATACCTACCAAATCCCTTCAATACCAATTCTATTCCATTATTTAGATTCCTGTGGCCTAAACAGACGAACACCTTTGTGAAAGCGGCGGTAAACCCCCTTTGTAATAGTGGACCGGGACGCTTTGATAAGATGCTTGGAATTACACGGATTAGTTCTAAGGCCCTATTGATTGAGGGAGTCATTAGCGTCGTAATTGGAATTACTTGTGTCAGAGAACACATCGAAGCGAATATAAGGGATGATTGTTTCATGATTTTTCTGAGAATCGTCTTGTTGATGAGTGTGGGAGTCCCGTTGTTGTGGAAACTGATTTGTTTTTCTGCTACTTTGGTGAACAAGTTTGTCCAAATTAGTGAACTATGTGGTTTCTACATTGATGTGATTACAGACGAGTAAGAAACATTTAAACTGTCATTATTCTATATTAATTAAAAAAAGGACCTTGAAAATTATCTGTGAAGTGTACTTGTTTGTTTTTTTTTGTATAAAAACCTATTTTGTAAAAATTCCAATATTCCTTCGTCTAACTAAAACATGAATAGGTTTTGATTCGTAGTTACACATCAATTTGTTTCATTTTGTTACTGCTAATATCCAAATTAAAATACAATTTGACAGCCACTGACATCGTTACTACCGTTTTTTTTTTAAGTTTAAACTAATCAATTCGAGAAACATAAATTTCCGAACCTATTAAAACCCTCAGTAAACAAACATACAAACCAACATATCCAAAACATTTAGAGCAGAAAACCTGTTTCGAATCGAGAAAGGAACTAAATAAAATTCAATTTATCCACGGAACTACTTTAACCGGAGAAGCTTTGTTGGGCTATTGGTCTAAGGCTAAGGTCTTGCGTAGATAAAGCCTTCACTGTTTAGGTACTATGTATGTAGCATTTGCCTCGCAATAACTAAATCTGGAATAGGAGACATGCTACCCACGACCAATGTTTTGTTTGGTAATGAGAAAATAAATATTTGACGTGAATTTTTGATCGTTAGCATTATGCAAATCTAATCATGTTGTTTTCATTTGTTGTCTACTGTGTGTACGTGACTAATAAATAACTATAGTATTAATTATTAATTCAAACATTATACTTAATCATAGCCATTAGTCCATAAGTAGGGTATCATTATACCCATGCATTGTGGTCCATTACAGACCGACTTAAAAGCATTGAATTGTTTGATCAACTAATGATACCAACTATCCTTAACCAGATATTATTTTTATTTTAAAAGAATGTAGTCCCTCTGGGAGCACTTAACTTCAATAATAAAAATACTACAAGTGTTATTTACATACCACAAACACACCCAAAAGAACCTCTATTTACATCAATCAACATTAAAAAACCAAATGAAACCAAAAAAATGAGATCGTAGCGAATGAGAAAATGGAGAAAGACAAAAAAAAAAACATTTGAGCTTCGGCTAAGGTAAAAGCCAAGATCAAATGAATCGCGAATAGGGCAGAATCCAAAGATTTAAATCTTCAAATTTACCCGACCGTGTCAAAAGATGATCATGTTTGACATTGACATTGAAATACATAGCATTTATTTTATTATTGGTGTGTGCTAGCTGACATTTCACAATTATTTAATGTAATTGATTCTTTGTTTATATATTTTACACGCCATTGTATAGAATCTGGTTCTTCTAACCTAACAGACAGATGTGTTGCTGGGGAGTTTGTTCCGCCACTTCTTCTTCCCAGCTAAAACACTAGGAAGTGGTGAAGGGCGGGCGTTTTGGGGGACTGTCTCTTGTAACACTCGACGTTCGAAAAGTGCTGATATCAGCCTAATTTGAATAAATGACTTTTATTTTGAGTATTGTATCGCTCACACATACTAAAAATCGTTTATACAGGTGGGTTACCATGATCTCTTAACGCGAGAACATGGTAACTCCACAGGAGAGAAATGTATCGGGAGCGGAATGTCAAAACTCAAATAATTTATTTCCCTCTTCATAAACCATGACATTATAATATGATGTGAAACAGCGTAAAAAACTACATGACATAAGTTTGTGGAATACTAGTTTATGTACTAGGTGCCTGGTGAGAGGCATATCTGACAATTTAAATCTTCGATAGGACTAGGATAAACATTGAACTGGGTAACTGTATACAGGTGGAGGTCATTGAATTTAAATAGATAGCACTGAAGTCTGATTAACTGGACTTCTTGATTTGCATTTAGAGAAATGAATAGATTGGATGTCCCCAATAGTGTAGGCAGAGGTTTATAACGAAATAAAGGTAATGTACAGACGCCAGCACATTAGCCAACCCGAAACTGGCAAATTGTCTCAATCAACCTTGAACCTAATTGTTTAACGATAACGTTGAAAATCTAGAATTTGACAGATTGTTGTAGCTTGATGTGCTGGCAACACACATTTTACCAGTTAATTTTAAGAGAGCATTTAAAAGAGCAGACAGCTTATAGCGATCACTTAGGCCAAAATTGAGGTTTTTTTTTGTATAAAAGGGTTATTATAATATTTTACATTATAGTACCGTGAAAATGCAAACCGCACTTAAGTTTTAATTTTCAGTTTAAGCTGTTATTTGAATAAAAATTTCGAAGTACTTTAATAAATCTTCAACTTTTAAATACTGAGCTAACCACTTGTGCTATGACAATAAAATGTGAACTTATATTACATTAATTATTGAAGTGAAGTATTGAGGTAGGTACTTGCACCTTAACCTGTGTTATTTGAAGCGAGTTTTTATGCTTTTAAAATATGTCCTCTGGCTCGTCCTTTATCGAATCAAGCTGGGATTTTGTACAGATTATCAGATTTTGTTTTAAAATAATTAATTGTTAGTTATTGTATTACTGTTGATCTTATAGGGCAACGTTATCACTCAGCGAGAAAGCCCTTAAAATAAAGAAAATAATAAAATAAAACATTTGTCCTCTGTCTTTTATTTTTTCGAGTTCGCGATTTTGAATACGAACGTTTGCTGTGAATTGACAACTTCATCCGCGTTTTTAACCGACTCCAAAAAGGAGGAGGTTCTCAATTCGTCGGAACCTTTTTTTTATGTATTTTCCCCGATTACTCGAAGATGGCTGGACCGATTTGAAAAATTCTTCTTTTGTCTGAAAAGATATATTTCTCTATTGATTCCATAGAAATTTCATCAAAATCGGTTTAGTAGTTTGGTTTTTAAATCAAAATATCTGGTAAAAATTTGTTATCCAAGTAAAAGAATTAATATAATATACTAACTTGACTAAGGATTTTTTTAAATAAAAAAAAGTAAAAGAAATTGCAAAATTGATAGTTGTTGACACGGCTTTGTGTGTGATATAAAAACTAAAAATTGAAATTAACTTTACTTTCGGAAATCGGTGACTATTGTTTGTTTCATTGACTTTTTTGCCACCGGTTTCCGAAATTAAAGTTATTTTCAATTTTTCGGTGTTTTTTTTGGAAGTCGGTTATTTTTTTGCACACCCGAAAAAAGAAAAAAAATGAAAATTCCCAAAAAAAAAAGTTTAAAAAGAAAAAGTTTCGTACGGGTGTCCTTTTAGCACAAAACGGGCGAAATAACGGAAAACAGTCTTGTTGTTGTGAGTCTAAACACGTTCATCTACTGTTATCACTACATTTACAATTGTTGTCAACAGATATTTGAAGCATGAATAGGTATTCTAGTTCATTGAGAGTTAAGTGATAATGGCGATATCTAACTCAATCATTCCGTGACAAGGCTTGACATCGAGATGATAATAATATGAAGGCTCATTTAGCCAAATCTGGGCCTTTAGTTAGGTTCAATGCCAGTAACGCTTACCCACATAGAAATTTTTCATCGGTAATTTAAGAAAAAATACATTTTGACCGTAAAGATATTGCAGTTTTGTAGGAAACAGCTGGTTTTTTTTAATAATCGATGAAAAATTTCTCAAAAATTATTTCAATTTTTTTTTTTTTATGTGGGGAGGGGTTCATAATGATGTACTGAATACTTGGCCACCGTTTCCCCCCCTCGTCGTCGTCGTCCATTACACCTTGTATATCTGGGACAACTTTATCAATTGACCTTGAATTGACTGCCTGGATTTGTGCCCGATTGATGGCAATAGGCTCGTCCCCTATTACATTGGACTTAAACATAACTGGCGAAATTTGGGTATACTTGTTAGGTACACCTCTGCCTAACCCTTCGGAGATTACAAGGCGTGATGTTATGTTTATGTTATCTTTGTCAGGTCTGTTAACATCTAAGATCTTTGTAGCACTTTAAGCAGGTAGTTATGTACTCTAAATCAACAAAGTTAAGTTGAACTTTCTGCATTCAATCGTCGAATAGATGATTTAAATATCAATCAAACTTAAGAAGACTACCGTGGAAGCCAATACAAACCAAGTTTGAATAAATTCATAGAAGTTGTAGTCTTAGCTCAAAATTTAAACCAGTTTAAAAATCGACTAGACATAAATATATTAAAGAAGAAAATCTAGAGAGGAACAGCAGGATACAAGCAGTTATCAGCAGTGATCAGAATAGGTACAGCCAATGTTCCTAAAGTTCATGGAACAGAAACGAAAAGTGGAGACGACAATTTTTTTTTTCGGAATATTTGTTCCGAATTTCGGAACATTACTTAAGTACAACTAAAATTAATAAAGTAAAACAACTATCGAATTCGTTTACTGGTTTGTTTTTTAAAAAAAGAGCACGATTTTTATTTTTAAAAAATAAAGGTAATCTCCTTATCTTCGTTTGAACGCCGTAAGTAAGTGCGGAAGCTAATTTAATTTTAATACCAGCTTCTTTACCTGAATTAATAACAATAGAAAACGTATCTACTGGCTTTTTGAGAAAGTTCTCCTTGTTGTCGAAGTCGGTTAAAAAGGAAAAATAATGAATTCAATTATTTTACTGTACTGATTAATAAATAACATTATTATTAAATGTACTTAACTGATTCCGAGACATTTCCGAGTTTCAGAAAAAAATATTCGGAAAAAAAAATTGTCGTAAGGAAGTCCCCACTTTTTGTTTCTGTTCCTTGAACTTTAGGTACATTAGCTCTACCTATTCCGATCACTGGTTATCAGTTATCTCAACTGCCTGTCCGAAAATAAGTACCTAAAAAAATAATAAGTTGGGAAAAGGCTTCTCAGACACAAACGGTATATCGGGTAGGTAACCCAATCCCAAAGTCCAGCTCACGAGTACAGTCGCAACAAGTCTGAATGGGACGGTGATTAAAACTAGCACATGAACCGAAACCGCATCCTGTAACTATTACTATATTGGACGGTGTGTTCGCAGAAACATTCTTGTTAAGGGCTTCGGAGAGACATAATGATTGCTATTCCTTTTGTTCTGCTGCAGCAGAGCTTTTGATAATGGGAGGCTGTGCCATAAACTGGGCATATGCGAGTCTGACAACCGCCGAGGGGCATCGTATTACCCAGTTCTTCTTTTAAGCGTGTCGATGGCAATCTAAATTGTGTCAGCCCAAAATTGAGCCACTAGTTTGGCGCTTTCAGTAGGGGCCATCAATTTCCCAGCATTAACTGGGTTGTGGAGGTTAGGTCAGTCGCTCCATGTTGAATACTGGTATTCAGCTGCATCCGGTTTGACTGGAAGCAGACCAAAAAATAGTTGCGAAACGCTAGGATTAATTATTTGAATCAAAAATAGTCATGAAATATTCCTGTTGCATCGTGTTTCTATGTAAATGTATTAATTTTACCAACTAGTATATTATAGTTATGGTCTATCAATTAATTTTAATGCGTACTCTATTTAGTTGATGTTCCTAATGAGCGTGATTATGAGTGACATACCTAATTAGTTAATTAGTACATGGGTGATATTGATGACTAAACTGTATAATATTGACCGTCAGTGATAATGATGTAACGGACAGCTGTGACTTGAGTACATAAACAATAAATGAAGATGATTGCTGCCAGACCGGACTGCCCCTTCCAGAGACACTGGGTGGGGATAATCTTAGGTTTTAGACCTAAATAATAAAGTTGTTAACACTGACAATACTAACCTAATTACACACATCAAAAGTGTCTAGGGATCAAGCATTTTTATGCGGATTTCTTGAGATTGAGATGTGGCTTTGTAATAAATTTATGATTTTATAAATTTATATGGATCCTTTTTGGTGCATTTCATAATTTGAATCAGGAACTCTCAATCAAATTCGAGTAAAAGATGAAAATAAGCTGTCAATATTTTCCCTATAAAAACATACAACGCATTGAAGACATTATTAGTGCTACTGTTTCCCTACTACTGATTAAAACCAACGTTATTATGGAGCGGCGACGTCATTTAAGCAGGGAAGAAATGCTCAGAGCCGTGGGAATGATAGAAGCTGGTTCCCGGCAACGTACTGTGGCTTTAGCTCTGAATACAAGTCAGAGTGTTATCAGTCGACTTTGGACACGTTACCGAAGCACTGGTACCGTGGCTGAGCGCCATGGAGGACGGTATCGCTGCACCACACGGAGACAAGACCGATACATTCAAATCTTAACTCGAAGAGCTCCAACAATAACCGCCATGATGTTAGCCGTGAGGCTTCATCACTCTTCAGGGAACTTAATTAGCGACCAAACAGTCAGAAACCGCTTGCATGAAGTGAACCTTCATTCCCGAAGACCGCTACGGGTACCACCTATAGCAATGCACAATCGTAGGATTCGATATCAATGGGCTCTTGAACACAGAAATTGGGCAGAAGAACAATGGCGTTTCGTGTGCTTTTCTGATGAGTCTCGTTTTGGTATGAGACCGGATACAAGACGTATACGACACTGGAGAACCCCTGGACGCCAACAGCGATTAAAATCCTGCCAGGAAGTCCATCCTTATAGTGGTGGAACCATCATGGTATGGGCGGGTATTTGGATCGGCGGAAGAACTGAGTTGATTTGGATCAGAGGCAACCTCAACGCTCAAATTTATGCTGAGACGATTGTATCAGACGTCATCGTTCCTCTACAAGTGCAAATCGGTCCCTTATTTCAGTTAATGCATGATAATGCACGACCGCACACCGCAAGAGTTGTAAGACAGACTCTCGCCGCAGCTAACATCAATGTCCTGCCCTGGCCTGCTCAGTCGCCAGACTTGAACCCGATTGAGCATGCATGGGATATGCTACAGAGAAGAGCTCTGCCGAATATGGAGGGTATCCAGTCGCAAGAAGACCTTTTTTTGTTGTTGCAACGAACATGGGCGGCCATTCCACAGCGTGATTTGGATGAACTCATTTTGAGTATGCCAAACCGATGTTCTTGTGTTGTTAGTGTTCGCGGTAGAAACACGGATTATTAATTGTTTAAGTTACCCAATAAAATTTTAAAGAAAACTGTTATTTCAGTCTTTTTTTCGAACTTTAATGTTAGTGGTTCAAATGTCAAAAATCCCTTTATTAGGAAAATGGCAAATTTCTTTATTAATGCAAAGGTGACTTGGTTTATTGTTACTGTGACAAACGAAAACACTTTATTTGATGAATCCTTAAAGAAAATTTTAATTAATATCAATCAGGAGAAAAGTTATTGCAAAAATATATGTTGATCCCTAGATACTTTTGATGTGTGTATTTAAGCACCATTGTTGCCAACAATAAATAATACTAACAAAACTATGGACATGTAGTCTGCAATAATGTTTAATTTATTTATTTACTAGCGACCCGCCCCGGCTTCGCACGGGTGCAATATAGATACTAATGTTTTCTCTACTATAATATGCATGTATTATACATACAAAACTTCCTCTTGAATCACTCTATTTATTAAAAAAAACCCGCATCAAAATCCGTTGCGTAGTTTTAAAGATCTAAGCATACATAGGAACAGACAGTGGGAAGCGACTTTGTTTTATACTATGTAGTGATGATTTAATAAGTAGTTTTTGCATTGGAAGACCTCATACGAGGTGGTTCCATGACCTGATAAAGTCCTGGAAAATATACTGGGTGCGAGAATTTGAGAACCGGGCGCTGTGACGGTGCTTGGAGAAAACCTGTTCATCAGTAGACGTCTTTCGCCTGATCTATGAATGTTGGAGATGAGAAGCATAAGGTCGTATGTACAAATTGTATGTATTTGTACGTCCTACCTTAAGCTCAAAATCATAAGTTCGTATGTACAAATTCTCTGCATTGGTACATCCGACCTTAATTATGCTTCTGATGTCGAGTGATGAATAGTTTTTATTATCAAAACCTAGTACCAATTGGTTAGTGATAGCAATCGTAGCGAAGCCTACTTGAACATCCTTGCTGATGCGCTCAAATTTTAATTTTGATCTTTGATTTGTTTATTTATTTAATACTTTGTCCACTCAAATCTGTGTGGTTCTTTCTTCAAAAGACCATCTCAGACACTCATCTGCATAGTCCTCATGTGAGTTTATCAAGATTATGTCTGGACCTTAAAAGAGACTATGACCTCTGAGTTTGTTTCGGCTGTTTCTTCTCAGAGTAGTCAGATACGAAACACCGGCCTCGTCTAGTTTTAAAAAAGAAGACGTGTAAAAGTGTTTGTAAAAACCTATTTGCAAAATGAACATCATTTATCATTTATCATGAACATAATTTACAGTGACGGACTTAATGCCAAAAGCATTCTCTTCCAGTCAACCTTTGGGTGATGGAGATACAAACTATGGTAGGTGTTACTATTGTGTTACCAACTACACAGTCAGTTGGTAAATAAGTGAAAGGTGCTCTAGTTTCGATTGTATGATAGTTGATTATATCATGTAATCATAAGTTTCCGTAGTGTAGCGGTTATCACGTGTGCTTCACACGCACAAGGTCCCCGGTTCGATCCCGGGCGGAAACAGCCACTTTTTTGTACATACGTGGTAGATCCATACATTGATTAAATTATGTCAGATTTTTTTTCTAGGCGGTTTGATGGGCCCAAAACAAATTAGGCATACTTAAAAAAATAAAAAATTTAAATAAACAATTACCTAAACTTTTGCATTTTGAGTTAAAAAAAAAACATGTTGTACTTGTCGCCGAGGCCGCCCCAGAAAGAGGCAATGACAGCTATATACATACATACTATTAGCGGACCGCGAGAGTATCTACTCGTACACCAATATTATCTATTGCATGCACAAAAAAGTGACTGTTTTCGCCCGGGATCGAACCGATGACCTTGTGGGTGTGAAGCACACGTGACAACCACTACACTACGGACACTTGACGGAAGTACTTCTAATTGGCTTATAGTATTTGAACGTAAAGTAGAGCAACTTATTAACAAACTTTTCAAGTTAGGACAGTACAGATCACTTTCATGATATTGGACCGAAACATTGGACATAGAATTATGCAATGAAATATAGATTTAGAGGTGCGTTCCGACCTCATAGGTAATGATAAAAAAATTATCTATTTGTACAAAACCTTCAACATATTTTTAATAATAAAATGCATTCATTTTTGGTCACTGACTGACCTGACCCCCAAATAGGAGATCCAGTGATTTAGGAGTCAATGTTCTGGTGTCTCTGTGATACCAAAACCTTTTTTTAATTGTACATACGTTATATCAGTCCACAAAATCTTGGCAAAAAACAGGTTTTGGCTTCATCCCACCACGTCATTTAAACAAAGGTATAATATTTTTTGCATTAATATCCATGTGACAATATGATAGTTTATTTTGACCTTAGTATGCTTATAATTTACTAGGAGTTTTTGAAATGAGGTCTCTAGTAAATTACAAGTTAACAAGCATTCGCTTCATTCTGAAGGGTAGTGCTTGTTATTAAATCCACCCTGACAGAATAAACTACGCTCATATGCGAGTAATTTAAGCGCAGTTTAACGTAGAATATACCTCAAATCAAATACACTACTATTTTCATTCGAGTGTTCATTGCAAAAAGTTGCTAGTAATGTCCGATCTTTTTTTTTGTTTCAAACCGTAGTTTTCAGAGCGGAAAGTATTCTTAAATTCCTAAGAAGTGCTAACAGGTAAAATTGTGCTCAGAACTTTACTTTTTAGTACCGAATTACCGGTTAGGCTTCTCAAAAAGTTATGAGTGGCACACAAAACTCTTTAGTCCTTATAAAAAAATAATAGGTAAGTTGGCACTTAAAGTTACTAGGATATTATCTTACTTTTGATCTTATAATTTATTAAGATTGTTTAGTAGCAAGTAGCTTTAAAATAAAAGTTTAAATAAGCCTCGGAGGTTCGATTTTGTCAGATCTTGACACTAGAAATCCTTAATATAGATAGACAGGACCAACTACTAACTCTAATATTGTATTATACAAATATGAAGCACCCAAATAGATGAAGAAATGAGGATCTATTCAAGGTTCGAGTGAATCGGTGTCTTCAAGGCAAGCTTGCTCTACCCTAGGCGCACATCAGGCGAGTTGCGGCCAAACGCAAACCTATTTCATGTTTTAAAAAAAGGTAAAAAGTGACTGTTTCCGCCCGGGATCGAACCGGGGACCTTGTGCGTGTGAAGCACACGTGATAACCGCTACACTACGGAAACCTTATAGTGAGTCTTATAATTATCAATTACTTTGAACCAATGCAGAACAACTTTCACAACACAACCACATGCCTTGCAGCTATTATCAGAGTGGGTAGCATTAACTAGAGCATTTAACTCTGAGGTATGTCCCCCACCCACAGACAATGGTCCATCATCCATCTTGCACCACATGCGCTGTCACCTGCGCACTTGATGACCTTTTGACTGCGAAGTTTGGCTCAAATATATTTTAACTTTTTGACATCGAAACGAACTAACCAAGAACAACTATATGCTCAGGCTACATTACCGGGCAGAATGGGTGGGCAAAGTGTGAGGCTTCTGACAGCATCCTCCAATCATTCTAGAATGGCTTTGCCTCATTTGTGATCTTACTAAGTTACTTCTGTGTCAAGAAGCTTTTTAGCTCAATCGTGAAATAAAAACAACCGTGTCTTTAATGTCTTTCGTAAGCGGATATTGAAAAATGCAATTTTTTTGCTAGACTTGGCAGGGGCTTTACCGTGCCCCCAGATTTTCAATAGTTCCAGCTGAAAATATATGGAATGTTTTATATTTTAGGTAGGCATTATCAGGTTGAAACTGCCAGCAATGGAACATGGACCCTTGAGACATCTAGAGCTTTCCAGAGGTTTTTTAAGTGGGGTGTCTTTCGAGATCTCTTAAAAATGGTATTCTAGATTATATCGAGGTTCCTTATATAGTTTTTTTTTCTTAACTCAATGATTGATGAGATGTTTGCTTCCAAAGCCGTAAACATTGTATCCCTTCTCTAATTTTTAAAGTCAGAGGTAAAAAATTGTTTGTAGAACGTAAAAATTACTGTCAACGAAAATTGGTTTGATTAATATTTGATATTTAACTTTGGGATTGATTTTCATTAACATAATATGAAAAACAAATTCAGTTTTGCTGTTGAGTGTACATTGACTTATTAATACTTAAGCGTTAAAAATATTGTTTTTAAATTGTTTTTGTACTATAGAACTCTTTGTGCACGAGTCCAACTCGCACTTGGCCGGTTCTTTTACGAACAAAGTCACGTTCCATAGCTAGTTAACAATCAATATTCTGCAACCAATATCAATTGTCAATAATTATAATTTACAGCCCAACATAAATAACGACGTCATTTAATCAATTAATTATCTTTATGAATATCGATATACTGCCATTAATAAATCACATGATTACATGCAGGGTCTGATACAAAATTAATGATATTTTATATTATTGTTTATGAGACAGGGGTGACACCTGTTTCTGTAGTATTTATTGAAGGGCTGAATTTATTTATTTATTCTCACTTTATCTAACCTCAACGTATTTAAAGGGTTAATGTTATTTTATTTGAAAAGGTCCGCCTTTGATGTCGTATCTTCTTCATCTTATAATTATGTAAAGTGGTAATGCAGCTAGCGATTACGACTCAATGTCTAGACCTGTGGTGACTCCTACAGTTATATTTAATTTAGCCAGCCTTTGTGTACGTAATCTTCAATCAGACTTACTTCGTTCAACTTTGAAGAGATGGATATCAGTGGAATTACTGGCACACTCAGGATTATTTATTTCTTTATTACGATTTATATACTTCACTAGGTGTGTGTTTCGAGGTGCTCATGGCTAATTAATAACAGCCACAAGGATCGATCTTTAGGTTAAGCCGCGCTTGCCTTGGTTGGTCCGTGGATGGGTACTTATTACATAGTACCGAGTTTCCTCTCCACGTTAACGAAACGAACGAAACGCTGCCACTGTTCTGGGCCAACAAAATATAAAATACTGTCGTGCCTTTCGTTCGTTTCGTTAACGTGGAGAGAACAGTGGCAGCGTAGAGGTGGCACTCTGGTTGCGTGTGGTTGCGTGTTTTGGGGCTCAAAGTGCAGGATAAGAAGTGAGGAGAGGAAAAAAAACAGAGTCAAGTCCTAGTAATCATTCGGAGCAGATTTTACCAATGCAACTGAAAGCAATCAGCACACCTAAATGGCGTTCTAGACCTAACAGTGTCAATCAGAGACGCACCTCTGATTTTTCGGAATCATGTGTGTGTTGTATAATTTATCACTTGCTTCTGTGAAGGAAAACATCGTGAGGAAACCAGCATGCCTGAAAGATGTTTCTCAACGGCATGTAAAACCAAGTCAGAGGCCCATGGGCTGCTTAAAAACTCTGACCCCAAGTTAGTCAATATTCAATAACAAATATGTATGTTGAACGCGGCTATGGTGTCTTTCATTGGTGAAATTGACCCAAAGTCCATTACAACTAAACTCGCTTTCAGTAGCACACGATAGCCATATTTATTTTGTCATGTCAGCCTTGACAAATGAGGGAGCCGACAGAAACGGGACGGGTCATTCTTGTTAGAAGCAATTTCGTGTCACGATGATTTTTTTATTGCCCCGAGCAAGTTGCCCGTTGTTGTATTAATTTTATGTTAGTTTTATTGTGTGTTCGAAATTCAAATTGAGTGTGAATAATGGATAAATTTGGAGCTGTTACTGAATATGTTGAATAACGTCTCTTTGGATAGCTTACCTTGTAGGTTACTCGCGACTTTTTTTTTTTGCGTATTTTTCCTAGAATGCTAAGGCTGGTTTATAGTTTATTTGATACAAATCTTGTTTTTTATTTTAAATATTTATATGATAAATAAAGGACAGGTTAGTGGAGGTACCAATTATGGAAAGCTTCGCAGCTTCGGAGTATAAAGCAAAGACATAATAAACCTGTAAGTTTAAGTTCTTTTACAACAGAATATTAAAAATAGAAAAAATAAAGTTTTTACCCACAACATAACGACAAAAAAGCTAAAAATAAGACTTCAGAATGATCAACTATTATTTAGCACAGAATTTAGAGTCTGAACATCCAAAATAATCTCGAAATCTGTAATAAATCATTCGTGACGACAATAACAACCTTAAAAAGTTAAAAAAGTTTGATAAATTAAGTGTAGGATAAGATAAGGCTGTGCTTAAAAATAAATGAACCGAGTTTCGTACGTGAGAGAGAGATTGAGATTATTGTTTCAATTCCATTATAAGTTCGACCAAAAAAAAAAGACTAATAACGTCAACATGACTGACGTCTGTATCGTTTTG
The DNA here is from genome assembly GCA_964057025.1 of Standfussiana lucernea. Taxonomy (NCBI): domain Eukaryota; kingdom Metazoa; phylum Arthropoda; class Insecta; order Lepidoptera; family Noctuidae; genus Standfussiana; species Standfussiana lucernea. The sequence continues at coordinate 11,796,901 of OZ059797.1, read as the reverse complement.
GAAATGTTTCCACTTTTATGTTTATTTCCTGATATGTTAGGTCTGCCTAACACTATACACACACACTACTACACTGTTATGCGTCGGTAGGCAGTAATGGGTATTAGTAGTATTCCACATTTCATCTAAATGTATGTATTAAGGCGGAAAAAATATCACCCACAGTTCTGTTTGTATCCCAAGTAGTATGAGGACAGTCTTGCCCTATCTAAATCTGGACCCTTGGATCCCTAATACCTGATGGAAAAATCTCCTTAATAATATTGCGGGAATGAGAGAATAAACCCAAGGTCTAACGCTTCAGTATTCGCGTCAGCGGCTTCCACACCATCCACAATTTTAATTCTTCGATTGTACACAACCTGCCCAATTCGGGGTTATGAATTTCACAGGTCCTTGTCACTTTGCCGTGAGTACAAAACGATTTTAAGCTATACACAACAGTTGCCTTTTCCTTCGACCGCCAATAATTGAATAAACGCAAACCATTTTTGCATTTAAGTTAGCCGCTTGGCATAGAAACATTCGAGTTGGCCAATCTAGCGTGGGCAAACGAAAATTGTTAAATGGATTTTGGAACCCGACCCCGGGCTAAAAATGTATGTAAAACTGATTTGGTTATTTTTTGGGCATAGCAAAGAGTTTGCCACAGCCAAAGAACGGCCTATAATGGGTGTAAAAATACCCTTTACGAAGTCGAAAGGTATCTACTTGTTCCCTCCCTCATTGCGATATTTGTTCTGAATCATAGCTGGGAACCTTCTAGATACGTAAAAATCGGAGGACAAAGTTGCAATTTCTTCACAAGTTTCTTTCTAGATTCTATCGTACTTAAGTTTTTAATGTTATAACTTTTAACTCCTGTAGGATTCATTGCATCCCACAATGCACACATCGAAACGTTTTGAGAGTGTTACATTGAGTCCTTGTGTAAATCGTGATTTTTCGTCCCAAAGAAAAAGTCTTTTTCCAGTAATCATTGTTGCGTAGAGTTGTTCGATGTACAGAACGGCTTTGTGAGGGGTCTGTTTACGCCTTGTATACCCAGCAGTGGATGAAGTCTGGCTGTGGAAGGTGATAATGATGAAGTGCAGAATCAACCTATATTTATTCTTACTGTTGAGACACAGGCTTTCACTCAATGAGAAGATGTTCCATATCGGCCCAATGTGGATTTTTGGAATGTCACAAGTCCTTGAATGTTTGGTTCTTGCACATACCGGTTTCCTTACTTTAACGTTTTGAGAGCAGTCGATTAAATAAATTACTCAAAGTGTTACATAAGTGCATGCCAGTTCGAAAATGCGATTTTATCGTGTTACTAGATTTTGCCCACGTTATGATCGGATACTATCCCACAGGAACATTTTGAATATAGCCTATGACAGTCTGTTATACTGCAGCATTCCACTATAGAAAAAAAAAATCGGATTCGGATCAGTAGTTTCAAATATTACCCCTACACCCCAAAGTTACAAATTTTACCCCTTTTTGGGTTGAGGCTTTCGGATTGCGACATAAAGTGTGCTTTGGGCACACTTTCTGACAGATCAGATTCACTTGTTTTTGCACACAATCGAATCTTGGATTATTACGAATTACAGGCGAATGCTCGCGTTGAGGGAGCGCTTTTAATCGAAATAGACATTAGCAGGTTATTCAGCCATACCTATCAACTATAACTTTTCCACAATTCAAGCAAATGAAAAATAAACCTTTGTGCGATTTTCACCAAAATGACAGTGAGGTTAAAATAAAATGGAAGTGGCATGTAATGAATATTGGAAGCAAAAGAATGACGATACCGTATTCAGAATGCGTCGGTCACAATAATGGACAACATCCGATTATGGACGTTTTCCTTATGAATTATTTTTGAAGTATTAAAATGTTGGTGAATGGAATTTACGTTTTTTTTTTATTGTTTTTGCATTCACATAACATCACGCTTGTAACCCCCGAAGGGTTAGGCAGAGGTATTTCTAATAGTACAGCCACATTTTGCCAGTTATCTCTAAGTCTCATGTAATAGGGGGCTAGCCTAGTGTCATCAACCGGGCACAAATCCAGACTCCATAGCTACTACTGAGAAATTTCTGATGGAAAAACCAAATAACACTTTTCCCGACCCGGGAATCGAACCCAGCACCTTATGCTCTGAAGTCGAGCTTATGGCTGCTAGACCAACGAGGCAGTCAGTTTGGTATTATATATTGAAGTAAGATATTAAAAAACGTCTTGCGTCGACTCTAAGTAACATGGGACAAGGGCAGGAAGATGCTGATGACGATATTGTTGTTAGATATAAGCAACTATTGGTCACTAAGGTCAGCTCAAGCGTAACGCGTCTTGTTTCAAGGGAAGCGTCGCATGTCGCATCACCCGAGGGTTTGAACGGAGCCTTAATCTGTGTTATTCGTGTAAGTTTATGCATCAACTTTATACAATGTGTTAGAATTTAATAATAATGTTGATAAAATATAACAGTTAAAATATCTTAACTTGGCACACGAGGTTGTCGATATTTGGAATGTGAACTCGGCTATCATTGTGCCGATTGTGGTGACGGCCAATGGCCTTATGGCCAAGAGCCTCGACGAACATCTTTCGAGGCTCTCCTTAGGCGGTTGGATCAAGGGCCAGATTCAGAAGGCAGTACTCCTCGATACGGCTCGCATTGTGAGGAGGTTCCTGTCTCTGGAGCCCTAACCACCGGTAGGTTGGACCCTGCTCCCGATACCGGCGGACAACTATTTTTTTATATTTTTAAATGTTTTTTGATGTCTTTTTTTTAAGACATATTTGAAAAATAATCAGCCCCATACAAAATTTCAATGCCTACTCCACCCAAACGTATGGGGGTGCTGATTATAAATTGATCCCGTGGAGGAAGATGTTTTTTTATATTAGATGGGCTTACTCTTCACCTCAATCTTGTCCTGAGAACAGAGATTAAGTCGACGATGGAACGAGCAAACCCAAGAGAAGCTTATTAACTGGCGACTTAAATAGATTGGGGTCATATGAACTCGGGAACACAGACGCAGGCAGGAGATTCCACTCCTTGGCAGTGCGCATAATAAAAGATGTAGCAAAGCGCTTCGTGCGAATGTGTGGGACATTGACGCGTTATGGGTGATAACATGCAGTACGTCTGGACTCCCGATGGAAGAAGGGAGATGGTGGAATGAGCCCGGGGAGCTCTTGGGCACACTCACCGAAGTACAGTCTGTAAAAGATCGACAAGCATGGAATTTTGCGGCGGTGGGCCAGGCTGTGAAGCTTGGTACCTACCAGCTTATCGTCACCAATGAGCCTCTTGGCTCTGCGCTCAACAGAGATGTTCAGTTTTATGGACTAAAACACACCCTTACGAATGAATAATAATTCCCTTTCTGTTTCACGTTGTATAAAAATACTTTCGGTTGCTCGTGAACTAGTATTACGTTTATTAATTAGAACAATTTAAATAAGTATAAAATGTATGAATGCCACGAAATAGATAAATATTTGTTATATATGTCGGATCCATCATTAGTACCGACAAAAAATTAATCGGTAAGTAGGTCGCGTGACCTACTTACCAGTCTACCAACACCTATGGCGCGCCCCTACAGAGTCGTGATATTTTGAGCTCGGTTCGAAGACGACATGCAGTGTCTGATTGCAGCGGACTTAAGACGTCTCGGAACAGTACCCGATTCATCGTGTCCATTGTTATTGCGTTAAATTGTAATTTCAAGTAACTTGTTAGTTTTATAAAAGCAGTGTACCGTGTGTTTTCATTGCACGAAACCCATCTTTGGCTCCCATGATGTCCCAGTCTAACGGAATAAATCCTGACCATCCGACATTTAATTACATTATATTTAATTTATAACGTAAAGTATTTTCCCTCCAAACCTATCATAAACTTTTAATCTCATTAAAGTTACGACCGCTTCAGGAATCAGGATTTAAAATGATAATGTCGTGTTAAGTGGCGTCACAGATGATACTGTGAGTTTACCAGCAGTACTGAAATAAAGTTAAGTTCTTAAAATAAACTTTAGGTAAGTGGTGTGGTTTAAAGACTGTGGAGTTGGTTTTTATAGGTCGTATTGCTTGTGTTGTTAATAAATAAACTAAATAAATTAATGCCGCCGTTTGAAACATTTTTTTTTCATTTTTTTCCCTACATATTATTTTAGGACGGCGCCTGCCGCTGTTCAGGGCTCCAGAGAGAGGAACTTCCTAACTATACTTACCGTGTCCATGAGTACTGCTTTCTGAATTAGAGAGAGCCTCCTGAGACGTTGGTCGAGACTCTTTTCTATTAGTCCACTAGCCGTAACGACTATCGGTGCAATTATTGCACTGTGGTATTTGCATTATTAATTATTGCATTGTAGTACAATGATTGCGCAGTCCACGTCCATGTCGACAACTTCGTGTGCACACGAGATTCTCATCATGACGGACAGTTATGCACGGCGGTATCGGCGATCAAAGAAACAACAAAATATATTATTTCACATAGGCCTACATGAGCAATTATAAAACGTTGAGAAAAGGTGCACGGTTCGGTCTATCACCACAATATCAGGCTTATTTGCAACAATAGTCCAAACAATAACATTTTTATTATGTGACAAGCCGTGTGCCACATAAACTTTCTTACTCTGTTAACCCCTTACTGGAGATGAATGAACAAGCAATTGTTTAGAAACTGCTTTACGGCTGCCAGTTGTATCTCAGTGATTAAATGAATTTCAATCGCTTAAAACAGGGAGAATTATACAAAATCTACTAGTTAAACTAAGAGTACTTTGGTTAGATGTCCTGATAGAAAGTTGACAGACAAATCTGGTCCTTAAAACATCCCAGAAGCTTTTATAGTCAAATCTATGCTAGAAGTACATACATCTTGTTTGATAAATGTGGAATCTAGAGAAAAGTTCGAACTGACAAACTTGGGAAACTGTTTACTTGCGTCAAGTTTAATGGTTGTCGAATGAGAATAATTTAAGTATTGATAAAAGTAATAGGTACTATCATTTTTATGGAATTATGTTATGTGGCGGCAAAACGAATCACTTTCAGATTTTAATTTCTATTGCAATTAATATTGCAAAAAAACATACACAAAAAGTGATTGAACCCCCCACCTTATATGTACGTGTGAAGCACACGTGATAACCGCTGCACTACGCAAACTTGACGCAATCAGCTTTAATTTACTTGTAAATTTTATTTATAATTTTCACTTACAAAGTTACTACCTATAGTAGAGGCCATACGTCAGTGATAACAAAAGCAGTAAGTATTCTTATTGTATTGAAACTTTGTACTACGGTACACCAGCTCAAGGTCAGAGTGTTACCATCGATGCAAAGTCGACTATACTATGTGAAAGAAAGACGACAGAAATTCTTAAAGCCAGAGGTCGATGCTTGAGTCGGGCAAAGTGTTATTAGGTTTTTCATCTGGATTTTTTCAGTGGCAGCCACGGAGTCTGATTTTGTGCCCGGTTGATGGAAATCGGGTCGCCCCATGTGACTTAAAAATAACTGGTGAAATTTGAGTGTACTATTAGGTACACCTCTGCTACGATGATGCTGATGATGTCATTGATTTTTTTTTTACATTTCAAAAGCTCCTCCAAAATTTTAAATATCTCTAATTCACATTCAAATTTTCCTACATCGATAAAACATTTTCAAAGGACCTTCGTTACGATAAGTAGGTAAGTAATAATGCCAAGTTAAGACATATAATGGCGTGAGACGTCTCAGAGTGCCATTATAATTTAAAATTCGTTATATATCAATTAAATGGCGAACGTCTGCAGTCGTGATCATTACTGCTAGAGGTGGGAGTTTAGTATTGTTTTTAGTCGATTATGAATGGAAAATCGACTAATTGCAAAATAAATGCAGAACAAACATCTCTATAGTAAATAAATATCTTTTTTTTTCTTTATTTGGTTATAGGAAGCTTCTAACTCTAACTCAAACCGTCAGTTAATCAGAAAGTTGAGCCTATTTGCCAGTAGCTACACTACAAAAAAAGACTGACGACTATACAAGCGAACGGAAACGGAAGTTACAATTAATAAAAAAGCTAAAGAACACTATCGCCCCGGCTCTCTTTGTAAATGTGGAGAAAGGATTTCGGAACTTTCATACACGGATAATATTTAGCGCTAAAAAGATATAAAAATAAGCTTCCTTTTTGAAGCTATTTGCCGGCTTTAAAATCGATTAGTCGATTTACTCGACTAACATTGCCGCGCGGCACATCACTAATTTTACTATCTCGCCCCAGCAGATTTTAATGACCCCTCGTTCTCCGTACAGAAAATGCAACGCATTATGAAATCCCGCCGTCTAGAATGCTATGAAATGCTGCGAAAAATAGAAAATGATTTTAAAAGGGATTTTCTATTTTTTGCGGCAAAGAAAAAACATTTTTAGTAGAGGAAAAGTTTGCTTGATGGATTTGAAAGCGGTAATTTATCGGGAGTATTACTATCTAAGTGTCTTCCGAGTTTTTTTTCTATTAATCGGAATTTGATTTTTTACTAGGTACCTATACTATCAGCTTACTAATTGTACAACCTCCTTGTACTCGAATATTTTAATTATTTTAAAACAAAAACAAATGCCAGTTTTCACTAACACCACACCTACATAAAGGCCTTTATTAAAGCAAGCCGTTCGATTTTCAAGTTTTGGCGCGAAAAGGAGCGTCAAAAATACAACATGGCGCATTAGAATCAAGAATTCGCTACCCAATTCCGGCATTACACTATCACATTAGGTACGTAGTATAGCTATAGTTCACACCGATTTCGAACAATATGCAACGATCCGTCGGATCAAACTGTTATCACGTTGTTAGGGTGAAGCTCAATTCCAGCGGATTTGGTTTTCTTTGCACAGCTCATTTCAGGTGCTTTTTGTTCGTTTCCCGCTTGAAAACGAGGAAGGAGTTACAATATGAAATTCCTTCTGTGTTATGTAAATATTATGTTATAGAGTTGTTATCCTAGCAATCGGTTCGGGGTTTAGTCGAAATTTGAATTTGGTGGATATAAAATAGAATCCGGTTCGAGATAAGGTTCGTCAGATTTTATCAACATTTCAAAAGGTTTTGAAAAAGAAAGCTTTTCGAAATAAAGACGTTCCTACGTAGTGCAAATAAATAGTTTTATAGATAAAGTTGGATTGCATGGAAGGAGAAAGCAGATGCAAAAGAGTTAATTTCCTATCTTATATACATCTTTGCACGATTGATGTACATTGATTGATTGTGATTCTTGATTGATTGTGATTGTGAGCTTGCATGCACTATTGTAAAACGACGAGGCATTTCATAATTTTCCTTTGGCATTTCCGCCGCTGTTTGTAAAAAGCCAACGTCACATGGTGTTCCCAGGCAGCCGCCCATCCAATTACTGATCGAGCCCGATGTTGCTTAACTTCGGTGATTGGACGAGAACCGGTGTATTCAACTGAAGAATCCAACATTAATTATACCCTCATTACTTGTAAAAGGTACAATTAGGTTCCTAAATGGGACTAAGTAAAGTTTAATCATGTTGTATTGTTTGTACACCTCAAGTTACAATTTCACTGCCTGAAAGTTTTGCCCCTAATCACAAGAAAACTAATACTGTCATCCGTAAACAGGTTTTGTCGCAGAATAATGCTTATCCCTAACTTTCCGGGTACACCTTTTAGTGGGTGTCACAGTAATGTCATGTGTCTGATTAGATTACAAAAGCTAACTACAAATGAGAAAGTTGGACAGGCTGTAAACATGGTGGATACAATACAACCCTTACAACCATCTAAGTTCATTTAATGTAAATTTAAGAGGGTTGTATTGATGATTTTAATGATTATAATTCTGTATCTCGTGAAAGCTGAAAATGATAAAAAAAATCAAGTACCTTGACTTAGCACACGAGGTTTTCGAAATGTGGAACGTGGACTCTGCAGTCATTGTACCTATAGTCGTTACGGTTAATGGACTAATAGCAAAGAGCCTTTTTTTTTTCTTTTGTTCCGGGTGGAAAATCCCCACAGATGTCGCAGACCCCTCCACCCATCCCAGGGCGGAGGGGTCTGTCAATCTCAAACTGACTAAAAACTACCCCGGTGTTCCCTTCACTCACTTGCACTGGTGATCATGGGAACTAGTGCGCCTTCCGCAATCCCGGCTAGTGCCGACCCGCCTCCGCGGGCCTCCTCAAGTTCACGGGGGGAGTGAGGTGTAGAACTCCCCCTGCGACGTCTAATAGGAGCGCGCGCGGACACTACGCGCCGGCGCCTCGGGTCCAGTTATACGAGGGGGTGGTGGACGTCCCCAAGTCCGCCGTCCCTCTGGACCCGTTTAGGGGGGCTGGAAGAGGGCGTTGTCCGCCCTCCGCCGACGCCCGGTGCGTCTGCTGCAGATCCGGAGAGTGGTCTCGACCTCCCTTAACCTTTCCGCAGTCTCCTTCTGTGACGGTAACGGTGTCGATGAAAATGACGGTTTCACAGAAGGAGATCACCGCATCCCACTACTCTGCGCTCCCGACCATCGATGGAGCGACGCCGGCATTATAGGTCGGCTCCGACTTCTGCTATGCGGCACATTCTGCCAGCGTATGCCGTGCCGTGTCCTACAGAAAGTGGGCGTAAAAGCTTGTCCCGCCACTAAGCCACCAGAACATCGCGGAGCTGATCGGTTCACCGCCCCGCGTTCGCACTTCCTCACGCTACCGGTAGAAGACTCTCGCGAAGACTCTCGCCTCTAGGTCCCATGGCGGTAACCCGGCCAGTACATAAGCCGCCTCGTAGGAGATTGTGCGATACTCCCTGATAGAGCTGACGGCCATCGCCCTCTGTGGTTTTCGCAGTATCGCGATGCTGCCGGCCGTCAGGTCAGAGGCCCACTCCCGGGCCCCGTACAGGGCCATGGATCGATCAAAACCCCTAAGTACAATCTCCCACAGGCGGTGCTCGGGCCCCGCAATAGAAAAGAGCCTCGACCAACATCTTAGAAGGCTGTCATTGCGTGGCTGGGTCCAGGGCTTGATTCAGAAAGCAGTACTCTTGGACGTGTACTACACGCATAGTGAGGAGGTTCCTCTCTCTGGAGCCCTGACCACACGTAACCTGGACCTTGTTCCTGATTCCGATGGGTTACTATTTTTTATGTTTTTTTTTTATTTGGTTTTGAAAAATATTTAAAAAGAAAAAGTAAATGAATGACAATAATTCTGTAAAAAAATGCGTATTACAGCCGCAAATGATATTTTGTTCAAAATGCAGCCTGACCTGCAAATTGCAAACAACGTAAGAAGATTTGAATTTCGCGGCCTACCCTGACATTAAGTGGAGACCACGCTCGGCAAATTTAACGTAGGACTCAGGCTAGGTAGAGCGACGATCGTCGCAGGATGACTGGCAGCAGATGGATGATTGGCCGTGTGGTTGGAGAGTCCTATGTCTAGCTGTTGACTGATGTTGGCTGATGATGATGACAGTGGAAATATTAGATAGTCAGCGTGGTAACGGTACCAAAAGCTAAAGACGCGCGGGAAGTAAATGTATCGCAAAGACTAATGTTTCCTTTTCACAACTATGTTGGGGTCGGCTTTCAGTCTATACGGATGCAGCTGAACACTAGTATTTACAAAGTTAACCTTACATCTTCCATAAATAAGTCTATGAATCTTTCAAAGTCACACATTCACAAGATATTTGTTCCTTTGTTTTTCGTTCATATAACTTGTAGAGATTTTTAAATAAAACAAACACGTTCGTCGGCACAAGTTCAAGAATAATAACTCCTTTTTACTACCAATAAACTCTAAAAAAACCTTACACGCAATATAGTTTTCAAAGAAAATAAAACGTTGGTACATAAAATGTTAATGATATAAAAGAAGAAAGAGTTCTACAAACGCTTTGTTAGTATTGTGTAAAGAAATGAAGATCGAAATATTACGTATTGCTCAAAGTGCTATATTTTTCGCTGTGGTAAAAGAATTTGTACTTGTTTATTAGATTTGTATCTAATTTTGTGTCCCTAGTAGCATTTATGTTTTGAACTTGCTTTCGAATAGTACAAAACAATCAATATAATATATTAAATAAATACACATAAAGCAAGGATCCGATGCTTGTAGGTGAACATACCACTTGAATTGGGTAGGTACACTAGACCGCGGGGCACTGGTAACGAAAACAGTTTAAGATGGAAGCGCCAGGTAGCCCGCGAAATTCAAATTTTCTTAATTTTCTTTGACTCATTCATGAAATAGTTATTCAATGGGGTTGTATGAACTTAAAGGGTTGTATTGATGATTTTAATGATTATGATTCTGTAACTAAATACTTATTACAGCCGCGAATCATATTTTGTTCAATGTACAGCCTGACAATGACCGGCAAATTGCAAAAAAACGTAAGAAAATTTGAATTTCGCTGGCTACCCTGGCGCTTCCACCTTAATCAGGCCTCCAAATCTATGGAAACTCCGTACTAGGCTGGAACAGCTCAAGAACAAAATGTTGCTACCGACGATGTGCGGTCTATTATACCAAAGCACTTTGCGGTGTATTAAGAGCCACCGCGTATTATTTCGACAATTTCTTTAAAACACAAGCTAAAACAATCTTCACAAATAGCTTGCTCTTCTAAGGCATGATTGTGTGTGACATTCTCTGCCAAGCTTTCCAAGAGCTACCTATACTGATTGCATTAAATATGTAAACTCTAAAACGGGTTTTTCCTTCGTACTTACTGTATTTTTCTACGATATCACGAAACTCGCCGTGTTCATAGGAACCAAGGTTTCGTTTCTTACTTTCTATAGCTACATACATAGGATGCAAAGAAAGCGTATCCCACACTCTTTCAGCTATAAGAGATTTTTCGAAATCAGTTTGAACGTATATTATTCTTAAAATATTCACAGTATATTTATATTATAGTATATTTCTAACATATCAATATCATCGTTATCATAACTGGCAGCCTTGATTCATCTACAGCTGCCCGCTTATATAGGCCCCTCCCTTTGAGTCATGCTAAATGGTATGCTCGACCAACTGGCTAAATCCCCAGTTGAGCCATTTTGATGTTGATGTTTTTCGAGATTTCATACTGCATTTGCTTAACTTCCTCCTGAAAATTTTTCAAACTATTTTTCGATGTTTCAGCTGAACTCATTCAAACTAAAACTTAAAAAAAAACCCAAAAGTCGCTTAAAATTGCGGAAATACAAGTACTTATTAAACATTTCCTTTGCCACAAACTGTATTTCCCAGACAAAAAAAAAGTTAAATTTGAATATATTAGTACCTATGCTACTTTCAGATTGGTATGCAGACTTCTAATGTGGAAGCAAGAAACGAGACAATCAAGTTCTTTGATGAAATGGATACTGTGATGCTAAGGTACGATCAAGGAATGAAAACGTTAGGCACCACAATGCCAATTTTCAGTTACACCGTTTTCGACTCGTAGTATTATGAAATTACGTACAGTGGACGACAACGGGGTAGGTATAAGAGTAGAGGAAGGCCAATGAAACGATGGATGGACTGTGTGTGCAAATGAGGTGTCTGATGAAGAAGATAACATGCTGCACCGACCCCAAATAATTTGGACTAAGGACAGGTGAATTATGATGACGTACAGAGGACCACAAGTTGGTGGTAACAGCTTTAGCTGCCTTACGTGGTACGGAGTTTTAATAGAAAGCGAGGCCAGCTTACGGTGGTAAAAAAAACCAATACAGGCTTTCGTGAGGCCGACAGTACCATCAAAAATTAAATTTTAGATCCAAATGACAGTTAGTAAAGGTGGTATTGTAGTGTGTCATATGCTGAGCGAAAGAAAAATACCTAAAGTGCTATCAAACCAACATATTGTTGACGCCAAAAAGCATTGCAGAGTTTTTGTTTCAAGTACGGCGGTTAATTGCAGATACACGAGACAGAGCATGTCAGTGCGGAATTAAATATGCATTAATTCCCTACAATATGCATGAACACCCACGTTTGTGTGTTAAGTGCCAGGCGTTTAACATAGCGCGCACCGGATTGGCAATTTAAACTTTTTTAAATTTGCAATTTTTTTAACGTCCCCAAAGCAAACTACCATCCAACTTTTAATTTAATCCCGCTGAGTTTGACATATTTTTGTAATAAAAAGAATATGTCATGTGTGAAAATGTACCAACATGGTCTCACTAATGTTTTTCATAATAAATTACTGTCTAAACACTGTTTAAAATATGATGAACTGCAAATTTACAGTGTGATTTTGGAAAATTTTTCATCACTAACAAATTCACAGCGCACAAAGAAACAAGACACGGACTATTATTATTCTATCCGTATGTAACGGCTTTTATAACGGATTTAAAAAGGTCATCATACGCGGTTAAATCCCATATTCTTTGTACCAATACCGTTCCGTCACCGTCTCGGGCCATGCACGGAGCGTAAACAATTGCTGGCGACAATATTTTGCCGTTGCCGAGACAGTACGTGTATGGCACGCGTCTACGCGACGATTTTGGCCGGTAACAGAACGGTCTAGTGAGCATGGTCACATACTTTCCAATAAAATGTTTTTTTTTTTCTCATACGGTTCTTAGCACGGTTATAGTCAGAGGCCCTTGGGCGGCATAAAAACTCGGTCACCAGCGATAAAGAAGAAGAAGAACGGTCATGTACGCTTTAGTTGACAGAAATCAAGCTAATTCCAGGTTTTCCGGTCGCAGAATACCTGGCCTTTCTGGACTTCCTAGTACCATCAATTAGGTCCAAAACTTGTTTAACCATTTCTTATTATTGTACCACTGCTCTAGACTTTACTCCGTCGTTTAAAAGCTACAGAATCACTGGCAAAATTTTCCCTAGGGGCATGCAAAAAATGCCACTGTTTATTCGAACAGCTGAACCACAGTGGATCCGCACATATTTATATAGCTCACTGTTTAATACAGTTCAAATTCTCCAATTTGGCCGCGTAGAAAAAAGGAAAATCGAGTTAATTCGCCAATTTTACTCAGTAAATGCGGCTTCAAGTCAAATGTACCATGTCATTCGTGATTTCGTTACTCCCAAAGGTATCCGCGAAATACCTAATTTATTCGATCCCCGTATCTTATGCATTTCGTTTTATATTTAAAGGCATCATGATTCGATCACGTATAAGTAAATGTTGATTAATGAGAAGCGTAACCATATTAAATAAAGAACGATTTCTTCAAAGGCTTAATGTTAGGCTGCGTTTAGAATTACTGCATAATTAAACAAATATTGATGTTTACTGCATCAGTCAGTGTTTTTAAAGTTAAGGACCTTATTACAAAGAGGTGCTTCCATAAGTTTCGGATGATTTTTTGGACCACTAGTAATACTCCAGCCGATATCTATAAACCCACCTTAACACGTATTTAACTTTACCTAAGCGCTATTTCTGTTACTGTTGCACAAAAGACAAAAAACAAATGTAAAATATAGACGGGAACATGTTTTGCATATTACAAGACCTTTATTGGGCTTGGTTGTGCCATAATGAGCCAACCTACAATTTCTTTTTAACTAAGTGAAACTAATCCAACATTCTAAATATATCAGTTTAATCAGCCCCATATAATATACATCCAAAACGTATGCTCAGAACAAATACAAACATTTATTTTTATTTTACAATTACTTCGGAAAGTGCGAAAAATTTTGATGTGGTTTGGTACATTTCCTCATAACTACGCTCAAATCAAGTCCTTAGTATTTTTCATATAAACATATTTTAGTATTAGTCTTCTGATACATAAGATACCCATTTTTATTGTTACAGTTCCAAAACAGCACATCTGGTGGTACTCCTGGAATCTTTCGTGATGCGGATGACAAAAGGCGACAGACTTGTCAGAAGATACTTTGACTCCTACTCTACGCCCTTCCATTCATACGAGAAGCTGGCTTTTAATAATACACGACCAGTTATGAGAACTTTTTGAGTTTTTCCTCCCATTAAAACTTGATTTTGTTATTTTCTCTTATTTCATAAATACCATGTTATAATATAATTAGCTAGCGAAACCAAAACAGAAAATAAATATATTATTGATTATATTTTTGTTTCCTTGAAGTATCTTCTATTATATATATAATTATGACTGATTCACTAACTGATCGATCAACGCACAGCTGAAATCGCTGGATCTACAAGCGTGAAATTTCGCACAAACATTCCTGAAATTACGAAAGTGCTTTACGTAATTTCAGGAATAATATAAGTAATTCCTAATAAATAATGAAAGTAATTTCTAAGAAGAGATTTTTGGAAATTCGTCCCTTAAGGGATTAAAATAGGGGTTGAAAGTATATTATGAAATTTCGTCCACGCAAACGAAATCGTGGGCAACCAGCTAGTGACTTCATAAAATTAATTTTATCTTATCATGTTTAGATATGGTTACTCGTCAAGTCTGTGGAGTTGACACAAAAATAACTGATGACTAAAATCTCAGAGTAACTCCATAAAAAAATAATTAAATCTTTTTGGTAGTAGGTATGGCGATATTCGTCAGGTGGTGGAGTTTTACAACCCCTCATAAACTTGGTATTTCATGTGAAGCATCAATACCAATTTTCCATTTCATTAAGTAAATACTTTTCTTCTGCACCTACAAAAAGTTGTAGTATGTAAGGGCTAGACTAATATCAATATACCGTCAGCTTTGGGTGCAGCTGCGCAGTCTTTAGCGGAAACTTATGACCGCGTGACTTGATCCTATAAAACCTATTTAATTCTAAAACAACGTTGGTTTGCAAGACACACCGGGTGAATCAAGGAGGGACTATCATAAACATGGATGGAAACGGGACTAAGGAGTGCATGTGGGACTGAGGAAGTAAAGATATCAAGAGCGAAGAACTACAACTACTTATTAGTAGAATTAATCTGTTAAGTTTTAGCATTTTCCCCCGGCTTTGCTCGCGTTAAGGTCAGAAATTATCCCACGGTAACATTTTTAATACAGCCTATATACTCAGGGATGATGTGGCTTCCCATATGTGACAGAATTTTCGGAGACGGATCAGAAGTCTCGAAGATTAACCCCTACATCCAAACATACAAACTTTACTCCTTTGTAATATTGTATAGATTTTCAAGCTAAGCGAGAGAAGTATGTAAGGATCGCAGGCGTTCTGTAGTTTCTGCCTACCCCCATCGGGAAAGGCGTGAGTTTATCTAAATTTCCAAGCTAACGTAACCATAGACAAAGCAATGCAGCAGGAGCTAACTGATAAATACATTGCTTGCTTTAAATAACCTGCTTATGATGTCAAAATGAACCAAACAAATTAATCATGTTAAAGTGAACAATAGTGTCTGAAACCCTTGACATTTGATGCCCACGGCTTGAGAAAGAGGTCGTCTTTTTATTCGAAAACACGACACGTGGCACAGCTAAGTATAACAAAAGAAGTAAGCATACAAAATAAGATTATACTACATTTTCAGCGACGTACGGGTAATTTTGTTTAGTGATCCTTTTATTTCATGTACTTACCTCTCTTAGAAATAATGAGATCTATACAGCCTCGGCAGAAAAGCGAAGCCATTATATTTTGTAAAGAGGGTAACTGCGTCCTTCACAGAATAACATAAACATTACATCACGACTGTAATGGGCCAGCTAGGCAGAGGTGTGCCTAATAGTACAGCCTGCACATTTCACCAGTTACGTTTAATTCCCATGTCTTAGGGGTGAGCCTATTGATATCAACCGGGCACATATCCAGACTGATGAAGGAAAAGCCCATTAACACTTTGGAATCGAACCCAGGACTTCATTTTCAGTAGTAGCGCTTCCGACTACAAGACAACGAACAAAATTATTTTTGGTATAAATAAAACAAAAATCTGTCTAGACCACATTCTTGGCTGCGACTAGCTTGTTAGAAAGTTCGTAAAACAATTTTAGTAAGTATAAGAGCTTGAAATGTTTGTGGTCTGTGTTTTTTTTATTGGAATAACATAACATCACGCCTGTAATCCTAGAAGGGTTAGGCAGAGGTGTACCGAATAGTTCACCCACATTTCTAGTAATATCACAAATTACTGTGTGATGTGGATTAAATACATTTCTAAATACACGTTATTTCGTACTTAATATTATTAATGCGCGGCCTTTCCACGTCTTGATTGGCTGAACTGATTGTTAAGAAATTTATCAAATAAGTAGCCTGGAACCTGGAGAAGGATCTAAGTTTCTTCCATTCCGGATATAGGAGGTCACGGGAATAGTGCTAACAAACTGCTCCAAGTCCAATGACAAGGGCCACCACCAGTTGAGAAGGCTTTGTTAAAGATAAACGTGACACCTCTGGAATATGTGTCATTAGAAAGACGAAATCATGTCGATCTATACCAGCCACAGGATCATTCAAAGAATACAATTCAACTATTATTATTATTTTATTAGCCTTGTATGTCCCACTGCTGAGCAAAGGCCACCCCCGTATCCTTCCAGGTACTTTTCTCCTGCGCCACCTCCAACCAGCCTCCGTGATGTGCGTCAAGATCATCTCGCCATCTCTTTCTAGGCCAGCCTCGGCGGCGCCGTCCATTCTCAGGCACCCATCGTGTTGAGACCTTTGCCCAGCGGTCGTCATGCATGCGGCTTACGTGACCCGCCCAATCCCATTAACCAATCCTATTAACCACACTTTTTTCTCCAAATCTCCGACCAGACAATTTGCTCCTTCGAGGCACGAAACATCACAACATTACTTCCCTCCGTATTATTACCACATCAAACTTGATGGCTACCTCTCAATGAGGATAACCGGAGCTCACAAAAAACAAAATGGCGACTCAAATTTCAATATTACGTCATATCCGTATTCGATATGGCAGTTTTCAATTTAGGAAATACGTATACATGTAGGTACTTTTGTTGTTATGTACTCCGCGGATTATAAGGTTGTGTGCACTAGCGATGGGCGTTGACAGATTTTAGAAATGAAAAATGTTTGACTTGTTCTTTATTTCATTGAAACTAAACTACATACATACATTTTAGATTTTAAATTTTGCTGAATAATTTTAGTTTAGTTTCTACCTATTTTGCTTCAGCAAAGTAACTTTAAAAAGTTGTAGTATCTTTTAAATTATTTATACATCTATACTTTAATATTATAAAAAGGTTTGTAAGTTTGTATGTAGGGGTAATCTCCGGAACTAATGATCTAATTCTTATTTTTTTTTCTTTGGTAGAATGCTACATTATTCATGGGTACGGTTATAAATTATATTTATATCATGCTTATTAGCCGACCTATCACAATAATTGCGGTCAAAGTCGCGGGCAAAGTGCTAGTGATTTCATAAACAAACAGTAAGGTTGCTGTCAGGATCCTGCAAGTGAGTATTGAATAAGATTAAAATTTTGATCTTGACAATCATAATATCCCGAATCACTGCGGACCACGAAACAATACCCGATACGGTAGTCTTTTGCCGCAAGCTCTCTAATATTTACTTCACATACTGACAGGTTTGTTTTTAAATTGTGTCGTATTACCTTGATGCTAAAATCCTTTTGGCGAAATACTGGTTATGACTAAATTTGCCCGTTTTTTGGTCACAGCATGTCCAAGCTTTACCCACGGTCCGTGCACCGAGCATATGAATAGACCAGGGATTACCGATATGAAACTTGGCTGAATGAAATCGAAACATGGATTCGATACCCGTTTTGCAGGATTTCAAACGAAGTACTTACGCATAAGTTAACAAAAAAAAAAGTATTTTTACTTTTAAATATTTTAAATATGGTGGCGCAGAATAGGACTTTAGTCTTACCATATTCATTACACAATTATGTATATTAACTGTTAATAACTAACTGTTAATGTTAACTGTTTATATATCCAATAATTTCGTTAAATAAAGACTACCGAGTTGCCGCACTTGTGCAGAAAAGAAATCTTTGTCAAATTCGTTCCTACAATTTATTTCCAGACGCAAATTAGAGTTAATTATAACTAAGGTTAGTAAACCAATATTTATAAATGGTGTTGATATTTCATTATCAGTTTAATGCTATTTAGATAGTTTGTAAAAAACATTATTTTAATTTTGATGTTAGGATTTATTTGATATTTTAAAAATATTCCTATGAACTAGTAGTACCAGTGTTTTCATTTATTGTCGTACTGTTGGCTTCACCCTATGTGGCCACTGGAAAATCACATACATTATATTATACAATTATTGGATGTTCGTAAACTTAAAACTGACTAGAAGAACAAAAAATGCTTTGACTAAGCAACAAGAATTACATCAAAATGTATTTGCTAACAGTGTGTGGGTCTAAGATCAGCTACAGTAAAAACAATAAATAAATCGAAAATTGGTAGCAGCTGCAATCAATGCAATAAACAATGCTCTTACCAAACCAATGAAAACATCGAATTAATAAATAATTAAGTAACGAGCTCCAATTTGTAATTACAAATTAATGGAAATCAATACATAATTAAAATGTAACAAAATATGAACATGCGGTAAAATATCTGCAAGTACTGAAATTTTTGTAAATGTAATTAATAAATAATTAAAGTAGGCTCAATTCCCAGGTCGGGCATATTGTTAAATTTGGGTTTTCCATCAGTAATTAATATTTCTCAGTAGCAGCCTATAGTGCGGATATAAGCCCGATTAATGGCAACAGGATCGCATCCAATAAAACATAACTGGCGAAATGAGGGTGGACTATTTAGGTACTCATCTGCCTAGCCCTTCGGGGTTCACAGGCGTGAAATGTTATGTTAAGATAAATCCAGCATCAAATCATTTTCGGAAAACTGACAACGGGTTTCAGATCTTTTAAACTGCATGTCCCGCAAACCGACAGAGCCAGTGAACCACTGACCATACCGTCAATCAATCAATCCAGCCAGCCAACCACAGCCTACTCTTGGACATGCTGTGTCACCGTCCTTTTAGTGATTCGACGAGATTTAAGCGATATATATTTAATACTTTGAGCACACATAGCCTAACAGTCCTACAGCCTAGTGATTTTTGGGATTTACGTGCGTATTGAATAATTATAACTTGCTTCGGTGAAGGAAAACATCGTGAGGAAATCAGAATGCCTGAGAGATATTACCCGACGGCATGTAAAGCCAAGACAGAAGCCCATGGGCGGCATAAAAACTCTGACACCAGGTTAGGCACTAACCACACGATAAAAAAGAAACAAAAGGCACACATAATGTACAGAAGCGGACTTAATGCAATTGGAATTCTCTACCAGTCCACCTTTGGGTGATGCAGATAAAAATTGTGGTACCTAGGTGCAATTGAGAAAATTGTGGATTTAATAATTATTATTTAATTCGATATTTTTGAGTTTTGGAAACAGAAAATGTCAACATATACGGGGTGGAAGGTACACTGACGCGAAAACGGAAACCACATACTCAGTACATCATTCTGAATCATCCCTCATAGAAATTTTTTGGAGGTTATTTAAAAAAAATCAGCTGTTCCATACCATGGCCGTGTAGGTAGGTTGCACTTTTGTAGGAAACAGTTGATATTTTTTTAAATAACCGCCGAAAAATTTCTATTTTTTTTTTTAACTTGATGTCAAATAACACAAACTTCAAAAAATCCTCTATTACTGATATGGAGGATTTATACGACTTGAAATAAACGTAATGTTCTCCATAATCTTCCTCGCTTTATTCGGCATGTGTGTGTGGTAAAATTTATATGTACCTACCATAGAAAATTTCAATGGCTACTTTGACGTAAATCTTTTTTTACATGCTGTATTTGGAAATAACGCACCATATCTAGAATCCATAGTTTAACTTAAAAATAAAAAATAACTACAACCACGTCATTGAGAAGTGAAAGAAATTCTTCTTACTTGTAATTGGACTTCGGCTCTAAAAAGATATGGAGTTTCTCAATTCGTCGGAATTTTTTATTTTATTTCAGACTCTTTTCTGCTGTTTAGCCCATTTTTGAACCGGAAATTGTCAATGCGTAAAACCTGTAGCCAGATCCAAGTGTTGCTATTAAGATAACAGCAGACTATCCTGCAAACAATACACGTATAACTAAGTGATTGTGGATAGCGGCGCGTGTAGGTAATGGGTCACGGGACCGTTCCGGGAACGTAACGGAATCGGAGCGAACGGAGGGGGAGATGCGGTTCCGTATTTAAAATAATTCGCGAGAGGTAGGGGCTTTTAGATGGCACGATTTTTTTATGACTATTTAACCTGAAATAACTTTTTTTTCTGTGTTATTAGTAACGGAATTACTTTTACATGTCACATAGCTTAAATATTCCTATGTTTTCTTTTCATTAATGTCAAATGGAATCCAAGTTTAACGATACTCTGGAGACTTCCTAATTCTATTTCTTTTTAATTTTATAATTTTTTGAAGACGATTTGAAGATTATTAAGTACAGCGAATTTGGTTTGCCACTTAATTATAAAACTTAGATCTTAGACCTAGCAAATATTAATTAACAAATTGGAAATATTACAAATTGGTCGGCAAGCTCTCTATTAATTAAAATAGATACTAACCAAACTTTGGTAAAAGTTACTTACTCATCAAAATTGCGGTCATGGTTTTATTGACTGCTTTGGTTTATGATAGGTACTATTGATACTACCTGTAGATTAACGTACGGTGTCATCTAAAAAACTAAAATAATTCACGTGACTGACATAAATATTGCCCTCACTTACATGTAGCAATCCGAGCAAGAGAAAGACAGCGGATAGCTGCTTTCGAAATGTGGTGCTGGAGGAGGGTGCACCGAATTCCATTGACAGCCAAACGCACAAATGTGTCTATCCTTTCCCAACTCAATATCAGGACCCGATTATCTACAGTTTGCCTACAGCGTATTTTGACCTATCTCGGCCACATAATGCGAAGGGGAGATAGCAGCCTTGAAAAGCTGGTCATTGTTGGCAATACCGAAGGCAAGAGAGCACGAGGCCGGTCGCCAACACGATGATCCGACCAAGTAAAGGAAGCTTACACCGGAGTCGATGGAGACAGATTGTCCGTTTAAAGGGGTCCAGTGACCACGATCCTCAGTAATGAGGGACCGATTGAAGAAGAAGACACGCAGCTAACTACTTTTTTGACTGGAAAGTAATGCCAAAAATGGTGGTATGACAGACTTTTTTATAAAATATTTTTATATTTTTGATATGATTTGCGGGTGGTATGAAATTGCTTTTTCAAACTAACTCCACCTCCCATGGTTAATGTCTAATCGTATCGGATCATTTAAACAATCCCCAATTAAACGTTGCATTATTTTCATAAACACTAAAATAGCACGAACCTTTCCTTTTTACACTGGCTTAAAATGATTAAGCTTTCCACAATGAACATCACTATTTACTTTAAAATAAAATGAAACGAGACACAACATTTTAGAACAAAGTTTACAGATGAGAGGGTCGATTGTCACGAAACATTCAAACGATGTATTTCAGTTTTTGTACAAAAAATCGCTAAAAGTGATCTCATTGAATCCAAAAAACGAATAAACTACCGCATAAACAAGAACCAACGAAAATTAAATATAATAAAATAAAAGTTTTGCCTACTCTCAAAGGAGACAGCTACGATTAGTATCCTCTATAGACATAGTATTTCAATAATAAAAAAGGAACTGCCCTTTTATTGTTATTTTGGAGCACTCGCTGACCTTTATTTTCGTTGAAATAAGGTTTATTTCCGAGATACAATAACTGTACTTCACTTTTCCAATAGTAGTAGGAATGTCTAATGATACTTCAGTCTATACGTTACTGTTATCTCAATAAATGCAGGTCCTCTTTTACCGACTGTCCTCCTTTGATTTACTGCATACTTGAGATTTAGATGGATTTATGTGTCGTAAGAAAATGGCGGCACACCAGTTGAATGAGAATTTTGTTGGATGCCCACGTGGAATATATTTTTCTTAAGCCAATAGTCATGTTCATCTACAATCCGCAGACTGTCAATAGCTACTGTACAGTGACACTTAAAAATAAAACTGTTGTCTTGTTGTTGTTGCGTTGTCTGTGTGTGTGTGTGTTGTTGTGTCTGTCTGTGTGTTGTGTGTGTCTGTTTGTTGTCTGTTGTCTGTCTGTCTGTATTGTGTGTTGTTGTGTTGTCTGTCTGTTGGTTTAAATAAAATCTTTTAGTTGACAATATTAGGCATTCCCAAGAAATAATACAGAGCTCTATCACCCCTTTTCTGTTATCCTGATAAATGTACCACTGCTGCGCAGAGACCTCCCCTTTCACATTTCCGACCAAACCCTGTAAGTGACAATATTTATTTATGAGCCAAAGTGGCATTTCTAATATCATAAATTCATGAGCTTCCTCAAATTGAAAATGATGACAGAAAAACTATGTTAAACTCACAAGAATCAAGATCAGTCAACCAGCTAGATCTAAGCACAAAGTCAACAAATAAAGCAAAAGTCTCATCCAAACACAATTTAATTAAACAACTTACTTTAACACAACAATACCGAGACACAGAATTATACCCAAAACAACAGTACAGTTGTATTCGCAGACAAAAACAAATGAACGAACTAAATACGAACGAACAGGAACATTTCTCTAAAAAGCGCTTTATAATTTTAATTAAAGAATGCTACAGCGATGCAGCGCAGCTTTTGCATATAAGCTACACCGACTACCGGGCTCGCGGTTGCACCGAACTTTTGAAATGGGTAACAATACGCGAATTTATACGTATGGACTGGTTTTTGTGTGTCTGTTTTATCATGTTCTTTGACGTTTTTATGTGCTTGATTTATGAATTTATGGCACAGTTTGTGGTAGGATGTTGCGGATACTTAATGGGTCAGGCAAGGGTTTTTTTTTAATTTATCTTAATTATCTACTTCTATTACACTATTTACATGTTATGTTTCAGTAGGGAAATGGGCAAAGGCAAAGGGCTTATCTCTTTCTATTTTTCTTTTAATCATTTCAGTTTATCGTAGTCCACTCAGTTGGACATGAACTTATCTCAAGTTGCGATTCAGGCTCCTTTTTAGTGTCGTTGGTCCATCTAGCTCTGGTAGTCCAATGCTGTGCTTGCCGATACGCGATCTCCAGTCCAGGACTTGTTTACTCCATCGGTCGTTGGTTGTTCGACAGACATCATCAACATATCAGCTCGGCATCACCCACTGCTGGGTCAGGCCTCCCCTTTCTTTTGCCACACTTGGTATTTCCCGCTATCTTGACGATATCGTCGACCCAACGAGCTTTAGGATGGCCCTGGTTTCTTTGACCAAACCTTGGCCAGTTTAATACCAGTTTAGCTTGCTTAATCTGTCAGCTTTGTCGGTAATTCCAGTTCTTTTCCGGTTAGCTTAATTTCTTAGGGCTATATGGGATCAGTCTTTACATCAAGTCATGAACATCCTCATCGTCTTTCCTGCTTTTGTCCCATTTTACTTGGGGTCGGCGTAACACGTCTTTTTCTTCCATTCTCCCATGTCATTCTTTACATCAAAGATATTCGACAATATCGTAGTAAGAACGGTTATAGTGATTAAGGAAAAACCCATTTCCTAAAGAACTCCTCGGTCATAGTAACACTCGCAGTGGATTTCTAGGCCGCCTCTGACATTGATAAAGTAACAAATAGTCGCACCGCAATAGTTACGGGACAAAATTAAAGAAAATGCCCAATATGGAGACGAATGGGAGCGATCCGTCTTAGACCTTAGTTCTAGGGAACTAATAAAAAGGCTGTGAAGTTTCATAAGTGTCGTTCTGGTTCTTTTTATTGAAGAAGAGGCATTGGGAAAAGATGTTTTGTGTAAGATAGTATGAGTATAGTTTTCATAAATACCTGTATGTACCTGTGTATACAAGCTGTAGTTTTGCAACGTCGTCAAAATTCAGGAAGTTGTCATAGAAGACGTATATAATCAATATAAATTACGGTACCTGGTCAATAGTAATATAAGCTGCTTTTTTTAGTTGTTTTGATTTGACACTATTTCAGAATGAAGCCCTTTTCAAAAGAAGAGAATCACCCGTTTATCGAATAAACGTCTGCATATTTTGTTTGTGTATGTAAAAGCGCGGTTTTAGAGCTAGTTTTAAACGGCCCGCGTTTAAATACGGGTGGTCCACACTTATCGATTTCCGATATTATGAAAAAGTAAAAAAAAATTGCTACCCATTTTATTATTGATTCGGGTCGAGAATCATTAGTATAGTTACCTCCTTGAATTTGACGAGGATGCAAAGCAACACCTTGTATAGGCTCGACGCTCGAGATGTGGGTGTACTATTAGGTACACCTCTGCCTAACCCTTCGCGAATTACAGGCGAGGCGTGGCGTATGTTATGCTGTATGTAACTTTTTTTAATCGCATATTATTTTAACATGACATAATCAATCTGACAATTTCTCACCCTTTGGATAAAGGCACGCATACAGACACACAAAAACTTCGGAATAAATTCTTAAAAATGATGTTGAAACCGCATTAAAATCCGTTCTATAATGTACAAGAACAACACGCGGTCACCCTGACAATGTTTTATTATAATCTACCTACTATTTACATATAAAGAGGAAAAAAGATGACAGCAATAGAAAAAGTACTATGTATCAAAATCGAATTTACCTACAATTTCATTGTAGTTTTTCATTTGTCGCTGCAGTGGAGTGCAAATTAAAGAAACGCCCGATGTGGAGACGAATGGGGGCAATTCATCTAGCCTCGCTGTTTCCACGGCAAGAACTAATGAAAAACCTAGCAAAGTTTCATAAGTGTGAAGAATAAAAACGAGCTCTGTACAAAATGTTTGCAAAACTTCTCAACGTGCCAATGACAGGGAAAGATTACTCACTTATCTATGTACGTAATAGGTTCTATTAAAACCACGTAAGGTACGCAATTTTTGCTCAGTAAATAGTTTTTTTTCTATTTTCCGAAAAGAGTGCCTACCATGACAATACTGGGGCCCAACTATTAATTTTTAAGATTTATATACAGCGTGTATCAGAAAGGTATGAATGAGAATATTTAATGACATTTTCCAAGGCACCAACTAGTAGTTGCAAAAAAATCATCAACTGTCTCATATATGTATTTTTGGGTTATTTTGGGTGGTTATGTTGTCCCGACTATGATGTTGGGCCCATGCAGAAAGTTGTTCAGTTTGAGGGTCTGTACCACACCCTTATGTTGCAAATGTACCTTGCTGATACATGCTGTATGTCCCCAAATCGCTTGAAACTTGTGGAGATAATTTTTATACAACTTTCGCGATGGTGTTTTTAGATTATTAATATTTATTAAATATTATCACAATACTGATGACCAGGGTGATGATGTGTTCGTGGCTAAATAATAACAGCCGCTCGGATCAATGTTAAGGTTAAGCCGCGCTTGCTCATTACATACCGAGTTTCCTCCGCGCCTCGGAAAGCACGTTAAGCCGTTCGTCGCGACTGTCATTTGTAGATCTTTGACAGTCGTTACAGGTAGTCCCCCAAAGTTTGATAACCAGTCTTACCATGGGGTATCGTATTACCCAGTATCTAGTAACTGGGTTGTGGAGGTCAGATAGGCAGTTGTTCTTCAGGTGCATACGGTTAGACTGGAAGCCGACCCCAATATAGTTGGGTAAAAGGCTAGACAGATGGTGACTGATCACCAGCGAAAACTCTAGTGAAAAAAGATACATTCGGTGAAAATAAATTAGGACAGTCCAATGGCCTACAAATAGTCGCGAATCGGAAATCAAGCCCCGTCTCTTACGATGGAACACGGACACTCCAAAGCCATTTAGGTCATCAAAACAAAAACATTTGCTTACGAGAACAGCTGACACGAATCCCTTTTACACCAACATTCTATTCAAAATATAAAAGGAGGCCGATGGCAAAGAATAAAGATAGAAGTGTCTAGGCTGTCATTTGTAGATCTTTGACAGTCTTGAAAGCCTGAAAACAAGTCTTAGTAAATGAAGATGAGACAGGCTGTAGCTCCTTGTAAAATACTTAAACATTATATATCCATTTGTATTTAACTGCAGCTGTAGTAGCTCGTGGCTTAATAGCAACAGCCGCTCGGGTCGATCGTCAGGTTAAGCCGCGCTTGCCTGGGTTGGTCCGTGGATGGATGACCACCAATACATACCGAGTTTGCTCCGTGCCTCGGAAAGCACGTTAAGCCGTTGGTCCCGGCTGTCAATTGTAGATCTTTGACAGTCGTTACAGGTAGTCAATGATCCGAAAGTCTGACAACCAGTCTTACCAAGGGGTATCGTATTACCCAGTACTAACTGGGTTGTGGAGGTCAGATAAGCAGTCGCTTCATGTAAAATACTGCTTCATCCGGCTGCATCCGGTTAGACTGGAAGCCGACCCCAACATAGTTGGGAAAAGGCTAGGCAGATGATTTAATTACTGCAGCTGGTTAGACTGGAAACCAACCCCGATATCGTCATACTTTTACTAGTAATGCCTACAATTTCAGGCCAGTAGGTCCGGTTAATGTAATCAGGATTGTAAAGCTCTGGTGAAACTAAAGCAAATCCCGCGTAGGATTCGGTATGAAATTGCCGAGGTGTTTGATGTGGCATCACTCCCAAACATATTTTTTCTGTCCACCTCAGCATGGCCAGAGCTTAACGTCTGACAGGCGCAGATTAGTGGTGGGTACACCTCTTGATCATTGGCAATATCTATCAGTAAATTTCGAAGTCAAACTGGAGTTGTCACGGCGTAACAGAGAAACCACAGCTCACATTGTTCCAAAAGAGGCGCTGTCTAAGTCAAATACGTATGATCAGGTCACATGAGCGGATAACTGTACCTTCATTTTTATTTTACCTCTAATTTTCCAGTACGTTGGCCTCTCCTCTTTGTCGTAATATGCCAGACGAAAATAACTTTGCACGGACTGTAAATGAGTTTCGATTCTATACATTTTTATTGCTCTATGCCGATCGCAATAAATAAGGGTGTATATCAAACCAGATCTCAGGAGCATCGTTAAACCTATGCCGTAATGACGTGAGCTCGTAAACCGCTTTACCGGCCCACCGCAAACAAATTAAACGTTTTTACTGCTAATAAATGGGAACGATAAACGTTATAACGAAAATAGAAAGCGTGTCAATACACATTGTAATGGGAAATGTTTTCCGGTTGACGAAGTGTGCACTACAGGTGTTCACAGATTTGATTTATTTTTTATGATCTTTAGTGTGGTGCGTCTTGGCGATTAATAAGCTGCCAGATTTTTAGAGACATGCTCGAAAAACACATCACTGTTTGATCTATGGATCAACTAGCTAGTCGAAGGATCCACGGTGCGATTCAAGGTACAATTTTGATTGTTTGTTGTTAACAGGTTTACTTAGTTTCTTTGACCACACGTGTCGATAGTCAAACAATTAGCAAATCTTTAAGCATCTTGAGGTGAATCATGGTAAGAGCGGCAAAATGTATTGCGGTGAGCAGTACCACTGACAAGCAATATGTAAGGTTTAGTCCCATCTCTTCGTTTAGGTTAGGGCTCCAGAGACACCGTGGCTTCAAATAAAGTACCATCACTAGTTTTCAAAATCAATTTATATTCTAAGTTAAACACCAGATCAATCTCCATTTTAATGGTTTAAGTGTTTGTTCAAAATAACTTTGAAACCGGTAGAATTATTACCAACATAGTTTTTTTTCGTATAATTACATAAAATCACGGCTGTTATCCCCAGAAGGTTCGGCAGAGGTATAATATGTAGGTACCTAAAGTACCTACACCCAAATATCCTATTGCCTATTTTAGCCTATTTCCATCAACAACGGCACAAAAACCAGACTACGTGGCTGCTACTGAGATATTCCTGATAATAAAACCTAATAAATAACACTTAGCTTGTCCTGGGAATCGAACTTCGTACCCCGTGCTCAGCAGTCGCGCTTGCGAGTATTAGCAGTTTTTCATATCGGTTTCATTGTATACAGCCTAAAAGACTTGCAATCTGCTAATTGACGTAACGATGTCATTATGTTAATTATACTCCAACGTTCAGTTACTGCGAACTTTAATGAAGGTATTATCGGAAATTTATGTTCATTTAATTTTCGTGAGATTTTTTTTATCTGTTGTGGATTCGATATAATTCATTCATGTGGGAATTTTGGGATTAGTGGGATTATGCAAGTGCGTTCATTTTAATGTCAATAATTTTAACGTGATGTTCGTCAGAAAGGTCAGTGGTAGTTCTCGCAACCGACGTGCGTATGCGGCTGTGGACAAAGCTAAAGGAAGATGTAAGCATTGTTTCAGATTGTGATCTGTATAGTTTCCTATGGGAACAGGGCGTGGGTTTATGTAATATTAATTTGGAATCAGAATTAAATCATGTCTCATTTATTATTATTTAGTTTATTTATCGAAACGAAGTTCATAAAAATCTTTACCAACGAACTATGTGTGTCCCACAAAACCGTTTTCACGGTTTGTCCGCGGGAACGAAACAAACGGTATTATAGTAAAGTTTATTAGAGCGGACACTTTATAAATACTTATTTTATTTATAAAGTAACTAACAATAGTATATTATCAACTTATTTGTTCTTTCTCAACAATCTTTAAACCACTTTCCCACGAACATAGTTTACTTTGAGTACTTCTTTACACTCTTGAGAAAGATGAGCTAAATTAATTTGACGCCTTTTATTTTCTGGCTTCTTATATTAGCAGGCAATCGGTTTAGAAGGTATGGTACTCTTTTATCAAGCATTCAGCTGCCAAAATAATTGCTTATTCTAGGAACATCAAAACCTGCTGCTCTTAACCTATTAATACTTGTCGTGAGGACGGCTCGACCGATTTGCCTGATATTTCTTTGTTGTGTTCGTCAGGACAGGGTTTGTATGAAAGAAAATTTAGTTTTTTTTTCCGCTTACGACACTATTCATTTTCTTTATAATTAGAAAATTGCATCCGTGCGAAACCGTGCAATAATATTAACGTTTAGTACATCTCGTGATTAATCTTCCTCTGTCCTGTGGGCTCTAAGCTGCATACACAAAGGAACCGTTGACAAATAAACCGTTCACGAACAGGCAATACAACACGCATACAGAAACCACATCAAATTAGTCAGACATAGGCAAACTCTCCTGTATTTGTCCACTAGCAACACCGTGGACAATGTGCCATATTTGTCCACACGGCCTTCCGAAACAAACACAATGTGTACCGGCGCACAGCGGGATAAGCACGGTAAAGGAAACATTTTCTCGAAAAAGTCGCGTAAAAATTACATTATCAGTTTATCACATACCGGAGCGAGCGTGCTCTGAATTTTGTGTAATGATTGAGTGAACAATATAAAAATGTAGTCATTCGTGCTTTAGTTATAATATTATGTAAAAAATTTTAGGCCTCTGGATTGTCTGATGGGTCTTCCCCCTTTTTTTTTTTGATGACCTCTCCCGCTCTTGGTGGAGCGGGAGGGCATGTCAGACTCTTACTGACAAAAAACCCACCCGTGTTCCTTCACTTGCCTGTGCCAAGTCCCCTAACACATACATGTATTTGGTGTATTTCATTGTGTGTATACAGGGTAGCGTCCAACCCCAACATAGTTGATTTGACATAGTAGATGTTGATTAGTCAGATTATTTTGCTGCACAAATAAATATCATTATTTGTGTCGAAAGTAGTTCTTCGAATGTTTTAAAACTACACAATTTCTGTGTTTCCTGTTAGCGTACTCTGAGAATAAACACCGAGGTTCCGACATAATCCTGGTCAAATCATATGAGAAACATGCAGATAGTCTCTTGATAAAGAACCACACAGGTTCAAAACTGATGTGGACCTGTATAGTCATTGCTTGCTTTTATAAAAAAAGAGTGAAAACAAAAAACATTTATTGTACTGAAACTTAAAATAATAATACAAATATGTACATAGAGAAAAGACGAAAAGCATTAAAGGTCGTCAAAAAATTCGTCCACATCGCTGTCAACAGGAATGCCAAATTGCCAAATTGAATGGCAATGCTGTTTCTTTCACCAAAAATAGGCCAGCCCTCTGTCGACCAAGTCGACCAACCGCTAAACAAACAAACATAAAACACACTCAAAACATTTCAGATAAGACACCAAAATAACAACCGTACCTACCAGAAAAGTCACACATGAAATTATCTTATATTATGAAATTATCGAGGCGTACAAAATACTTTACTTAATACGCCACACATTCATCAACAAATGAATTAAATCCTGGGAACGAGGAATTTATCTTGCTACTCAGAAGTGGATAAAATTGTCAAGCGAAATTGGTCCGTATATAATACTACAATATCGTTCTGTATGCTTGTACTGATTTTGATTTATTTTCGGGAGTTCAAGGAGATTTTGCTGGGAGATGTATTGTTAGGAGCGGTTTATGGGACTTCAAGGGTATTATGAACTCATTAGGCAAATAGGAGGATGTTTTGTTAGCTTTATTATTCGTTGAAAAGTACTTATTTCCTTTTTTTTTGGTTTCCCTCATTCATGAGGAATCACCATTTTTATTTTATTGAAAGTATCCTGCATTGCGGTGTTTTTTTCTTTCTAAGATTATAGCATTTGATAACGCCAGGCGGTTTCTATATGGCTGCGTTATACAGGCCCCGTAAAGGTAATGGTAAAATAGTAAGTCCCTGATGTTAGTTCCCAACAAGATCTACGTTATCAACTTAGGCTGTATAATAATAATTATTATTATTAATCTGTACTTCTTATAATAATTTATGGATGACAGTCAGTTTGTTTCAGTGCCTGAACTGTTGAACGAATTCAACTTGATTAAAAAAATGCAACTTTCAGCTAAGCTTTTACAATGTGACAAGGTTTCCATGGGCATGTGCCGAAACTGAAATTCTAAGCCAAGTTGTGACATTTAAAACCCACACTATGATTTTGAAGATCGACTAATAAAAAACATTCGATTCAAAAACAAAAAAAAAAAAACAAAAAATCATCTTTCTCAACGGAATTCCGCTTCGAAGAACACCAAATTTTTCAAATCCACGCAAGGTCCGGGGAATAACCTAGTCCATTCTAAATCGGTACATTTTTAAAGCCGGGTGCATGTGACATGGTAATAATTTAGCGAATTCTGTACAGGACCGAGTTAATACCATTCGACATGGGTACTGGATGGTACTGGCCATCAGTAATTCAAAAGGATTACAGTATTCTCTATTCTGTATTTATGTACTTTTTTTATTCACAAAAAAAACTAACAATGTGGATTTGGGTGAAAATATTTTTCGATGAAAAATACTAGTGACACGAATAAGA
Source organism: Standfussiana lucernea (assembly GCA_964057025.1). Classification (NCBI taxonomy): domain Eukaryota; kingdom Metazoa; phylum Arthropoda; class Insecta; order Lepidoptera; family Noctuidae; genus Standfussiana; species Standfussiana lucernea. The sequence continues at coordinate 11,765,488 of OZ059797.1, read as the reverse complement.
TAACAATGAACGAATGGCACTTGTTAAAATTACATACACTGGACAGTGAGCCCAGCAGATTTGCTACACGTATCACTTATGTATATATATATATCATGTATATATATATATCTATCAGTCCATCCAATAAAAAGGAAAAAGTGAAGATAAAAAAAAAACTGACGATTAAGTTTCAATGCTGGAGTCTAGAATTATTTAGAGAATTTTTTGTAACAGTTTGCGTGTCGGCGTCACTTAAGGTGCTCCCTCACTGGGAGCATTCGCATGTAATGTAACAATTGAAGATTCGATTTTGTACTGAAACAAATAAATCTGAACTTTTACAATACTGGCGAATATTAACGGTGAGGGAGTGCCTTTACAACCTGTATAAGGTACTGCAAATAGCACGTATTTTTCGGAACAAACCCACAACACTGTTCCCAAACCACAGCAACTCCTGAAAGCCAGAATCAACAGTGGCGACCACCAGAAAAGCGCCAAGACAATGGAGCTCGACGGAGTCCCAGAGAAACGATTTAACTGTCTTGGATCCCGCAACGAATTTAATCAGGAAAAAATAGCGGAGGAGTAGGAAAACCATAATTTTCATGATAAAAAATGTTGACATTGATATTTTTATTTTCTTGTTTATTACGTAACAGAAGTACGAGTAAGCCTCCTCGTTTATCCCAACATTCATACACCGGAAATATTGAGGAAGGAAATTTTGAGAAATATCGGCCGAGTCAATATTTGCTTCGACCTAAAAGTTACCCAGCGAAGTATTAACTCGAAGGGAATCAGCGCTCCAATTGCGTAACACACATGCTATCATAATCCGAAGGGAATTCATAACCATTGCTGCATCACGTGCTCGTGTCACAAATTATCGCACAAGCGGGAAAAAACTATTTTATATCCTAAACCAGATTATGGTCTACTTCCTATATTATGCTAAAATTGAAATCCATGTAGCCAAGTGGAAGGGTAAACAGATGCAGAGATACTTTCGCATTTAAAATATTAATTTAAAAAAAATCAGGTGTCACTGTGTTCGTACACGCTAATCTCCGAAACCACTCAAACAATTTTGGTGACACATAATGAATGTATGAGACTGGTTTCAGCTTGAAAGACAGGAAGTTTTGAACCCGTGGCGCTGTTAGTAAATTACACCCGTGCGAAGCCGGGGCGGGTCGCTGGTAATAAAGAAAAAATAACTTAATACTATATTATAAAGTATTTTACGCAATTAAACCGCAGTTCAGTGCTGTTTTCCGTCCAACCAAATATTTATCTATTTATTATGTACGTACTCGTATAACGTGAACTTTTGTTTCATAAATAAATTTGCGAATGTACGGCATAAATACGATATTCAGCTGAATAGAAATACGTTATGAATGAGAGTTTTATTTGTGTAAACTGTTGTAGGCAAAAAATAACTAAATATATTTAGGTACTTTACCGAAAATTTTACTTGGAAATCGTACAATGATAAATCAAGAAAAGAGTTTAAAAAACCACAGTGTGGTATCAGAAAAAAATGCAATAGAAAAATGTGATGTCCCTCCCATCACATTTTTACTGGAGGACTGGAGTTTGTGTGTGACACAGATTACAGTTTTTGAATCCTTAGGTATAGCAAAATGATTTAATAACCTTACCTACGCTTTCACCAATACCAACCAATTGGGTTTTGCAAACAGAATACGATGCTGTTCGTTTTGTTCCGTATATCGCATACAGTATATTTAAATGTCTTTGTTGAATCATACGGTTTCATATCAAGAATGTCATAAATATAAAAATGACTTTTAGCTATCCAACATTGCGTGTTTACACACAACTGTGGCAATACGCCAGTTTTTATTTGCAAAAAAATATGTTACTTTTACAAATATCAGATTGCTTTTTTATGCTTCGTTCACAATACTATTAAATTCTGAAAGGGCACCACCACGCGTTTTATCAAAGTGGTATTCTTTCATGGATTGCCTGAGTTTTACATTCAGAGTTGGGCATGAATAAAATGTAGGATATCTAGGCTAGGTCATATATTTTTATAAAGGTTATTTCCATGCCTGTTTTTAAGCTAGAGCTAAGCCGAGGTAAGCTCGTCCTTATTCACAGGAATTGACTATAAAAATACTGAACCCAGATACATTTTTCCATTATAACGGTTACAGCTGGAAAGCAAAATGTTTTGGGCAAAAAACGCAAGCTGTTTCCAAAAAAGAATGTTGTCATAATTCAAGTAAAACAAAATGTTTTTTTTTTTCGAAAAATGTGTTGGGTTCTTTATAACAGCCTACGCAAGTATTTATGTAATAAAATCAAGAACGACTAACAAAAGCAAGCCAATGAATAATTCATAAAAATCGTTTGAAAACTTTTGAAGTTATTTTTTAAATTCAAAAAGATTTGTGTTAAATATTAAGTAGGGATGTTCAAATTAAGTTTGTTTGAAAGTCATTGCTGGCCACTTATAATTCTTTTTTCAAAGTTAAAAACAGAAAAGGCATAAACACAAACAAACTTTGCTAAAATGAGACTTGGGCAAGTGTAAAAACGTTGTCATCCTTTATGTTAATCCCATAATGAAATGTCATGCCGTATAATTTTATTTACTGTAATGAATAAAAAATGAGCTCACGATAGAGACGGGAAAAGAATCGTGATTTAAATCGGTATCCCGCTTCAAGAATGCATCTTGAATAAAAACTTAAGGAATTGTGGTGCGGTGTTTTGATGCAGATATGCTTGATTGTGATTTTTATTTTATTTATTGCATTATTGCTTATTAAAGATGGCATTTCATTCTAACAGTGATTTATTGGTTTACTTGGTTATATTTACATGGAGACTGTTAAACGTGTCGTATAGAACGAGATGAGATGAGAGAACTTTATGTTTGCTTTCTTGTTCACAATACTCGACATCAGAAACATAAGGTCGGATGTACAAAGCGTTTTGTACATGCTTCTGAGCATGAGGTAGGATGAACAAAATACAGAGCGTATTGTATATCCGAACTTATGCTTCTCATGTGCAGAATATTATTTGACTTCGCTGTTGCGACCAACAAAGAAGATCACCTCAAGTAGGCACACCGTTCAAAGAAAGACCTTTTATCTTCTGTAGAGGTTACCTTCGTAAACAAAGATAAATACTGATGCTACGTAATTAAAAAAAAAAAAATAACAGGCTATTTTATCATAAAGATAATTCAAAATCGCCTTCAAAGTATGGTCGTTCAGAAACGATACCCTTACGCCAACGAATAATCCAATCATCAAAACATTTTAAAACGCTTTTTCCGGAATTGAGTTCAGTTCTCACCGCGAATTCTCCTTTATGTCCTCTACCCAATGAAAACGGGTGACACGGGGTGGTAATTTGAGTTTAGGAAAAGAAAGAAGTCGGCTGGAGCCATATCTGGTGAATAAAGTGGTTGCTCGATGGTATTTGTTGAGTTTTTGGTCAAAAATTCGATCACCATGATGGCCTTGTGTGAAGATGCATTATCGTGGTGCAAAATCCAAGAATTTTCTTTCCAAAAATCTGGCCTTTTTCGTCGAATTTGCTCTCTGAAACGTCGCATAACTCTCAAATAATATTCTTTATTTACTGTTTGACCTTCCGGCAAGAATTCCGAGTGCACAACACCGCCACAGTCAAAGAAAACGGTCAACATGACTTTGACTTTAGATCGACTTTGGCGTGGTTTCGGTTCAGTTGGAAGGCGCCAATTCAAAGCTCGTTGACTAGTTTGCATGTCAAACTCGTAAACCCACGTCTCGTCACCAGTAACAATGCGTTTCATGAATGTTGGGTCGGAATTGACTCGTTTTAGCATGTCCTCAGCTACTCTTATGCGATTGAGATTTTGGAGAAAAATCAGGTCTTTTGGGACTAACATGGTTAGAACTGTGACCTCTTACGCAAGAGCCGAGCGAGCGAAGCGAGCGGTGCCGCGGCAGCGATCGGCGAGTGCCAGAAATGACTTGAAATAGAAAATAAATATGGAAAAAAAAAACCTAAAAAAAGGCTACCCGAAACTGAACTAGTTAGACGAGATTAATACTAAAAAAAAGTCTGTAACTAAAAAAAAAATACTACCAGAATAGTTAATATTAATAATTAGAATTTGTCACAAGTGGAAAAAACACCCTTGTAATAAAACGTTTTCAAAGTTAGATCTTATGCTTGAAATGGCTGCCTTTTCGAAATCGAATATACGTAACACACGTGTTTCTGTGCAACTGACATATAGATGCAACTTTTTTGTCATAAATTAACTAAGCAATTGACTGAATAGAAATGGTAAATTGAAAACTGACAATACTAAATATTTGCCTTATTTTATTTTGCGTGAAATGTGTTATTCCAACTGAAATATTTAACTAAATTGGTAAATGTACTAGTTGGTAAACAAGTTATTGTTTAAAGGTTCACTTGCCAAACATTGGGTTTGCGTTACAATTATTTGTGAAGAGATTTTTTGCTAAGTAATAATTTGGCAAATTAAATTAAGCGGAAAATTGTTTGGAAAGTGATAATTTGTCAATTTCTTTTCGATGAAACACAGGTAACCCGAATTTTGCATATAAACTGGTATGTTGTGTTTGCATGTAATTTTAAATTCAGCATTAATTAAACTTACGTTTATTTAGGGAAGCAGAAGTGTCCCTTGATAATAAATGAATAAGTATAGCGACCCTTTGTTGATGGACGGAGAGGGAGAGGAAGGCCAAAGAAAATATACTTAGATGAATTGTGTGATGAATTACAATACAAGGTGTAAACGGACATCAACCAAGCATTCTGTACATCAAACTAAGTAACCCTACGCAAAAATGATTGCTGTGAAACGACTTTTTGTTGGGGTGAAAACTCACGTTTTACAGTAAAACTCAATGTAACGCACTCAAAACATTCTTCTGATGGATCAATTGAATCGCAAACAGGTCATGGAGGTATTTAAAGTAAATTTATAACCTTAAAAACTAGTATTAAAAAAATACTTTGACCTCAAATATCTCCGTAACAAGAAGCTTCCCAGGTATGGTCCAGAACAAAAAAAAAGATCGCCATGAAGGGAACAACAAGTGCCTTTCGACTTCGTTAAGGGTCTATTTACCCTCTATTCCCACTAGTTCAGTTGACCAGTTCAGTTAACTGAAATAGTGAGATTTCTTTTCTCGTTTGTTCAGATGTAAATGAAACTACTTTTACATCTGTTTTTTAAATTAATTAATTTACTCGAAGTTTTTCCAAAAAAAGAGGGACATTAATTTCACAGTTAATTAGTTGCAATTGAACAATTAAAAATGACGAATATATGCGTCATTTTCAATTTGTTTTTTGGTCCACGTCTTTGCAGATGTAACCTATCGCTGCATTGAACGAACGGCAAAAAACGCTGCATCTATTGTTAAATTTTCAAGAAATAGAGATACTGTTGCTGGTCTCGATTTATACATGCCGTTGATAGCACGATGCCAACCTTCAGCAAAGTTCGTAGTTCTATGTCGTTTTCCGAAAACATTCTTACACCCTTTTATGAAAGAAAAGGGAATGAATGATAGCGCGACGGTTGACAGTGCAGGACAGCAGAATAAAATTAAGGGTGTACTGACCAAATGTAACATGGGACGAGGGCAGGGATAGTGATGCGGCCCTTCGTTCTTTCTATCATCGACGCGTGACTATCAATACTTTCATATACTACACATATACCTGTATGTAATGCTAAGGAGTTTCTCTAAATCTATCGTGGCTTCAAAAGTAAGTAAAGAGTGTTGTTATTAGAGGTGGAACTTAAAATTTTAATCAAACACTGAAAAAAGTGTTTAACTGTATATCCGTGAAAATGTTTGAATATGATTTCGGATATGTGGCCTCCGCGGCTGGTTTTTTTTTTGAGTAAAAGAATAAATGGAAGTTAGGTAGGAGGATTGCGGCCCGGCTCAATATGCATGGGTTTAATTTAGTTGCTATTAGAGAAAAAAGCCGTGGGTTTTCGTCTGATCTCTATAAGAGAAATGGAGGAAGAGAGAACATGTCGCTACTGGTGCTTATTCATTCATAACAGTCTTAACAGACCGCCCATACTAATCGTAACTTTTATCTTCCTATTTGATTTACAAAAATACTTAGGAACTATATAGCAATTCAGGTATAAACCTCGTTTAAGACCATCTGTAATTATTTTCTGAAAAATAAAACGCATGAAATACGGAAAAAGAATAAAAATTGTATCTTTTTATGAAGCCAGCTCTGAAATTGAACCTACAATCCACGCAATCACAGTGCGATTGGAACAGGCACCGTGTATTGTGAGAACCGTTGTACTTCTTTTAGGCCGAAGACACACAGATAGGTGCTTCGCTCGGTAATTACAGTAAAGCCGACATCGTGGTAACCCACCAGATGCTTTCTGTTCATTTTTGTCTTTCATACGGCCAACTTTCACTCGACGTGAAACGTCTGAAGCGAATCAAAAGGGGACGTGGAATGACACAAGAACAAACATTAAACAACTAGTGAACTATTCGCTCGAGTAAAACAATAAAAAATTTTCTTTCTCTCATCATCTGCCTAGCCTTTTCCCAACTATTTTGGAGTCGGCTTCCAGTCTAACCAGATGCAGCTGAATAGGTACCAGTATTTTACATGGAGCGTCTGCCTATCTGACCGCCACAACCCAGTTCGTACTGGCTAATACGATACCCCTTGGTAAGACTGGTTGTCAGACTTTCGGGTCACTGATTACCTATAACGACTGTCAAAAGATCTACAATTGACAGCCGGGACCAACGGCTTAACGTGCTTTCCGAGGCACGGAGGGAACTCGGTATGTAAGGGTGGTCACCCATCCACGGATCAACCCAGGCAAGCACGGCTTAACCTGACGATCGAGCTGTGCGGCTGTTGTTATTTTAGCAACGAGCTCATCAAAAAAAAAAAATCTTTCTGTGGCGATGATTCACCACACTGGGCCAGCGTGAGTTGGTAGATGTCATAATGGCTTTGCATTTTTGGGTATAGGACATGCCGGTTTCCTCAAATGAATTTCTTCACCTATTTGAGAACTAGTCGCTAAGCTCTCGAAACAACGGACTGTATTACTATTGCACTCTTGGATACGTACAGACGACCTCAAAAAGCTGGCCTGAACCAGCTTGATTTGAGAGGAGGAGGGACTGTTGTTATATCGCAGTTTGGGCAAGGCCTATTTTCAGCAGCAAACGCTGATAGTGGACGAAATTGAATAGTTGATTGAATTCCATCGATGCTTTGTCCCGCGCAACATGACTCAATTACTTAGTGAGCCTTCTAGATAAAAAGTTGAATCGCGCATCGGGTTATGTCAACATGATGAAGTAGCTATTATATAATTCATAAAATACACTATTCATGGCTTAACAAACGCTCGGCAGGTACTAAACAAACGTATGGTTGTGTGGCTTCGGCCTTATTTTCCTCCTGTTCCAATTGAATTGGATCCTTTTTCTTTAGACTTTGATATCTTTAGTAGTGTTTCCCACAGTTCTTACTTCGTATCTTATTTTATTCTTCTTCTTTTATAAGTAAGGTGGAAAAACACATCATCAGCGTTGCATCATCTGTGGTTGAAGTGACAAAATTTAAGATTTTTTTTGCATTCGACATGTTCGTCTTAGTCTGGACTTTAAAAGAGGCCTTGACCCCTGAGTTGGTTTCACCATTTCTTTTCTGAGTGACTACTCACTAGACTGACCGACTGACCCACCTGACTGACTGATTTTCTATCTGACTAGATAGAAAATGACGACTCTTTTCAGTTTATATCTGAAGTTTCAATTTTATTTTAATTTGTTTATATTTGATTTTACTTCACTTAATTTGATTTTATTTTGGATTTTGAATTTAATTGTAATTTGATATTTGATTATTTTCTATTTATAATTTATTTTTCATTTAATTATTTATGACATTTTTTTATGGAAGAGCGGAGTCTCCTTACACAGGCATTCTATGCTTAAAAGGAGGCTCCAATCACTAATACTCGTAGTATCAATCGACTTGTGAATGAAAATATTTTTTTTTTTCAAATATGAATTGTATAAGTCATTCCAATATCCTGTTTAAAGAATTGATATTTTTTTACCTACTGTCTGTTCTGTACTGTTGAAAATGATCCAACAAAGCCGAAATGAAACAGGCTCTTTGCGCCTTTAAACGCGGTTTACCAACGAAACGATTATTGAACAATTCAACAATATAAACAGAACAACATAATGCGGGATTAATATTATTTCCTCTAAAATTTCCAGAGAGTAATCCCCAATTACTTACTTCCACAAACATTGCAGATAACACGAACTTTGGAAGCAAAAATGGAAATCCGGAATAAAAAATCGTCCTAAAGTCCACCTTCAGCATATGCATAATCAGCCTTTAATGTTACCACTGCTAGGACACATGCCTCCACTTTTTGAGAGGGAGTGAGCAGTAATGAGAGTTGATAGATGTCATATGGCTTCGTTTTTTTGGTTCTAGGGCATGCTGGTTTCCTTACAAAATTTCCTTCACCGTTTTAGGAGTACCTAGTGGTGATGAATTAAATTGCAAAAAGTCTCCATGAAGTTACTTTCCCATTCTTCTCCATCGAGATCCACGCTTTGGAATGGATAACTATAGTACGTTTACAAGTTATTGTGCCTTGTGACTGTGGCTTCATCCTTTTATTTTTGACATACTTCTGAATGTCAAAAAAGGATGAACCTACATAGCAGTCCTGTGTGCGCGTACCTGTAATGGTTTAATAGAAATAAAGGCTTTGAGTTGAGTTGCATGACGCTAGTCGCATCTGAAGTCGCATCAGTTGAGGTCGCGAACGGGGTGTGCAAGCAAATCTGATCATAGTATGGCACCAAGTCTTAACGGATAATGCAATACTGGGTTGAGTTGCAACTTCCATTATTCCAATAGTTATAAAGTTAGTGAAGATAAAGTCGGAACACGATCACTGTTTGTGAGTTAAATAGAAGTTTTCAAGTTTTAACGATAAACAACTTTAAGCGGAGTCATTAAATGCGAAGTTTGCTTAGTGAAGTGAAGTAAGCGCTTGAATTGTGATGTTAAGTTTTTGATATTTTAATTGGATATGGAGAATTCTTTAGGGATTAACGGTCTAAACAAAATGTCAATCGCATTCAGGGCATTTAGCATTTCTAAAATGGATTTTAACAGGAGTGACGTAATGTTGATGTGATTGATCTGTTGGCCTAGTGGCTGCAAGCGCGGCTGTTGAACATGAGGTCCTGGGTTGAGGCAAAGTGTTCTTGGGTTTTTCCATCAGGAATTTCTCACAAGCAGGCACGGAGTCTGGAGTTGTGATTGATGGTAATATGCTCGCCCCCTATTATATGGGACTTAACCATAACTGGTGTAATGTGGGTACACTATTAGGTACATCTCTGCCTAGCTATTCGGGGATTACAGGCGTGATGTTATGTGACAATGTTTTATATCAATCCAGTACATTTTTCGGTTTTCAGAATGTTACATTGCCTCAGCCTTTAGGTAAAAATTCATATCCCTAGTTTTTCAGCGTAATTAATTTGGGTACGCGTTTCTTAGTTGAACTTCATCAACTAAGTTGCTTATAACATAATCAATGACGAAAAGATGAGTTGGAATTCTAGAACTCTCGACAAACAAATAACAATTATTTCAAATTAAAATCGAAGAAATCAAACCTTAGCTATTACAATTAAACTTGGTCACCTGCTGCGCCAAAAATGTGTAAATAATTTTTATACTAAATTTCTTTTTTGCCGTAAAAACAGGTTACAGAAAAATGTGAGACCCTGGCTCCAGAGCTAGGTTAGAATACCCGTATTTCAGGAGCCACAAAATGGAAGTAACATCGATACGACAAGAAGATGAAGAAGTTATTACAACTTAATACTTACCCTGTGCAAAATATTTACCCTGTTCAAAATCTCATAGGTTGATCGAGTCGTTTCAAGATTAAACGACAACAACCGATTTCAATAGGCCTTTGAAATGCAAATGTAGCTAAAATATTTTGTGTGAAAAGGAAACCTTGTAGGGGTCTATTAAACTTTATTTGTCGCGGGGTGGGCCCTGGGCCCTTTTAAGAGAACTTGAGAAATCGCTCAGCTAGCTACTTATGTCAATGTATTTCGTGGGTAGTTCGATATAAACGTGGATACAAGATGATGTTGCCATGCAAATAAGCGGGATTCTGGAGGTTGTAGCTAGTCGTAATCACCGGTTATAGGTAGATAGTACCTTTAAAATATCTCTATTATTATTATAACATAAAATAACATTCATTTTTTTGTCAGGCAACTTTGGCCTATAGATATACAAGGTGGAAGAGACATCGACGCCAGAACGGTTACCACGTTTTCAGTACATCATTCTGAACCCCCCCACATATACCTAATTTTTATAAGCCTGACCTCCACAACCCAGTTAGTGCTGGGTAATACGATACCCCTTGGTAAGACTGGTTGTCAGACTTTCGGGCCACTGACTATCTGTAACGACTGTCAAAGATCTACAAATGACAGCCGGGACCAACAGCTTAACGTGCTTTCCGAGGCACGGAGAAAACTCGGTATGTAATGGGTGGTCAGCCATCCACAGATCAACTTAGGCAAGCGCGGCTTAACCTAAAGATTGATCCGAGCGGCTGTTATTATTGAGCCACAAGCTCCTTAGTAAGTTAGTAAGTGCTTAGTAAGTTCCCGTATTCTGAATGTAAATAGTTGCTGAATTAATAAAAAGCAAACTATAACCCAGTTTTTGGATTATGGTGGTTATAGACAGTGCCCCCATGTTAAATCCTGTTATTCAAATGAGTCCAGTAAGTCTGCTAGCTGATCCCAACATTGTTGCGAAGAACCTAGGCAGATGATGACTGACGATGAATTTAATTTGACGCCCCGAATGGCGCAGCGGTAGTGAGGCTGCCTTACGTTCATAAGGTTCCGGGTTCGAATCCCGGTAGGAGCAAGTGTTTGTGTGATGAGCATGGACATTTGTTTCCGAGTCATGGATGTTTATATGTATAATAAGTATGTATTTACAAACAAAAAAAAAAGTATCTATGTAGTATATCAACTATCTGGTGTCCACGACACAAGCCTCGTTGCTTAGTGTGGCACTAGATGGCGCTGTGTGTAATGTCCAGCGATATTTATTATTATATTATTTATTTATTATTAAGTATCAAATCAATTTTTCAACAACATAACAACCACGAATACTAACTAAGCCATTACAGCAAACTAGCCAAGATCATCCAATATTAATCAGTCACAATGTCCCGCTTCCTAATTTACATAACATAAGACTTAATACCAACAATCTCATCAACATAGAAGCTGACACAAACACAATATCGAAGTAATCAACATGTTGGGATGCAGTAACCAGCACTAATACAACTATAAATGGTACACGACTGCTCTGACCAACCAGTTAGAACAATTAGTTGGTAATTGGTCTACGTCCATGGAGTTGGACGTTCTGTTCATAATAAATAGGGTGGATATGGAACAAGTTTTAAGTATTGTATGAGCTGGGGGCCTTAGATTAATTTGAGGTCACCACAGGAAAGTCCGGTTGAGCAGTTATGCAACCTTATCGACTTGAACTGCGTGTGGCCACGTCAAAAATCTTGCTTGTTTGCACGAACGCTGAGTGCTTTGGTTTTATAGAATAGAATAAATACTCTTTCTAGCATGTATACAATAGATATATTTATAAAGCGTATATTATGTAAACTCGTATACACAGGTCCCGTATTATGATACGCCTGTGATATGATATTCAGCGAAAGTTAGTATGGGTAGCGATAAATATCGTTCACAATTGCGAATTTTTGGTACAAGTTCACATTCAATTGTTTTGCCAGTTTAAAACGATTCTACTATAGCTGAATAGAGAAAGCTACACTATTGCCAAACGATATGTTTCTTCTACGCAAACGAAGTCACAGGCAGAAGCAAGTATGACATGAATCGTGATATATGCACACATCGATTTACTTAAACATATTTCTGTTCTAAAATTAAACCTTGTTTTCACGTAAAATCTCTGCGTTCTATCATACCCACCCACCATACAGTTACAAAGAAAATCACTGCAAACTCACCCTTATTGCTAACCGTTAATTGATACCGTAGCGTCACCAGCACGCCATTAAAACTAATCGCGTGCCATTTCCACCGAAGAAAATGGCGGACGCCTTTGTAAAATTAAAAATGTTAGTTGTTACGCCGCCTGTAACGGTTGTATTAGATTTTATTAGTACTTTCTCGGAATGTTGGCTGGGTTAAGCGGGACAGATTGTTTACAGATTCAGGTTAACATGTACTACAGGCAACAAAGGTGTCCCATGTAATACTTCCTCTGTGGCGGTTACTACGGTTGTTTTTTTTTTGTTAATCCGAATTGTCTCAATGTTGGACAAAAGAAATTCCTGGTAGAAAACGGAAAACCCAACAACACTTTGCCCGACCTGGGAATCAAACCCAAAACCTCATACTTATCACCAATATAACAACGAGGCAGTCATCATGGTCTTAACGCTAATGCGCACTGAGTACGATAACATGATATTTATTATAAATTTGAAAGAGATAAAAGTACTCTTTGTAACTAACTATCGTCTGGTTATATAATACATAAACACATCCACAGCAACACAAAAGCTATCTAGAAGACTAATCAGACGATCCTATTTGTGCTGGTGAGCTAAGCGTACATGAATGGTGTGATAAAGAGCTGGTCATGTCAATGAACACAATAGGAAGGCAATCATCTCCCACAACGTTATACAGGCTGCGTTATTGAACTACAGCGTGCGGCGTAGTGGCAGTAGGACCAGTTAGTTTTGCATAGATTTTTAATTGGCTATTGCCAAAAAATTTGTTTGCTAGACTGTATCAGAGTTGCATATACAACAAGGATATGTTAGCGTGTTGTCAAAATTGGAACTAACGACGCCATTTTTTTTAAAAATACATTTTCACTAAACGGTTTCACGAATGTGGAAAAAATCCTTGTAACTGTGTTAACTGATGACACGTTCAAATTGAGCGGGTAATAATTATTGTCAACAGAGAAAATCGTCCATACTCATCGTAATTCAGATGTCTACTTGACCCGTAAGGGTGGTAATTTCGTAACGTTGCACCTAATGGGTGTAAAAATACCCTTTAATATGTTGTTGTTGTTGTTCATCCCCTCATTGCAATTTTTTTTTTACCATTAGATTTCGTTGTCTTCTTCGTATGATTATGTACGTATGAGGTGGCCTTTATTTTGAAGTTGAAGAAAACCCTAGATACCCTTAAAAAACTGGCAAATGTTTTGACTGTCTGACTTAAGCGTGTCGACCCAATTCTTTTTTTTACTTTTCAACCATCGCTGCATCGTTAACACTGTTAGTATATCTCACTTTGTCTTAGCCTTTGTGGGCCGTGTTGGCCACGGCCCACAAAGGCACACATTTATAAAATAAACGCCAAGCAAACTGAAACTGCTGTTCCAACATAACTTTTTGTGGAAAGGCTTTATTTTGAATCAACTTGGCACTTCGGTCCATCATTATATCGGGTGGAAGGGACGACAAAAGACTTCAACGCACAAATGGTTACCACGTCATGTTCAATACATCATTCTGAACCCTCGATATAAGAATTTTTCATCGGTAATTAAAAAAACAGCTGCTTCTCTACAAAAGTGCAATACCTACACGATCAAAATGTTAGATACAGGAGTTTTTTTCTTTTAAATAACTAATGAAAAATTCTCATGTGAGGGTTTGGAATGATGTACCTACTGAATGCGTGGTAACCGTTTATACGTTTCACTCTGTAAAAAAGTTTTTCAAAAACTACCCGTATATAATACTCTTTTAGTTGGACTTAGCGACGAGACTAATTAAGCCTAGTCTTGACAAAAAGATGCCGTTCCTTGTACTAAGCCCATAATTATTTTCTGCTAATGAAGTCCTAAGAAAATAGAGATGTTCTTAGCCAGGGATTTGTTTTAATTATAAGGGTAGATACTAAGACCATTTTTAAGACAATTCTTTTTGTGTAAACAAAAAAAAAAAAACGACTACAAAGATTAGTCGTACTGGCAATTAGACGTTTGAAAGTTCTGTATTTTTAAAAACTCTTGAAATGTATTCGAGTTTTTCTCTCAAATACTTACTAAACTTTTTAATGTTTTATATTTAAAGCGAACAAAAAACCAATCGACTAGCTAACCACTAAAACGCTGAAATCCTGAATAAAACTGAAGAGCGCTCAACTGCACCAATTAATACTTTGAGACTTATCGTTGATAATGGCCACGCTCAGCGATTCGATGGAAACTCGAGCAAAATTGTTCAACAGATAAAATTTCTAAACAATTTCGTTGCATATAAATTATTGGAAAATATCGATGGACGGCGTTGAGGTTTATTGGAAGAATGTAGCAACTTCTATGTGAAAAGTTTCAAATATTCTGATAGGTACCCGTCAACGTATTTTACTAGGACAGGTGTCTAATTAATTAAATAATGAGTTGTAGTGAAAAAACTTACCAAATAAAGATTTGAAGATCGAGAAAAAGGCTTAGACAGGTGGCAATCGATTTCATAACGTTTCATATTTCTTCAACAACTTTCTTAGGTATTGCAGTGAGTATTGCAAGTTTTACGGCGAGACTTGGCTTTTGATTTGCTTGAACCACGCGTGTCTTCATAACACTAGTGCCATTGGCAGAAATGTAGAAATTGCCATAAACAAATAAATTAAACTTAAAAAAAACTATCAGAACCAAAGGTGTGTGCAAAATTTCAGCTCATCTTTGAAAAGAACTGGTTTAAAATTCGGTTGCTAGATTTGACCAATACATACTAAGTAACTAACAAGGCAAATTAAATAAAAGCTTATAAAAATAATAGCATCGTTTACTGTTATAGAATGCCACTTTGATAATGAAGGACACACGGACAAGTCTGGGGTCACATTCATGTATGTACAGCTTTATAAAGCGTTCACATTTTGATTTAAATCATAGAATAGTTTTTTTGTTCCATTACGTCTATCTATTTATGGTTTTCTTACGCTTGGATGAGAAATTGATACACCATGCGGTAACACATTGATTGACTAGATAATACTTACATCCGTATCTATAGTCAAGTTAAAGTAATTACTTGAGCTTAAGTAATTACTTTGCAATTTTTTTTTACGTAATAGACTAGAATTTAAACGAAGTAAGAACCGTCAAAGAAAGCAAAGCTAAGAATCCTAACTTATTACAGTTCTAATTTTAGGAAACAACTAAATTACACAAAAAATCTCGTATCTTAAAAAAATGACGTTTACTCAAATTAAGACTTTGACTTGTTTATAGATACGGGTGTTAGTGTGTGCCAGAAATATTTACGCAACGACCGTTTTCGTCTTATTTTTCTTGACTCCCACTCATCGGTTTCCACACAGTAAACATTCTAGGATAACACGCTATTCTTAACTTGATAAACACGTCAAGGTCGTAACGTATTAGATTACTAAGAAAATGATCCAGTGTTTTGACGTCATCTTTATGAACATGCCTAATTATCAGTCAGTTAGGATAAAATTATTAATCGTAACATCACTTCTATAATTCCCGAAAATGTGTGAGTACACCACTCCCTAAGATACACACTCCCACACACACATACACACACGCACACACACACATGATTACATACCCTCACACACACACCATCAATCACTTGTATTTGTTCTATTTTGACAACCCTTACTATGTGTTAATTTAAGGGGCCTTGAGTTTTAAAATACAGGCCTTGGCTTAGTTTAGACTCCAGATCTCCTTATTTTTTTTTTGTCGAAGTAGCTGTCAACTTAATAATGGATATGAATGTAATTTGTGGAGATAAATAAACGTAATTTTATTTTAATTTTTAAGATGTGTACCTCTAGCACTCATATTTTGCCATATTTAAGTACCATGCAATTGGGAGCGGGCCTATTGCCATCGACCGGTTGCAAAATAATAATGACTCCGACACGAGAATTGAAAATGAGTAAAATAATACCTTATTATTTTGTACGAAAGCCCATAATTTATAGTTTTAGTCCAATCTTAGATGAAAATATTTAAAAAAAATTACCTAATTCTACCAAATTCAAAACCCATGAAAAGTAGATTACTCAAAAATAAGAATTCCAAACTAACGGACAAACATTTTCAATTTTAAAACGTGTCGTAGCTTCGGAATAAAAGTCAATAACTTCTGGATAATTTATTCAGAAGTTAGACGAGATCAATTTAAGTTAGAAATTATTCTCGAATAAGTTATGGTCGATCCGATCTAATCTATGCTATGAAAAGGGTAACGGTTGCGAGTTTTCGACTCAGTATTTGTAATATTTTGGTAGCTCTTTTTCCTGTTTTATCGTCTGCCTAGCTTTTTCCCAACTATGTTGGGGTCGGCTTCCAGTCTAACTAGATACAGCTGAATACCAGTATTTTACATGAAGCGACTGCCTATCTGACCTCCACAACCCAGTTAGTACGGGGTAATACGATACCCCTTGGTAAGGCTGGTTGTCAGACTTTCGGGCCACTGACTGCCTGTAACGACTGTCAAAGATTATATTGATCTTGATCTACAATTGACAGCCGGGACCAACAGCTTAACGTGCTTTCCGAGGCACGGAGGAAACTCAGTATGTAATGCGGTCACTCATCCACGGACCAACCTAGGCAAGTGCGGCTTAACCTGAAGATCGACCCGAGCGGCTGTTATTATTTAGTCACGAGCTCTTCAGATCTTTTTTTACAGATACTTATGCATTTAGGCCACGAGTTATATGCTCAAGCAACGCGCTTTATGCGACAGCCATTATGGCCTTATGAAGTTTCTTAATCTATGCTTGTGATTGTGAAACGCGAAGTAAGAAGCGTCAAAATTAGTGGCACGTTGCAAGTCTCATTGATCGTACTGTTACCGTTATTAATGGATGAAACGTTGTCTTAACTTCAGTTTATTCTAGAAGTTGCTGCAATCTTTTTTCAGTTATGTAGTTGATTAAATCTTAAGCATTACATTGAAATGTCAGCCAGTGTGAAACATTAGACATTAGTCGCAAAACAGTGAAAATCAGCATAAAAAAAAACATTCATTATATTCAATTCACACGTTAATAATATATCATATTTACCAAATGCTTTTACGCTAAAAATAAACCAGTCATTTATAAACACTCTGCGGGCTAGCGTTGAGTTCCGCATTTGTTTGCGGTCTATGGGGAATTAATGCTACGCGAGCCCCGTAGCACGTCGTAGCAATCCGTAGCATTATGTAGCACACCATGCTCGTAGCATCACGTATTTACGGTTTACAAATAGGAAAAAAGTATTTACTGAAGTCTATTGACATTCATGTTTCCAATTGATGTTATTTTTTCTAAAGCAAGTATCAACTTAATGCTAGTGCAAAATTAAAATATTTTCAGAATGACCTTTGAAAACGTTACACAAGTGGTTGAAGTTGCAGAGTAAACTTTACTTTATTCGCGGTCATTACAATGGTTTTTTTTTTAAAAAAAGACGAATTCCGTAAAAGTCATTGTTTACACGACGGAATATTTCTCGAAGACGGCAAAAACTTCTCGCACTATTTAAAATACGCCTTTCTTTCTGTACTAAAAGAAAAATATAAAGCCTTCTTTTTCTCAATGATTTATCTTTCCTTGTCTTTCTAGTCGTAGTTTGGGAAGCCGGTCCGAGGTGATTAAAACAATGCAAAACGGTTATAACTTAGACAAGCCGCTCGTTAGTATTCCAGTGAAAAAAGTTGTTCTAGAACTCTTTTATGCGGTAAACTCGATAAAAAGAACTATTTCTTCGTCTCAAGAATAATGGTGAGCCGAGGTTCCGTTTCTGCGTTTTTAATGTGGATCTAATTATGTAATCTGTGTTTCTATTGTGCAGAATACGGAGATTTTTATAATGGTTGTCTTGGAGAATTTTTGATAGATTTTTATCCAAAACGCAAATCGTTGACGTAGCTTAAAAGGCTGCCCAGCTTAAATGGGACTGGACAGGGCATGTTTGTCGCTTGCCGAACGAGCTGTGAGCCTGTAAAGCTCAGGATTGACTGCTGGGCTCAGACCCCATGACTTCCAGGTGATCCGGACCAGGGCCAATGTGGACCATAGTCTTTGGTTTAGTCAAGCTCGTTCCGCTATCTTCTTCGTGTTGCAATTAAGTTATTTAAAATGACATAATTATCAAAACCTATCGACGGAACCAATGGTTCTGCCCGTTTTCGTTTCATAAAGGAAATGTTATAGTACGCAAGTGTGAACGGAAAAACGGGTGTGTACTCTTTCTTCCATCAATTTCGTAGCCCTGGAATTTCTCAGTAGCAGCCAGAAGTTTGAAAAGGCAGTGGCGGTGGGTGGCTGGCGGTGTGATACCTCCGTGTCTCGGAATGCGCGGTAAGCCATTGGTCAAGACATCCTCAGCCAGATCTCTCATCGCATCGGATTACCGGATTGCAGAATAAACAAGTATGATACAAATTAATATTAATCACAATCCATAAGGATGTCACCCCCCCTACCCCCAAACGCGCCCTTAAAGGTTAATTTAATCATAACGTCTATTCCAAAAATACCATATATTACACCCAAGATAATAGTTTAAACTACCCGCCATACAACCCTTTATATTATTATTCATCAAGCGTTATCTCCAAAGCAGGTAGGCAGATATCCAGGTGAGATTTGTAATGTGCGTGCAAACTATTGTTATGTGACCAAATCCCGAAATCTAGGGGCTTAACAGCGCCTCGGAGACATTTTGTTTGGCGACCAGTATTACAGTTAATGATAACGTGTTCAATGCCTATTTGTTTGGGATAACAAGGTGATAAGTGGAATATCCTGTTAATATTGGCTATTTTGTTAGCGTACCTTTTATTTTTCCTGGGAGATTGGTTTTGGCATGTGGATTGTCAGTGGTTTTACCACTATTTTATTTCTATCAGTAGCAACTTATAATAGTTACATACCTTATAGGCATGACAATAAAGCGGACTGTATATTGTTGTTCTTAATGTGAGGGTAACTACATATATCTGACTGTCTTTTCGTTACCTGTTCATGCAAAACCGGCTGAATGGGTTGGGATAAAAGTTGGCATACGAATGGTTTATAACCTGCCTTAGGGTATAGGATACTTTTTGTATCCCGTTATACACTGTGCGGGATAATTTCCAACCTACGTGAGAGAAGCCGTGGATAAGTCTTAGTATTTATGAAATATATAATATTTTATTGTCAAGAGAGAAAACGTCTTTGAAACTGATTTGTTTAGTTTCACGCACAGCCTAAATATAAACAAAACCACAAATTATCAACAATATTTTGCCGAACGTGAAATGATGGATTATTCCAAAATTCTAAACAAGGCATATTTCCGATAATATTAGCGTGAAATCATTATTATTTTCCATTTTGATCACCTAATTAACGTTCGGAACCGCCAACTAAACACGACGTGGCAATAATACCACAGAATGCTGGTAACTTTGCCCACACCGGCATTGTTCACGAGTTTTGGTATTATATTATTAACATCATGTACAGGTGCCTGCATTTGCCTTTATTGGTAAGGTACTTCATGCTCACAAAGCCATGGAAATCCTTGTTTCCATGGTTTTAATAACAATGAATGCAAGCGAGGGTAGATAAGGTAGTTAATGAAAAACAATTCGTAGTGCGGATTTCAGTTAGAAATAAACTTGCAAATAATCATGGTATTTTAATGACATATTAAAAAGCAGTGATACCGAGTGAGCAGTGATATGGTGAGTGAAACCTAGACACGCACCTCTGATTTTTCGGATTCATATGCGTGTTGTGTAATTATCACTTGTTTCGGTGAAGGAAAACATCGTGAGGAAACCAAACCATGCTTGAGAGATGAAACCACGTCAGAGGCCCATGGGTGGCATAAAAAAAAAAACTTCAACACCAGGTTAGGCACTAACCACACGAAAAAGAATGACATATTGTAAATAAGGCATCAGTTTAGGTGGAGCGACAATCTTCGCAGGGTGGCTGGTAGCAGCTGATTGAGAGAGCCCGATTGAGTTGAATGGCGTGCGATTGGAGAGGCCTATGTACAGCAGTGGACTACAGCACTTACTGACGGTCGACCACTTGTCCCCCTTATATCCTGAGAAATAAGGTTGAAAAGTGGTCGACCGTCACTGACCGAAAACGCAATGGAATTGTGAGGTAATGATGATCGTTTGATGTCTGTATTTGCTCTGCAGTGAAACTATTATTCGTCAGTGTCTTATTTATTAGCGAGTTTTTATGCTAAATAGGCTTGCGTTTGGCCGCAACTCGCCTGGTGTGGGATGGTTGGCCTGGTATAGATAAACTTTTTCGAACATATTCTCTAATTTAGATTAACCACATCAGTTAGAACCACAGCAGTTTATAAGAACTAAAAATGACAGAGACAGACATGAAAGAGACTTTGTTTTGTACTAAGCATAAGAATAGATAATGTATCTCACAGTTCTACTTCTAGTATTCCTGTCTTTGTGCATCCTTTTTATATTTTTGCTTCTTCAGTGTTTTACTTGAGCTTACCAGCACCGAACTCCAGAATCTTACCGCGAGTGCTAATATTATCTGTAAACCAAAACAGAAGTGGGTATTGACCCCGCGTCCCGCCTGCATAAACAATGAGACACCATTTATCAAAACTGATACCTACTCCTGTTGCTGGCATTGTTTTTGATAGCTGTTTCGTTTGAATCACTTAGAAAAGGTTCTAACTCCCTTTTCTCGACCTCAAGCGATGCTACTTCGCTTGAGCATCGGCGACTACAAGCGCGTTTTTCACTTGTTTGTTCCTTGGGGGTACCGTAGTTCCACAAGTCACGTTGCGGTTCTTCGGTGCTTGCTTAAAGAGAATCCATTCTTCGTTTCATTTGTTTCTTCACAGTGGCTGTCGCAACTCGTAGTTCGTGGCCTCGCGGTATGGATTTTATCGGAGTATTTTGTCTTGTTATTAATAGTGGAAGATTTAGATCGAAGGATTAAGCTGTGGTTTTTACGAGCAGTCGTTCGACGGGTGACCATTTTGTTAAACAACGTTGAAGACTGCAACATGCCTATGCTTTTCCCAAATATATTGGGGTCGACTTCCAGTCTAACCGGATGCAGCTAAATACCAGTATTTTACATGGAGCGACTGCTTATCTGACCATGACAACCCACTCATGAGACAATACGAGACTCCTTGGTAAGATTGATTGTCAGACTTTCAGGTCCTGGTCCATGAGGTCCACGAGATCCTGGGTTCTATTTCCGGGTCAGGCATAGTGTTATTGGGTTATTCCATCGGGAATTTCTCAGTGACAGCCACGGAATCTGGATTTGTACCCAGTTGATGGAAACAGGCTCGCCTCCTATTACGTGGGACTTAAACATAACTGGCGAAATGTGGGTGAACGATTAGGTAAGTCTCTGCCTTGCCCTTTGGGGATTACAGGCGTGATGTTATGTTATGCTTATACTTGGTTTTATAGTCAATTTGCTAAAAAATTAGTTACCTTCATTTAAAAGTACAGAGAGAGTATCTTTAAAGTACAGAGTATACGATATTCATAATGGCATGTACTCAGAAATGTGAAAGAACGCATCAAATAAATGTTACGTACTATAACATACACTACGAGTGTAAAAGGGTTGTTTAATGGCGGTCGTACGCCTTATCTTTACGACCTTTTTCCTCTGGGGGATGAGCCAATTGAAAATTTTCAACGTTGTCAAGGCGAAGTGTATCGGTCACACTTTGGAGTTGAATATTATAATGTAGGTTCTGTGGTAAAACATAATTATTCACTTTAAAAAGATAAATAATAGAGGCATTGTGTTTTTGCACACGTTTTTAAGTAGGTAGTTTTTTGTTTGTTCATAAAAATGTAAAAAAGACACTTAATCTAACTGAGTAGTTAGACTGGGGATAATTTATCATTACGTTGTATTTTTTCGCTTTAAACTTAAATGCAAATTTCTTACGTAGAAAGAGACTCATTTGATTGTCATTATTTATTTTATATTCTAATACAACCCCGTCAGACGATCAATGGAAATGCCTTACGCACGGCATAAGGTCGGATGTACAATACTCTCTGTATTTCTGCGTCCTAACTTATGCTCAGAAGTATAAGGTCGTATAGGGACTGGCCATCTCGCAGCTGCCATGGATTATTTACTTGAGAATATCCTGCAGATGATTTTGGCACATTCATCAATATAAATGTATCTATCTGTTTTCACCCGTCTAACCAACATTCTAACAAGTTTATCATTCCTGTCCTCCGTTCTATGAGTAATAATCTCAATACAATTAGTTATTAATTACAAACGAAGCGTACTTCAAAGGAACCGAAGTGAGATATCTATTAATTGCCAATATATTTGGCGACAGACTCATAAATAAATGTCAAGTGTATCGGTGAAGGAGTATTGCTTGTTGATATTTAGTTCGTAGTTTATTTCGATTACTTTGGAGTACGATTGAGCTGTGTCTTATTTCGAACCTATACGCTGTATTGCAACGGTTTTCGTATTTATAACATAACATAACATCATCATTAAGCAGAGGTGTATCTAATAGTACACCCACATTTCGCCAGTTATGTTTTGTACGTTATTGCCATCAACTGGGTAAAAATCCAGACTCCGGCTGCTACTGAAACATTCCTGATGGAAAAACTCAATAATAAATTAAATTGCCCAACCAGGGAATCGAACCCTGGACCTCATGTTCCGCAGTCGCGGCAACGACCACTAAACCAACGAGGTAGTCATAGTTCATATTTATTATTTATTTATTTATTTATTTATTTTTATGGTACTTCAACGACTTACTCACTAGAACATACAAACAGAAGTAACGAACAATTTTAGGCATAGTGAGTTCATCACTTACAGAAGTACACAGCACTCTCAGAATATTATAGGGGACAAGTAAGACAGCATTCTAGAAATACAGTTATACAAATTAAAATATTAAAAATTATAAAGTAAATCAATCAAAAAGTAAATTAAATTAAAAGATTAAAAAAAAAATAAGTTAAGTTAAAAATTGAATTACAAATTGGTTGTGTGCATAACAGGTATAAATACAGAAATATTTAACAAAATGAGTAAATAATAATTAATAAAAATAGAAAATCAAAGAGAAAATGGAAGTGGATGCAATTGATTACCCGGTGACTGTTGTCGCTCAGACGTTTTGAGACTCCGAGGAGGTTAAAAGTCTCCTACGGTATAATTGATGGAAAGGGTTAGAGTAGATGTCGATGCTATTGGTTCGTGCGGCGATTTTATTATAATTTCTCATAAGACGGTTCATGGGTGCAGTGCTACCAAGATTAGTACGACTAGCAGTGGTGGCAAAAGTTATGGTTTCGCGACCAGATCTAATAACTTTTGGTCGAGGTACAGCTATTCTTAGTTCCGCCAAAAGATCAGGCGCATTCACCAAACCGTTTACTATTTTATAAAGTAGGATTTGGTCAGTTACGTGTCTTCGGTGTTCGAGTGAGTACATTTGGAAATGACTGAGTCTTTGACCATAAGAGGAATCTCGTGGACAGCTAGAACTTTTGAAACGGAGATATCTGGTGAAGCTTTTCTGGATACGTTCAATCCTGTTTACGTGGACACGATAAGTAGGGTTCCAAACTGGGGATGCATACTCCAGTAGACTTCTCACAAGAGTATTGAAGAGCACTTTTAGGGTTGAGATGGCCTGGAAATCTCGACATATTCTCTTTATAAAACCAGACATTTTTGCAGCTTTGGCAGTGATGTTGTCGATGTGGTTAGAGAATGAGAGTTTAGAGTCGAGTTGGACTCCCAGATCACGTATCGTATTTGTTTTTTGCAGTGCCACCCCGTTTATTGAGTAAGACGTTGGTAATGGTCTCCGTTTCTTAGTAAATGTTATGTGGTAGCACTTTTTCACATTGAGGGTCATTATGAACATTATCACGACTTTTGCACATAAAATTAGATTTTCTTAATAAATGGTAAAAAAAATCGCACCTAGAGGTATTTTATGTCGAATACATTGGACGGTGTACCTTTGTAAGACGACTAAAAAGTCATGGGGTATATCTCGGAAAATTATTTGATCCCGAGTCTTCTTAACAATAGTGGACTCACTTTCTCACTTTTAACTGTCAAATTGTACACACTGCAAACCTATTTAGTTTACATCCCACACAGACGGATAGCTGTGTATGTCGGTATGAATAGTCTGTTACGCACACAAACGTGTGGGACGCGCGATCTCTGTTTTTGTATTAGTGACTGCGTATGTCGCTCTAATAGGCAATAACTATGATACCAATGTGTTTTTTTTTTGTTCAAATCTCGGTTGCATAACATCCTCTTAATTTTTAACCGACTTCAAAAAGGAGGAGGTTCTCAATTCATCGGAACTTTTTTTTTATGTATGTTACCTCATATCTTCGTCATTTATGAACCGATTTGAAAAATTCTTTTATCTGAAAGGATGTACTTTCGGATTGATTCCACAGAAATTTCGTTAAAATCGGTTCAGTAGTTTGGTTTTTAAATCAAAATATGTCATCCAAGTAAAAGAAATTGCGAAATTGATAGGTACTTGACAAGGATTTTTGTGTGATACGATAACTAAAAAAGCTAAAATAAAAACTTTTTTCAACAAAAAAACCAGCTTCCAAGAAAAACACAAAAAAAGTGGAAAATAACTTTACTTTCGGAAGACGGTGGCAAAAAAGTCAATGAAACAAACAATAGTCACCGACTTCGGAAAGTAAAGTTATTTTCCACTTTTTTTGTGTTTTTTTTTGGAAGTCGGTTGTTTTTTTTGCAAATAAATAAATAAATAAATAAATATCGCTAGACATTACACACAGCGCCATCTAGTGCCACACTAAGCAACGAGGCTTGTGTCGTGGACAATAGATAGTTGATATACTACATAGATACTTTTTGTTTGTAAATACATACTTATTATACATATAAACATCCATGACTCGGTAACAAATGTCCATGCTTAATCACACAAACACTTGCTCCTACCGGGATTCGAACCCGGAACCCTATGGACGTAAGGCAGCCTCACTACCGCTGCGCCATTCGGGTCGTCGAAAAAAAAGTTTTTATGTAAATATAATTTTCCTAAAACATTCATTACCTAGTTGAATTGCTAACGATTCAATCCAGATCATAGATGAGTAGTTTACAACGTTTGAGACATGACCACGGAATTCTCAGCCAATTTATTTTGATCGTTTAGGATACACTACCCACAATTTTTAGCTTTCACCTTAATAAAAAAAAAATGAGCGTTCTTAGGTTATCAGTCTACGAGTATAATTTGCACTAGTAACTATATTGATTACTACTCATATATGCGTACTTTGTTCCTGATCAAAATTGATTTTATACTTGATCCAACCATGCTACATTTAACAATGTTTAAAAAGGCGGAAATCATTGTTTTGCATTAGTTTCCATTAGTGAAATTGCAAGGCGCTTATTAATATCGGTGAGTAACAGCGACTTGTGACATAATTATTTTCATTTCGTTAGTAATATTACAACTCAAATTCTTAACTCATCTCACCTTTCAATGTTTACTTATGGCTAAATCAATGTAAAATATTGCAATACATAGTTTTATTAATATTTATTAAAGTTATTTTTTATCGTAATATAATTCTGATAAAATTTCCTTGGGCTAGCCCATTTTTGTCTGAGGCATTTGCGTGGGCCTTTAGTCGGAATAAAGAATTTTTTTTAATTATGTTAATAAAATAGTTATGATACACATTTATTATTTGTATCTAATGCCAGCAATGTGAAGCGATGTCAACTTTTATTACATATTAACACTTTAACAATGCTTTATCCACCAATCTATCATTGTTTATCTTCATTATTTAAAATATTTTTTTTTATCCATAAAGGAGAACCGTGCACTTATGGGTCGATCAGTATGCGGATTCTGGAGACCATCGATGACGTGGGCCAAAACCGAAGGCTAATTCTTCACTACGACATCGTGGCAAGGCACAGGGCTAATCCGTTATCCACCCGCTTATCTGCAGCAGCACATAATGTGTGTTTACAAACAGTGCGAAATCACCTGCATGAAGCTGGTTTAAGCTGTAATAAGCCAGCACGGAAGATTTTGCCGTACACCGCTCACTGACAAAAACGACTTCTGTTCGCAAGGTCATAATACAAAATTTTAATTGGGAGAATAATGTGATTGATTTGTTGGAGTTGATTTCTTTGTGCTTAGTTTGTTTTGATTGTTTTTTTTTGTGATTTTTAGTAAGGAAAAAAATTTATGTCGGATAAGGATGGCCGTAAAATACATGGTAGAAAAAGTGGGGAAAGGTATAAGGAATGGAACCTCCTGCCGTGCAGGACTAGTGGCCGAATTACTATTAGGTATTGGGACTGGATGTAATCGATGGGTCCCGGTGAGCTCGTGGAAATAGCGGATCGTAATAACAGTCATGATTCAAACTCAAACCATTTATTTCAATTAGACCATTACAGGCACTTTTGAATGTCAAAACACAAAAAAAAATCTAAGCTACAGTCCCAGTCACAGGGCATAATAACTTGTGAAAGTACTGTAGTTGCCCATTCGAAAGCGTAGATCCTATGGAGAAGAATGGGCAAGAAACTCCATGGACACTCTTTTAAATCAATATGTTGTTACAATATCTTTTTTAATTACTTACACATTCTCAAAACTGTCATGCAAAGCGATGTTATTGTCATGCAGTTAAAAGTTGTCATAATTTCTGACTACTTAGCATGATGATTCACTTCAGCTCTAATTTCACTATGTTTACTTTAGAAACTGTTAAAGAAGTTACCAGCAGTGTTCTACTCATTCAAAAGTTTGGGAATATGTTTAAAATAGTTTGCATTACATAAATCATTGTATTGGACACACGTAGTTTTTTTATATACTAACGAACCAAGTTGCCATGCAAGCTCATGCCAAATTGAACTTTAAGCCACCACATTAAACTATGTAGGTATGTATATTTCAAAGGTTTATTACAATTACCGAAACTTAAACTTATTACATAAGCCAATTTGTAAGCCAAGTTTCAAGTTAAGTTTACAAGTAAAGTTACCGTAAATCATTTTGAACTAAACAGTTACTTGAAAGTGCTTGTATCTGCTGATTTATTGCTTTATTAAGTAGGTACGCGTTTTGTGTGCCCCGCCTATACATTTTCTGTAGGAACTGTTACCCCTGTTACGAATGTATAGGGACTACATGGCACGTGCATTGAGAAGTTACGTAACGTTATACTGCGAGACTTGTTAAACATGGGCAGTACTTTAGGGGAGTGTAGTAGGTACTCATGAAAATTATAAATTTTTACTATGATATGATATCTGTTGATTGAAAGTCACTATTTTACTACGTACGTAGGTATTTATGTTTGTACTAGCAGTATCAAGGTCAACATGAGATACCACGCGTAACGCTGAGGTTACACCTGTGGGTTACACCGACATCTCGCCACAACTATCCTGCCTCCAAGATGTGATGGAGCGTGGCAAATGGCATTCGAACTACGCATCGTGAGTCACACTTTTCGGCGTTGCGGTCTGTGGAACTGCAGGATTACTTGGTGCGGCGCCGCGCCGGCTTGTTGTGCTCTCAACCTGCTTCCCATCTTTGCTTAAAAAACGGTTTCGTGATTGTCAGACGACGCTCAGCTTCATCCGCTCGAACATGATAAGAAGATATTACAAACATTTTATTCGAATTTTGCTACTAATTTATCCGTCAAATAGCACACCGTACATTTTTTTTTTAGTCTTTCGAATGGACACAACACAGTCAACCAAAACCTAAAATACGTACTTAGAACAAGTATTCCTCTTCCTCAAAATATGTACCTCGTTCAAAATTCAAGCCAGTCTACACGTTCACAAACAACACGATCATCATTTATGTTATAATGTTGGGAGGGAACGCCCTAGTAGGATAATATATAGGTACTATTCTTATTGACGATGTTCTTTAGAAAGATCAGATACGTAGTACTCACAACCGGAGTGCGTACGAACGTAGACGAAGCAAAATGAGTATATAAAGATTGTAGAAGATTCTGAAGTTTCTGCCCACGCCCATGAGAAAAGAGCGTGAGTTGATAATATACATACCTACAGCATTTTGATGTCACCACCCCGTCTACCTCTGGTCTAATTTCCACATACTGAAGTGACACTTAGACTGCCATACTCAAATACTTCTGGGCAATATTATGTGAAGCCTGCGTACTTTTTAAGTACGCTCTCGGGCTAGCAATATAGCTGAATATTAATATTAAATACTGGATATGGACCTCGGAATTTATTATTGCGTCTTGAGTAAAGAGCAAATATACGCAATATGTTGAGTGTTCAGTTATTTTCTTTGGCGACGGTTCAGATATTAAATGATGCAGTATCTTGCGGATTTTGCTTCCAGGTCAAACATTAACGGTGTTAAAAATCGTATCGTCTCCGGAACTGCAATTGGATCGTGAGTTTGGCAACTGTAAAAAGGGTTTTTAGAGAGTTGGCATGAAATGCGATATCGAGTAAGTATGATTTGTATTTTACGAAACTTTCTGTTTTTTATTACTGAATATTTCCTATTTTGACACCATATGTATTGAAAACTGCTTTCAGTTGTTGAACTGTTTTGCCCTATCTAC
The DNA here is from genome assembly GCA_964057025.1 of Standfussiana lucernea. Classification (NCBI taxonomy): domain Eukaryota; kingdom Metazoa; phylum Arthropoda; class Insecta; order Lepidoptera; family Noctuidae; genus Standfussiana; species Standfussiana lucernea. Next base: position 11,736,630 of record OZ059797.1, on the reverse strand, counting down.
ATTGCAGTACGGACCTATTCCGATACAGTGACCTTTTTGGGTTACGTTTTAGGTTTTTTTTCAACCTATAACGTGGAATGTTTTGCTGCCCCAGCAAGTTAGTTACAGCCAACATAAAAATTTTAAATGGCTGCGAATCAAAAATGTAAGCACTAATTAGTTTTCAGTTTTCATTTAACAGAGCAAGTTCCTAGGATTTTTTTGCCATTAAACAGACTACTTACTGTATAGCAGAAGTGGCCAAATGGCACTGCTTTAGGATTTGTATGTTGGTGTGGTGGTGGATTCTGATCCGCTTCCTGTCATAGAGAGATGGCGTGTAACCAAGCAGTAGGAACTAGGTCTAGGCTGATTATTATGCTTATGCCATCGGGCTGCGTCTTCGGTGCAGCGGTCGCAAGTGCGATTGCTGAGCAAGAGGTCCTGGGCTAGATTCCCAGGTCGAGCCAAGTGTTATTGAGTTTTTCCTACAGGGGTTGATCAGTAGCAGCCGGAGTCTGGATTTGTGACCGATTGGTGGAAATAAGCTCGCTCCCTATCGTATGGGACTTAAACATAACAGGCGAAATGTGGTACACTGCCTACCCCTTCGGGGATTACAGGTGTGGTTTTATGTTATCGGGCTTTAGTAGAAACATAAATACTTTTACCGGAGCCTTCTTACACTTTGGCGTTACGCTAATTTAGGTATTTTACGCTCCAAACGAGAGGCGAGCTTCGCGAGCGATACTTTCTTTCATTTCTGTTCGCACCATGATAGTGCGAGTATGGCGACTAAACGATCTTGATCTTCTATAATAGGTACAAGTTTTCTCAGGATGGAGTTCGGTGGATGGAAATTTTTTCGATGTGACATTTTAATGTTATGAATTATAATTTTTATTCGGTACAGTCAATTATCATATTTTTAGTTTTGAAAAATATTTCTCGCAACGGCATTGATCGAGTTTATAACGAACCAAAACTGCGATCGTAGTTGACGATGCTCTAGCACGCACTCAATAGCAGCGTCTATATGGCAATCGACGCACTACGAAAGTATCGACACGACACAGCGCGAGGATTATACTGACATACATCAAACTTCAACAAGCGCACGCGCAATACTGAGCGCAGATGGTCGGCACAGTGAAATATATTGTACTTTTATTTAATTCATAAAAAAATAATAGTAGCGATTTAATCAGTAAAAAAAAAAATAGTTTAGGCAAATGTTGAAGATTATTTTGGTATAAATATTAGTTAAAATGATGTACAATTTCGGAGATATTGGGGCTTTTTTTGAAGTCTTTTCGGTCAATAATTGAATTAGGTCCATTTTTTTTTGCTTTACAATAAAGGCATATAACGAAAATGTATTCTGTAATTATTGGATTTGTGGATATATGTGAGGTGATAAAAAATATTTTGATGGTCTATATTCAATAGAATCCTCAAATTAGAGCTCTCAATTTATCTAAAATTCGCTTTATTATTATTCTAGTAGAAAAAACGAACTATTTTTAACAAGTTATTGTTATTTCAAACAACGAACGAAAAACATACAATTTCAACGAGGAAACCTTGCAATTTCGCGTTTTTTAACACTTTGTACACACCTCCTAAACAGCATGAAGTGAATTCAAATTCATACAGCATTTTCGAAAAATTGCTCAGGTGCGGTGGTGGTCGCCCGTGCCTAATACGTGCCAGGCTTGGACATAGCTGAGTCTGGCTTAAATTTTAATCATCTCTAATGTTTCGTAAACACGTTAAGCCAGCAGACCTGCCCCGTATTTACAACGCTTCGATTCGATTTCGATTTCGGAATGTCGTATATCTGTCTTTTCTTGGCATTACGAAAACGAGCGAGATAGACATACGACTTTCCGAAACCGAAATCGAATCGAAGCGTTGTGAATATGAGGGCAGGTTGACATAAAAATGTTATGTACGTTTGACTACATTATTGTGAGTCTGGTCTAGACAGTTAATCCATTTCACTGTAAGCCACCATTTAGCCTAAAGTTTTAGTTTTGCTGCTGAGTATGAGGTTCTGAGTTAAATTCCCAGGTAGGGCAAAGTGAGTGTTATTGAGTTCTCCTAACAGGACTTTCTTATTAGCAGCCACGGAGTCTGGATTTGTGCCCGGTGATGGCAATAGGCTCGCCCTCTATTACATGGGACTTAAACATAACTGTAGGTGTACTATTAGGTTCTCGGGCGAAGCTGCGGGCCTCCTAGCCGGATTGCCACCATGGGATCTGGAGGCGATAGTCCTCGCGCGCCTACATGAATGGCGCGCGGAGGTTCTTCGCCGGGGGGTTACTCCGCTGCCGCGGCTAATTGCCGCTCAGCGGACAAACCTCCGGGCCGATCTCATGGTGACATGGAGAGAGCGACTGTCGCAACCCCGTGCAGGGCACGCCACGATAGTGGCGATAAGTCCCCTCTTTGAGGAGTGGCTTGAGAGGCGCCACGGCGTCCTCACCTTCCGCCTGACGCAGGTCCTCACCGGACACGGTTGTTTCGGGAGGTTCCTGCACCGTATCAGGCGGGAGGAGACGCCCGGGTGTTTCCACTGCGAGGATCGACCGGAGGACACGGTGGAGCATACGGTGGAGGTCTGCCCCGCTTGGGCGGAGCAACGCCGTGTCCTAATAGTGGCGATCGGCGGGGGCGACCTCTCGCGTCCGGCCCTCGTTCGAGCCATGGTCCGGAGCGAGACGGAATGGGAAGCCGTCACCTCCTTTTGCGAAGCAGTCATGCTAGCAAAGGAGGAGGCGGAACGTGAGAGAGAGCGTTCCTCCTCACGTCCCAGCCGCCGCGGGAGACGCACCGGGCGGCCACCGTAGACGCGGGCCTGTGGACGGTGAGCTAAGGGCTAGCTCGCCGTCCCTCCGTCTTAGGACGACAGGCCGTGTCTACGGCGCGTTCGTGTTCCTCGCGCGCCTCAAAGAGATGTCAGCATAAGGAAGGGGCCCGCAAGGGCCGATGCCTGCCGGGTGCTGCGGGTTGTTTGAAGAGATACCACGGCCCCGGAACACTAAGGGCGATGAAGGAACATAGGTGGGTTTTAGTCAGTAAAAGTCTGACACTCCCTCCCGCTCAGCCCAGAGCGGGAGAAGTCATTTGATGATTTCCCATCCGAAAAAAAAAAAAAAAAAAAATGTGTACTATTAGGTACACCTCTGCCTAACCCTTCGAAGATTACAGGCGTGATGAAATGTTACGTTATGTTTGTACATTCACAAATGCAGTGTGTGTAGAAAGCGCAACACATACTACAACATAACGTCTCAACCTACGCTTGCTTTGTATCTAATTAATGAAGGCGAATACACTTGGATAAACACTGATAAATAGATCCCTAATAGGTATCAAGAAGGAGTTAGATATCATTGTTAATAGTGTGTACCTACCTATTAGTGTCACTGTAGAACGATTTCAATATATTGAAAAAGATAGGTTAAACATTACTTTTTTACCGAAACTAGTCGATTCTAATCCATGCTTATAAAATAGAAGCGGATACCCGGCGTGTGCTACTACGCTATAGTGCATAATACATTGTTTTAGTGGTCTAAAACCATTTTCGCCTTTCTAAAGAAACCAGTTTGGGGCACTTCTGCCTCGTTTAGATGGTTTTAAAGTCAATAACTTGTGTTTTGTATATAAAGATTTTTTTAATCCAAAACGTCGCGTCGTCACGCCTTGGTAGCTGAACAGATATCTATAAAACTTAGCACACAAGTAGACAATGACTTGGAAGAAAACATAGGATTTTTGTTCTGAAACGGGGACGTAGGTACAGCCTACATTACCGTAGAGTAATGTCCGAAATCCACGTGAGCGAAGTAGTGACAGCCTGGTGGTGTGACCGTCGAACTGCCAAGTCATAGGTCTCAAGTGCAAACCCAAGTCACGCACCACTTTAGATTTTTCGGATTCATGTGCGTGTTGCATAAAAATTATCACTTGCTTCGGTGACGGAAACATCTTGAGGAAACCAGCATGCCTGAGAGATATTTCTCGACGGCATGTAAAGTCAAGTTAGAGGCCCATGGGTGGCATAAAAACTCTGACACCAGCTTAGGCACTAACTACATGATAAATAAGACGTGAGCGAAGCCATGGGCTAGTCAACGCTAAGATAAAGTTATACCTAGAACTCTGTCGTCATACGGTGAAAGGCCGTTACTAACATTTTATCAAAAATGAGTTAAAAATTGATTCGGATTCAGCAAGAAATTATCTATCTTTCTGTCTATGTAATAAAGCTCTAAGTCGCTCTTAGCCACAAATACACTTATATAGAAAGCCGTAGTTTAGCCCCCAAAACGATGTTTTACTTCGTACGTTATACGTTATATACACGTCATACGTTATATACGTTATACGTTCTACGATGGAAATCTATTTATATACTCTTTTACGACGTCACGGAAAAAGAAGCAATTGACTTATCGTGATTTCAACAATGGTACAACAACCTTAAGTAGTACGAGAATTTAGTTAATCACTTCACAAAATGAAGCAGCGACCTGAGTACCTACTAGATTTGTAGTTTTGCATCCTCGTCAAAATTCAGGAGATTGTCATAGAAGAAGTAAATAGTCAATATAAATTACGGTACCTGGTCAATAAAAATAAACGCTGGTTTTTTAGTTGTTTTAATTTGACACTATTTCAGAATGAAGCCCTTTCCAAAGAGGAGAATCAACCGTTTATCGAATAAACGTCTGCGCTTCTGTGTAGGTGTGAAAGCGTGGTTATAGGGCTAGTATTAGGTGGTGTACACTTGTCGATTTTCGATACTTATTAAGAAAAAAATATGAAAAATTACCTACCCATTTTATTATTGATTCGGGTCGAGAATCATTAGCACAGTTACCTCCTTGAATTTGACGAGGATGCAAAGCAACACCTTGTATAAGAAATCCGGTCGGAAAATTATTGCGACCTGTTTTTAAAATGTTCTTTGTAAAATTTAATAGGCATCGGTGTTAATAGGTAATTAAACGTTCGAACTTTGGGAGATTTTGCAATTAACTTTTAATTTAAATAACTTTACAGCAAAAATATTATCTTTAAAAGGTCCTGATAATAATCTAAGATGATTTTCAAGTTATAGGCTTGTGCTCCATTGTTGACGGATTGTTCGGTTATAATAACTGAATGAAAACAATTTAACAAGTTAATTGTATCTATTTTACCGAAATCTCTACTTTTATATACAGGGTGTTTGGTGCAACGTTTGCCAAATTATATGGCCCAAAAGGAGGGGTCATTTGCCCAGCCAGCAGGTTTTTTTAAAAATTTTATTTAAAAAAAAATCTCAAAATTGTCAAGGCAAAATTAAACCTGGTGACTATGCAATTAACACTACTGACACAATTACATCTATGGAACAAACTGATTTATATAAATATTTAGGATACAGACAGCTCAAAGGAATATATCACACAACAATTAAACAAACACTGAACACAGAATACAAGAGAAGAGTGGTCGCAGTATGTAAAACCCAACTCTCCGGAAAACACCTAATAAAGGCGTTGAACACCTACGCGATTTCAATATTAGCTTACTCATTTGGGGTGATTAAATGGTCAAAAACTGACATCAACAACAGAAAATACAATCGATCTAACTGACATCGAGCAGATAGAGAGAACAACACGCACGACACTAACCAAACATAATAACCTACACCCTAAATCTGCAACAGAAAGACTGACCATCAAACGGGAGGGAGAGGCCTAATAGATGTCCATCACCTTGGTAAAAAAAATAAGGAGATTGAAAACATTCTTTCACAGAAATCTAACACAAGCAACATTCATAAAGCCATAGTAATGAACGACAGCAAATACACACCACTTCACCTAAACGAACAAATAGATACACAACACACTAATAATGAAGACCCACTGAAGAAAACATAGAAGATTGGAAAAAGAAAGTGTTGCACGGTAGATATCCCCATGATTTAGAACAGTCTCAGATAGATACGATAGCATCAAATAAATGGCTAAAGATAGGTAGTTTATTCCAGGAAACCGAAGGGTTTATGATTGCAATATAAGGTCAAATTATAAACACTAAAAACTACAGGAAATGTATTATTAAGGATCCCACAATAACGAACGATAAGTGCCGCAAATGCCACAGACAACCGGAGACCATTCAACAAATCACAGAGGCATACGCAACACTCACACAAACAAATTACACCTATAGACACAATCAGGTAGCGAACGTCATTCACTAAAATCTAGCTCTCAAACATAAACTGATACCAAGATACTACTCCTTACTACAAATACACACCAGAAATATTTCTTGAAAACACTACACACAAACTCTACTACAACCGCGGTATTATGTCCGACAGGACCATTCAGTACAATAGACCAGATGTAATACTTCAGGATAAAATTAATAAAGTCACTTACCTTATAGACATAGCAGTTCCTAACACACATAACTTGCAAAAAACAATAGGTGAGAAAATTACTAAATATACTGAATTAAAAGAAGAGGTGACCAGAATATGGCGACAGGAAAAAGTGTACATAGTTCCGATAGTAGTGTCCACCACGGGTGTTATACCCAATCACCTCCACCATAGCCTCAAATTAATAGACCTCAAGGATTCAATCTACATTACACTCCAAAAAGCCGCAATTTTAAACACCTGTAGAATAGTAAGAAAGTTCCTGCAAATCGAGGAAATTGAAATTTCTTCCCACGACTCACACACACACACGCTTCGTTGCTTGGTAAAAGCCCGTTAACGTAGCTGAAACTAGCTTAAGAGCTAAGAAACAATGTATGTTTTCTTAAATGATAATTTATAATTAGTCAAATCGCGCTATGTAATGTAAATCGCTATGTAATAGTAGGTATAAAAACAGGGGTTGAAGTTAATTCTATCCTAAGTACAATGGGCTCTCAGAATGTACAATTATAATTGGTCATGGTTTTGTTCACAAAAATTGAGGGCCGATAATTAGTACCCATGTTATAAGCACCTAGCTGCATACATACATCCGAAAACATAATTCGTATTGTATAGTAAGGACGCTCTGAATACAAGAAAATACTACCGATACTGACAAATGTAATCGATATAATATTAGCTTATGCCCACGGCTTCGCCCGCGTAGAGTTTGGAAAGTGTCCGTTAGGTCGTATTTTATTTTATTTTACTTAATTGTCATAATTTATTCCGTTAAACTCGTACATGACGCGGGCAGAAGATGGGTTTTGTGCAAAGAAATCACACTAGGTGCGTTACACTGCGTTTATTAAACTAACCAATAACTTGAAATTACAAGTTAACACAATGAATCGGGTACAGTTCTTGACTCCGATGCCATCAGACACTGTATGTCCTCCTCGCCGAAACATCACGGCTCTGTAGAGGCGCGCTATATGTAGGTGTGGGTAGACTTGTCAGTAGGTCCCGTAATGCCACCACTTGGCGCTCCTGCGATTCATTCAGTGCCCGTACTAATGACCGGATCCGACATATTTATTGCTAGCTGTGCCCGTAGCTTCGCGGCAACGCGTGTTCTTTTGGCATTGTCAGGAAACATTACATGCGAACGTGAAGTTGTAGTATATTCCTAAAATGCTCTACAAAAAATATACTAATAAATAGACTTTCTGTTAATTTAAACTAAAACAAATCATATCAAATCAAAACCTGGATCGGTAAGGTAACCCATCTGTGTCCAAACCTTGGCAAGAGTTGCTTAACCTGAACCGTTAAGGTAACCCATCCGTTTCCAAACCTTGTCAAGAGTAGCTTAACCTGGCCCGGTAAGGTAACCAACCCATCTGTGTCCAAACATTGGCAAGAGTTGCCTAACCTGAACCGATAACGGAACCCATCTGTGTCCAAACTTTGGGGGATTTGGGCATCACCTTACCCATCAACATCGGCAAGTTTCTTACTAATGTATTACATCGGGCAAAATTAGTTTTCAGATATTCCGACTACAATACGACTAAAACCTATCACAGAAATTGCGTAAGTGGTTAATAAATAAATTGAAAAAACTTTTTTGCAAAAAAAACCGACTTTAAAAAAAAAACAAAAAAGTGGAAAATAACTTTACTTTCGGAAGTCAGTGACTATTATTTGTTTCATTGACTTTTTTGCCACCGACTTTATTTTGTGTCCGGAGTTTCGAAAATAACTCCCTCACAGGGTAAGATTAGATTAGGTCAGAATAGTTCACTTTTTTATACCAAAAACTCAGTGACCTATACGACCAACTACATACCAATATAATCTTTGAAATTATTTCCTGGCTAGGTTACAACCCCCCAAACGCATGCACAATGGCAGTTACCAACATCACAATGCGTGATCGGATTTACTTGATACTTGGCAAGAATACTAATCTAATCTAAAATAATGTTTACTATTATAGTTTTTTTTTCAAAAGAAGCCCTCAAAGAGGTGAAAGAAGAAGTTCAGGGTTGAAGTTTGTGTGATAAAATCTTACTGCGTGCTCGAATCAACTCGAAACTTAGTACTAACACAATTGAATAAATACACTAAGCAGAGGTGCACCCACAATTCGCCGGTTATGTTAAATTCCATGTTATCAGCATTTGAAACATTTGACAGCAGCTTAGGCACCAACCACACGATAAAGAAATAAGGAGCATAAAAAGTAAGAATACAAAAATATAAAAAAAATAGAAGCCCACTGGTATCGGGAACAGAGTCCAAGCTAGTGGTGGTCAGGGCTCTTGAGAGGGGAACCTCCTAACAATGCGCGCCGAGTTCAGAAGTACTGCTTTCTGGGCCAAGTCCTTGATTTAGCTGCCTAGCGAGAGACTCTACAGATGTTGGTCGAGGATTTTGGCTTAATACTTGTTTATTATTATGTTGCAGTAAATGAGATATTCTGAAGTAACTCAAATGTGCACCGAATTTTCTTTCATGAGGAAAATGGGACAATGTCTAACGAACATCCGACAAGATTTTACTGAGTAAAACTTTACCATTTTCATGTAAGCATGAAATTAAGTATTAATAAACAAGTAAAGTACATAATATGCTTGAATTTTAAATAAAAAGGTAAATTAGAATCGTACGGTAGACCAATATGGCTACTGAATACACAATACATTTTAGGTTGTTTACATGTTCCTTTGTTTTTGTTTTTATTTGTAAAAGTTAACTATATCCTTTTCTTACCAGCTAATAGCCATAGCGATGTGTTGTTGCGATCAACAAAACAAAAATTGAATGACAAACATAATGACTATTTGAGTCAACGACTCTTTGTTGTGGCGAGTATTAAGATAACCAGTACCAAACTTCTTTTGTGAAATTAAACGCTGTTCAAGTGTTAGGGTTGTCAATTAAATTTATTTTATATATTGCAACACACACATAAATACATAATGCACTTAATCTCTTGTCTCGATACAACAGCCCCGACTTAGTTACTCGTAACCTATTACCTGACGCATGCTAAGAATTTGAGGAAACGCTTTGCATGTGTGTGTGAGTCGATTGCATTTATTTCTTGCTGAAATACTGTATGTTAGGAAGGATTATTGTGAATTTGCCACAAAGTAAATTCGTTACATTTTTGTACACTCCATACATTGAAAGTGTATTGGCCACTTGCATTGCATTAAAAAATATTTGTAAATTCGTCACAAGTCTTGATTATTTATAGGTATTTATCATTTTTGCATAAAATACTGGTAGCAAGCAAAGTTATTGGTTTTTAGCGTTCGAAATGAAAGATAGATATTGATTTCTAAAATTATGAATGTACAGGTTGTAAGATAACCTACGAAATATAATGAGAACTAACAGTAACCATACATCTTTCTTTCTCCTCAAAATTCAACGACTATTTTGTAGCCCAGTGGTTAGACTAGTATAGGGTTAATTTTGAATGTACATGTGGCTCGTCATGGCATAAATTTAACAGAAGCATGGCATAAACGTTTGAACTACAAGATGGGTAAAAGAAATCCTAAAATGCTTCAGTTTCTTGATACACTTAAAAATTAAGCTGAACATATAAATTGGAAAATGAATAATTTCAGATTTAATATACCACTTAAGTTGTGAACACATCGATAGTGCATAATATATGACAAAGAATTACTAAAGCTCTTTAAAAAACTTTCTGTTATGAAGCATTTTAAAGACTCGTAAAAAACGCGGTCTATGGTTAAATGGTACGTTGAATCGTTCCAAAGAATTACTGTAAGTATTTGACATAATTATGATTCTATAGCAGCTTATTAATCTTTTTGTTTTTATTTTTTTTTTATTTTAACATTTTTTTTTATTAGATGTAATACTTAAATTATAATATTAAACTTATTTATCTTTCGTTATGTTGCAGGCAAATCAGGTTATTGCAATAATAATATATAGGTATATTACTTCTTAAAATTTATTTATTAAAACACACACTTTATTGATTGATTTTTCTGCTGTCTGTGCGGAAATGACAATTTGACTAATTTACAATAATCAAAATTAATATATGACGAATTTACATCATGAAAATAGAGTTGTGGCAAATCATTATGGAGAATGTACAACAACCAGTTATGAAGTACCTACTATTATGTCAACTGTAATTTTGCCGACTTTGACGTAAATGAGATTACTACTACTTCGGAGTTAGGTATTTAAATGTGAAATACCTGAATTTTAATTACACAACTCTAATTAAAACAATGCATTATTTTTCATATAATTTCAAGTTGTAGTTTTATAAATAGAATAAAGTGCATTAAAGATTTATTAAAGGTTATTTATTAAACATGTGAAATAGTTGTATTGTTAGAATGGGACATGGATGTAACAAAGTGGTATCAACTTTTCATTATATTTTTGTTGAAGCATTAATAGCAGACTGTACATCAAACGAGTAATGAAATAAATTTGATTTAATTAAAATCTTTCTGAAATATTTGCAATATCATAACATCATGTCCGGCTACAGAGGTTATCTGTGTGTCCGGCAGTCCGTAATTCTTGAAGGATTAGATAAAAAACCAGCCAAAAGTGAGTCGTACTCGCACACACAGGGTTCCGTAACACCAAACCAGAAAATAACAATATTTTTAACGATCGATATGTCAATTTACTCACAATTGCAAAATTAAATTGGTTTTTCATAACATGTTAATAATAAAAAAAACAAAGTTACTGCTGCAGTTTCACGAAAAAGTCCCACGTCACAAAAACTAAATGTCAAATCTTATTTTCTAAAGTCAAGTTTTTTATACGTTCTACAAATAATTTTTTTTACTTATCTTAAATAAGAGGGGAGGGATGAGCGTTTTTTAAGACTTAGGAAGCAAATATCTCATCAACTGTATGACTTAAGAAAAAAATTAAGGGATTTCCCAAAAATTTAAAAAAAAATTAAAATAATTAAAACGTTTAACGTTAACGTTTTTTCGTTATTTTAAATTTCATTTTCCTCGACACCCCAACAGTTGTATACGTAGATATTTTTTTCAAGGTTATCTAGACCGAAATTTCCGTTTTGGTTGTTACATTTATTTCGTAAAATACAAATTAAATACAGCTGATAATCTTATTAACGTAGTAATTAACGATGTTTTTGAATGAATCTTGTCGGTCAGATTTACATAATTATCAATTTAACAGTTGGTAACAAGGTTTAAAATCGCATAATCTTTTTCAGTCGAGTTCGTTGCATACATTCACATGACATTGGAATTTATATCGGGGTGTTTGAACATAAACAGTCATTCTTACTTCAACAGGTTTTGGTAAACAACGTTCTAGTTAAATTAGTGTGAAAGTGTTTCTAAACTAGCGATTAGTACTTAATGAAACAATAATTCAAAGTGCTGTTTGTTGTAACAAGGATTATCTCTGAAAAATGATCAGGTTTGTGACTTTTTTTTTTGTTTTTCATTAAATTATTAACAATTTTGAATAGGATAGCAGTTAAATAACGAATTTCTCACTAAGCGTATTCTATAGAACAAAAATAACTATCTAAAGATTGATCAAAGGTCCCTACCACGAGCGCGCGGTGTACATGAAACGTAAATACATCGATTTTTTTTATAGAAATTACAATAAATCCTATAGCATTTTAGTAAAATTGTTTGCAACAAACACAATCAGTATCATCTATAGATATGAATAAATTCTTAAAATCATGAAAATAATATTATGTGAAACGAGCATTTTCAATTTTAAAATTGGTGAATTTACGTTACCTACATTTAAATCTTGCGCTACCTACATTTAAACCGCGCGCTCGTACTAGGGCTTCAGATACAAAGTTCGACCTGCACTTTCATGATGATCAAAAATACTGATCTATTGCCTCGTAGACATAGTGGTTGCAAGGTCTTGGGTTCATTTCTCAGAATGGACAGTGATGTTAAGTTTTCCCATCAGGAATTTCTCCTTTGAGTCAAAATTTTTACCCATATTATTTATTCAAAAATTAAAAATGTATATTACAACAAATGTATTTAAACCTGGATCACAGGTGGCATGCGTCATAAGTTCATAACAATATCAATATTTGGACCACTGTAAGTAAACTACTTCTAAAAATATTTAAATTTCAAAAATTTAAATTAAAGTAGGTAGTAAAACGATTGACTTATAAATATGATTTTAATTTAAACGCACTGGTAAATAGTGATAAAAACTAAAAGAATTAAGGTGATTGATTGATTTGATTGATGTGTAAAATGCGGAAAATAGTTGGTACCTAGTATTTTTAGGATTATAAATACAAATAAATTAAATTGCAGTGTCTGTTTGTAATTCTAAAATAACATCTTTTTACTCGATGCATATAATACGGTACTTATTACAAAAACACATTTTTTTTGTCCGTTTGTCTGTCGGTCTGTCTGATCCGGCTAATCTCCGAAAAGGCTTTGCTGGCAGATAGGCGATGTTATAAGGAGTAACTAACGCTACTTTTATTTTAGAAAAAGTATAAAGGTTCCGTGCTCGTGGCTAAAGTAATAACAGCTGCTCGGGTCGATCGTCAGGTTAAGCCGCGCTTGCCTGGGTTGGTCCGTGGATAGGTGACTACCCATTACATACCGAGTTTCCTCCGTGCCTCGGAAAGCACATTAAGCCGTTGGTCCAAGCTGTCGATTGTACATCTTTGACAGTCCTTACAGGTCAGTGGCCCAAAAGTCCGACAACCAGTCTTACCAAGGCGTATCGTATTACCCAGTACTAACTGGGCTGTGGAGGTCAAATAGGCAGTTACTCCATGTAAAATACTGGTATTCAGCTGCATTCGGTTGGACTGGAAGCCGAACCCAACATAGTTGGGAAAAGGCTAGGCAGATGATGATGGTAAAGGTTTCGTGCAAAAGTAATGAAACCCTTGAAATTATTGACAAAGTCCGAATCAAAAAGGGAAAGTATATTTTTATGCCTTTCCTTTTTGGATCGCGGACTGTCGCGGACGAAGTTCACGGGCAATATTTTAATGTGCTTAAATGTGTTTTACGATTTCAAGGTATATTTGTAACGCTCAATAATTTGTTTAAACTACATAACGTTTCGGGGGTTACAGGGCTGATGTTATGTTTTTCAAACATTATTTCTCCATTGCCCACAGCAACGAGTCCTGCATTTTCCCAACCACGGGTGCAGCCCCAAACCCTTTTATGTCTGCTATCAACTTTTTCATGGCAGCACAATGCCTCATACAAACCAAGGATTGGCCACCCGAAGCTGAATTACAGGGTACGTACAATATTTTATAGTAAGCGCCAGGTAAAGCTGTAATAAAGTTCATTAACCTTACCTTAATTTCTCTGTGTAGGTACGCGGACAATAAATTATAAAATTAATAAAAAAGTAAAGGGTCACGATAGATGTCGATTCAGGATAGCTTTATGTCATTACTTATATCTGTTTTCGGAATTAAGTACCATAAATGTCAATAAATGTATGTGGGTCAATGACCGTTATTACACGTTTATCTGGTGTCGACTATAGTTATGATATGATTCCGTGTATTTCATCTTTAGTGTCATATCAACATCATGATTCTCATGCCCTTATCCCAACTTATTTGGGGTCGGCGCAGCATGTCTTCTTTTCCATACTTCTCTACTAGTCGTCATGAGTCACCCCCTTATTAGCATTTCATCTAAATCTGTGGCGTCATACACAAACTAAAAACAACTTTATGCAAATTACAAATATACTTATAGAAACCCGACCACAATCATAGGGCAGTAGCCCGTTTGGTAGATGTCTTACATCCGTCTGGGCGCAGAATCCTCCCTTTTCTAGGGGGGAAGTTTACACCCCGTTCCTCATAACTCGATACGTCAACCGTATTAGGATAAACTACTTTTGTGAGAATAACAGGCTCATAATTATTATCAATTTTCAAATAGGTACCTCATGTGGTTGCAAAAATAATCGTCAGCGAACCTGTTTTTAGTGGGGCTTGCATATCTAATGCACAGCAAGCATCGCGCATATTTTTAACTTTTGACAACGTCGAATATCGATAAAAAAAACCTGTATTTGCAGTTGGAGCATTGACCGTGACGTATACCTATCGTGTATCCATTTTTACTTAGAATAAAATAATTAATTATTCATCTCGATTGCGAAACCCGAAGGACACTACAAAAATAAATCATATTTATACATCATATTAAAATATTACAAAATTTCAAAAGAATAACACAATATTAGAATTATGGTCGAGTTCGAAATATAGCAATAAAAAATAACATCTGAGGAGGCTCGCGCTTGGCAGCTGGATCAGAGGCTTGATTCAGAAAGCAGTACTTCTGGACACGGCGCGTATTGTTGGGAGGTTCTTCTCACAAGAGCCCTGACCACCAGTAGCGCGGACCCTGTTCCTGGTGCCGGTGGGATACTATTTTTTATTTTTTATACAATTTTGTAATAATATTAATATAAATTAAACTTATATGTAAGAAAACTGAATAAAGGATAAATGACTCTAATAAAATGTAAAGATCATTGTTTAAAAAAAAAATCCTTATCTCAATATGAAATGTGTCTCTATCACAATGGGATAGCATTGTGATATTTGACCCAAAGGTTGACTGGTAGATAATACCTTGTGGCATTAAGTCCACCTATGTACCACTCTGGTACATGAAGTTTAAATAAATAAATGTTTATAAGAAATATAAATACAATAGATAAGTTTAATCAAGAGCTTTGATCTTAGACGAATTTAGGTAGACTAGCCTGCATAAATTCCACCATTTTATTTTTGAAATAGCAGCCGCACATAAAACCGGTATTAAATAATAGCTGAAATCAAAACAAACAAGTTTTGTTTGAGATAAAATCTTCTAAAGCGGCACGTTACCGAGATAATTATAAGCTATCACATGCACAACAAATTTTGCTTAAGATAGATAGAGTACGCTTTCTTATACACACCATACGAATTACAGGTATTGCGATGTAGAACTTATAAATAGGATGATACAATGGGTGATCTTTTCAAAACAACCTTTGGATGAATTTAAGGGAGGAGAGACACAATACTATCTAATCTGTGGTTGATTCCTTATATAACAAAAGCGAGCACCAATAAAGGATTATTGAAAAAAAAAACTACTTAATAATAACACTTTTGCATATCAATTTCCTAAAGGGGTTATCGAATAAAAGTTTGAATGTAAGTTTGCCATAATAAATAGTAATAAGAGCGGAAACTAACAAACACATCGACAGTAATCCCATTATGTCAGCCTCTCAAAATGGATGCAGGAACGGTTCCCGTGGTACTCCGTACTCCTCATAGGTATGACCATTAGCCAACAGGTTCGTCGATTCCGCAGGGATCTGTTGACATGTTCGATAGAAGGCCCGCAACTCGATGCCACATACATGGCTCATGAGGGTGTTAAAGTTGTACAAGATAGATACAACTCTACGCGCCTTCCTTGAGTCGTGTATGGGGCAATGGAGGACGGTCCTTCGCTATCCACGATGTCAACAAATCCTGAGGAACGATGAGCTGGTGTGGATTATACAGGGAATATTCCAGGGCGACAGTCTGATTCCACTTTGGTTCTGCCTACCCTGAATCTTCTAAACACACTGCTGAAGAATTCAGGTCTAGGCTATCGGTTGAGGAGTGGTGGTCAGGTCATACCTCACCTTCTTTACGTGGATGATCTGAAACTCTTTGCCCGCAAAAAATTGCGATTGATGAAGCTACTAAGAGTAACTGTAACTTTTAGTAGCGCTACATTTTCTTTTATGAATATTACTTGTATGGTGTATATAATAAAGAATAATCATTCTATTCTTTTTATACTCATGTGAGTATAATATATAGCATATTTTTATTCAATCATAATATTAATTGTTGATTTTTTTTTAAATCGCAGATTCTGAAGAATTCGACTTTATAATCGTGGGAGCTGGCACAGCTGGTAGTATAGTGGCCAACAGACTGAGTGAAAATGAAGACTGGAAGGTGCTTCTACTAGAAGCAGGTGGAAATCCTCCTATAGAAAGTGAGGTAATGTTCAAGATAACATCTATAAAAACACTTTTTGTTCACATTAATAATTTTATTTTTGCGTTTTGGTATTATTTCGTGAGTCATCTTTTTTAACAGCATCTTTATAATGTTATTCTTTTCTTCCTCAGATACCAGGGCTGGCAAAGAGTCTATTTGAGTCAAAGTTTGACTGGAAATATACAACGGTGAACAATGGATTTTCTAATCAGGCCCACAAAGATGGTAAAGTAAAATGGCCAAGAGGTAAAATGCTTGGAGGCAGCAGTAGTATGAACGTAATGGCATATGTTCAAGGGCACCCCCTTGATTACTTGTCCTGGTATAACGAAGGAAATATTGAATGGCATCCAGATATAGTTAGGCAATATTTCAAAAAAGCTGAATGTTTACGAGATCCCATTCGATCCAAGATTCCGGCAGTTTACAATCATTATGGGCATGATGGACCTATTATTCTCAGCACTTATAATATCACAGATATTAATATACTAGAAAATTTGCTTTCTGCTTTTGACGAAATTGGGATAGCTAATGTTGCCGATTTAAATACAGCTTATAATTTTGGTTCTAGCAGATTTATGTCCACAGTCAGTGAAGGCAAAAGGGTGAGCTCGGCCACAGCATACCTTAATCCTACAGCACGAAACAGGAAAAATTTGAAGATAGTAAAGAATGCGTTTGTAACTAAAATTATTCTCGATGGTATTAACGCACGCGGTGTGGAAGTAGATCACAAAGGCTGCAGGTTAACAATAAAAGCAAAACTTGAAGTCATTCTCAGCGCAGGTTCTGTGGCCACTCCTCAGCTTCTCATGTTATCTGGTATAGGACCTACAGAACATCTCACAGCGAAGAATATAAAAACAGTAATCGATTCGCCTATGGTTGGACAGAATTTACACGATCATACTATGGTTCCCATATTTTTATTTGCTGACGAACCAGAGGTTGTTGGGCAAGCGACAAAAAACTTTGAGGCACTAAGATATATGTATGATCGTCAAGGATACTTAGCATCTTACGGTTACCAAGATGTGTCTGCATTTTATTCCGCAGAACCTTATGCTTCGTATCCAGATTTTCAGTCTGTCATTTCACTCTATAAGAAAAACGAAGAAAATATTAAATTATATGCTTCAAAATATGTTAAATCCGTAGAAGATTCGATATTAAAGCAAAGTGTAAACAAATCTGTATTCCAGTTTAACCAAATTTTACTGTATCCTTATTCTAGAGGACACATAACGTTGAATTCAAATGATCCCTATGAAGACCCTCTCATATACTATGATAACTATAGTGATTCTAGAGATTTAGATTTCACAGTTCTTGGATTAAAAATACTGGCGGAAATCGTCAACACGTCTTACTTTAAGTCTATTGGTGCAGCATTGGGCAGGATCGAGTTGGCAGCCTGTGATGGGTATGACCTTGGATCTACTGACTATTGGAAATGTATTGCTGTGAAAATGGCATCAACTCTTTACCACCCAGTGTCCACTGCTAGGATGGGTCGCGATATAAGTGTTTCTGTCGTCGATAGCCGTTTGAGTGTTCACGGCATACGGAAACTTCGAGTGGTAGACGCTAGTATAATGCCCACCATCACTAGAGGCAATACCAATGCTCCCACAGTTATGATTGCTGAGAGAGCAGCCGATTTAATTAAACAGGATTATGAAACAGCTCCAGCTTTCTCGGTTTCTCCATTTTATAACATACTGTATCACTAAAATAAACTATGATTTCTGAATAGGATATCTTTGTTATTAATCATTAAACAGCCTTGTTAACTTTTTGTGTTAAATTTAATGTCAATGTCGATGCCATTTTAAGTTATTAAAATGTATTTATTAAAACAAGTATTATTTAAATGAACTGTCTCTTATTTTACTCTTACGTAACTGTGCCACGCAAACAAAATGATAATATAACAACGTTTTACTATTCACACCTTGACCTAGATTGTATTTTAAATAAATACTGTTTACTGGTGCTAAAACATTTCCTTTCAAGATCCCAAGAGACCACCCAAAAGGATGCCAAAAATAAGTCGAACTACATAACTAAAAATAACTTTACCAATCCGACAAATGCCGGAACAACGAGTAATAAAACAAATGTTTAGTGAAAAACAATACGGCTTACACGAATTTAGCAACAGTTTTTCGAGGTCTCTATTTTAATTATTTCCGTAATTTTGTCACCGGATCCGCGGGTAGCGGTGCGACGTCGGCAAAATAAACAATGCCAGTACATTTGCTTCGCGTCTGTATACAGATGTGGTGGAACAGGGCCGTATTTTAACCAGATACTAGAATAGTATCAAGGGAACAATTTTGTGTTTCCTTGTATCTTTTTTTCTGTAATGCACAGTCTTGGCTAGGAATAAACATCGCGATAGGATCCCTTGGGTGATGTAAGAGGAGAGTAAGGAATTAAATCATGAAGATGAGTAGCTACAGTTTATGCCACAAGATTCATGAACGATAATTTAAAATGAAGCGTTTTAAGATGTCAGTGCGGAAGCAACGGCAAGGAAGTGTAAGATTGATTGATGTCTATGGGGAGCCCTGTGTTCAGTAAGATAAATTGCAGGTTGATATGACGTTTTTATCGAGGTTCTGGTTATTGATGTCGGCATTTTTCAGGGTTTATTCAACCGATGTAGCTTTTTAGTTTAATTACTAACAACATACCGTAATGCCTACACCAGTTAATATCTACGGATCAGTATAAATTAAAGGTAAAAATAAAAATAAATAGTAATTATTAGTTCGTTTCGATATAGTAGTAGCAAGTGCTAATGCGGAGTATTACGTCTTGAGTTCAATTCTCAGGTCTTGTAAAATGTTAAGTATTAGATTTTTCCACCATGAATTTTCAGGAGTAGCCCAAAGTCGAGACTGGTTGATAATAATAGGCTCGCCTCCTATTACACGGACTTAATCATATCTGGCGAATTTTTGGTTGGTTAATACAATTACCGATGAAAAATTTCTGTGGCGGGTTCAGAATGATGTACTGAGTACGTGGTTACCGTTTTCGCGTCGATGTCCCTTTCACCCCATGTGTGTACACATCTGCCTAACCCTTTGTGTATTTCAGGCGTGATGTTATGTCATTAGAAGTAATATTTATAATAATTATGGTAAAACAGTTGCACAACGCAATTTATAATACCAAAGGAGAATAGTGTTTTGTTTCTTGAATATTTTTTCCCTTGTGGAATAGAATTTTATTGTAGAAACGGCCGAACAGACCTAGTTGTGGTTTTTAATAGATGCAGTGCATTTGGGATGTCTCCGACACCTGTTATGAAATTTATTTTTATGTGTAAATAAACCTCTTCGTCGTTTTATGACTAGCCGAAGATAATAACCCTTGAGTAATGAGGCAAAGCGCGGGAAAAAATAATTAAATCGTAGGATTTAATTATTTTTTCCCGCGCTTTGCCTCATTCATAATCATATAAACTGTTTCCTTTCAGTACTTATAATGTATAGTTTACTTTATTACTCAAGGGTTATTATTAAGGGTTATTTGAAACTACTTTCACAATGCTAAATGACATTTTTTTTTTCTTCGTCAGTGTATTAAATGTCGTTTGATTCACGTGTGCATTTGTCATTGCAGTTCTCGGCTCTATAGCACTTTTGAATTGTATCACTTATCTAAATTTACTATTATAAATCATCATCTGCCTAACCTTTTCCCAACTAGGTTGGGGTCGGCTTACAGTCTAACCGGATGCAACTGGATAGCAGTGTTTTTCATGGAGCGATTGCCTATCTGACATCCACGACCCAGTTAGTACTGGGTAATACGATACCCCTTGGTAAGACTGGTTGTCAGACTTTCGGGGTCACTGACTACCTGTAACGACTGTCAAAGATCTTAAATTGACAGCCGGAACCAACGGCTCAACGTGCTTTCCGAGGCACGGATGAAACTCGGTATGTAATGGGTGGCCACCCATCCACGAACCAACCCAGGCAAGTGCACTATTATAAATCATAATGTTTATTTATTTTATGATTTATTATATTTTTAAAAACTATTCAAATATTCATAAAATATTTAAGCAGCAAAGAGGATAATATTTCTTACTCTTATTCTTCTTTTCTTGTTCTTGTTTATTTTTGCTCTTTGCTGTGATAAAAAACAATCATCGCTAATTAAAGTTTAACGTTATCTATGGAAATAAAACACTAGTAGAAATGAAAACAAAAAACCACGAGTGTGAAATCCACTGCATTATCAACCATAGTAGTGCGATAAAAGCCAGTTTGCTGTTATTATAAAATTATAATAACAACATAAAAGAAAGGATAGATGACATTAAAACATTTCATTTGTAATAAAGAAAGTTAACTTAACAACATTATTGAAGAAACACAAACAACGGACAAGCGAAACGTGCAACGTCTGGAAGTGGGACAAATTCGTCCACCCCAAGGTTCAAGGAAACAATAAATCCTTTGCGTTGTGACAAACAGTACTGAATGCCGCTCCGAACTTCTCTCAAGCTTGTATGCTGCCGACGTCGTTATAATTCTAGCACAAATTAGGTTGGGGTTTTGGTTAAATCTTGGGGATGCTAAACTTTAATTTGTATTAAACCATTAAAGCATAGTACACTTAATAACCACTGTATCAGAATTCTTTTTGGCTAGCTGATCCCGAGCTTGTAAGTTTGGAGTATGCGGTTTCACAGAAAAAATGGTGAACGGTTCGAGTTTACGACGACGATGCTGATTCCGAGCGTGCAGTGCTTATAAGGGTGAATTGAGCTTTAAATATTATTTTTCGTAAAACAAATTACTTTTATTCTTGGTATAACTCCTACAATTGTTGCTCTCGTTTACTGTACCTGTGATGTTCAATCATTTCGTAATATTTTCTGCAGTTTACAGTCTTCCTGTTGTAATTTCTTGTCGTTTTTTTTTAAATCTCTTGCGTCTTCTTCTTCTTGAATCTTTAGCTTAGTTGTGGTCACAATGTCATACTTTATTAATACTATTAAGAATTATTTCCTCCCAGATCTTAATATCCAAAATTATTCTTAATCACTTGCGGCCCTGTGTAACCAAAATCGCGTATCCAATTAATGTCACTATTCCTACACCGGAGTGACGACATTAGCGTGTACAATTTTGACTGGCGTTAACGAAATGTGCCGCTAGCCGTGCATGCCACATCGCCAGGGGAAATATGCTTGTTGATTCGTACAAAGAGTGAGATTCCATGGTGAGCAGTCCGTATGCGGTTCTAGTTTACCAGAACCACGTGAACGGCACAACATTTAGCCAATTTTGTATATTCTCATTTCAGGAAAGGCTTCACACTGACCTTTTTTGAACCCTGGGAGGACAGCCGGCAATTTCATATTTGACTTTTTTTTGGCAAAACTTATTTGGAGCCTAAAAATGCTTTTATTTTTAGTTCCCACAGGTGTATTACAAGGCATGCATAGTAGAGTGTAATTGGGTAACCGGTGAAGCCAAAATAACAGCATACAGTATTCTGTCGTAGTTGCTTTCTGTCTTATTAATGTCAGTTTACACGAAAATAACACGAAACGAAAGCTCGATGGCTCAGTTTCTGGTTTATTTTATTTGCTTTTACATTAAAGCGTGTTGGTTTTGCCAGTAATTACTTAAAAATGTTGTTGTCTGCGACCGCTACTACGAAAGTGATCGAGGTCAGATTTAATCCCGATTTAGAACGAAATAAGAATCGAGCTTACACACTTTTAAACTTTTACGACAATATTTTCCTCGTGCTTTGGTAAAGTTTCATAAACAAAATATATAACATGTCCTGGCAGTTTTCGGTCGTGGCGACCAATTTCAGCGGAGTTGGGCCATAGATGTAGGAGATATTTTAGTGCACAAGTGTGTATACAAACATAAGTGCACTCTCTCTTAACCCATAACACTGCCAAATGGGACATACACAATCACACGATCGGAGAGAGTGCAAAAATATCTATCACAAAATATCTTAGTAGAAATTTTGTGGTTCCATAACATTACAGTCTCTCATAGTAATTTTCATAAAAATATTCAGAAACTCAATCCAATGAACTGTGTGTTTAATGAATTGAAAATGTGATTTAATTTCAAACAACTCACGGAAAGGCATTTAAGAAAAAATC
This sequence comes from Standfussiana lucernea, assembly GCA_964057025.1. Classification (NCBI taxonomy): domain Eukaryota; kingdom Metazoa; phylum Arthropoda; class Insecta; order Lepidoptera; family Noctuidae; genus Standfussiana; species Standfussiana lucernea. The sequence goes on along the minus strand of OZ059797.1, from coordinate 11,713,929 downwards.
AAATAAAAAATGTAGATAGTGCCTTGAGCCCGAGTTGGATACTGAATCAGGCCATTACTTTGTTCGCTTTTCATCTACATAATTTGCCTAGTTTTTAACAACTACATATGTTGGGGTCGGCTTCCTGTGCTCCACAACCCAATTACTGAGTAACACGATACCTCTTGGTAAGACTGTCAGATTCCAGGTTTCCGACTAGACGTAACGACTGTCAAAGATCTACAACAATGACAGCCAAGAACAACGGCTTTACGGAGGGAACTCGTTATGTAATGGTCACCCATACACGGAGCGACCTTAGCAAGTGCTGCTTAACCTTGAAAATCAACATTTAGTCATGAGCGTTGTTCCCTTAAGTTTTAAAACTGAGAAAAAAATTAAAAAGAGTGTAACAAGATTCTTCAAAATTAAAAACAAATGAACTCGCAAAGAATTTAATCAAAAGAATATAAGAAAGGTTCTTAGTAGGGGAAAGTGTAGGTTTTCTCTTAATTATAAGTAAAGGAAGGGTCCGTGTCGCCATAAATCAGGTTTCGTGACGAAAATGCGGCTTTCAATTTATATACTAAACTATTATATAATGGATAATGCAAACATTACTGGATTAAGTTACTAGCTTTATAATTAAGTCAGTTAGAACAAATCAATTTGTGGCATAAGACACGCTAATGAAAACAGCGATTTATCTGTGTATAGTACCAGATTTCCTAGTTTTCCGAACATTACTTGTTATTACTACACAAACATGATCACATAATTCTATCTTATTCCAAAAAAAACTTTTCATAATTTTAAACAACGTCGCTATTGTTGAACAGTGTACTAAAATTGACGCCACCAAATTCAAACCATTTATTTATTGCGTCCATCCTCGTTTCGGTTTCGTAACCGTTGAAAAATCAGTATACACGTAAAAAATGGGCCAGTCGCTAGTTGATAAATGACAAAAAATCTTTTTCGCACCTCGTGCGCATATTGATAAATTACCTTGCGACGTTCCAGAAAATCTAGTGTGTCCCTAATAAACCGCTGGTGTGAATCCTGTGCAAGATTTATAGCCATATTCTATACTTCCATAGTAAAAATTAAAAAGAAGTCACCTTCGGTAACTTTGAGGGAGGTATTACGAGTACCAGGCTATCAGGATACGTTAGTAGTGGAACCAAATGCCGAACATCGCCCGAATTCGAGACACTCGATAGATTTATGCTTCCCTGGTAGTTGTCCATGACAAATGGAGGTGCCCATCGCCGTGTCTGCCATTACGAACATTTAGAATTTATTGGAATAGATATACGAATGGAGATGGTGGTGAATACAAATATTGTTTCTTCACAAGGAAGACTTATCCTGCACGCCAATCCATTCGTTTTCTTTGAAAACCTTTTGTTACCATAATACCTGTAGTTACAGCAAAATGAAAACGGCAACATTTTTAATATAAAAATAAAACAACAACAACAATTAATTTCGCTTTATAAGCACAAAACTAACAAGTGCTGAACACAATAGCTCTTACAAAAACATTTTGCGCGATCAAAGTCACGTAATAACACAGAAGCTATGAGGCATGAACTATTGACATGAGAAAATGAACAACTCCGAACTGACTTCGGCACGATGCCAAATTTTAATGACGACCGACGCCTCCCGCGGTCGGAAATTATTTGCAAATAAATGTTAGCCTTGACTCTTTGCCTTACAAACTTAATTTACCCTCCCATCTCTCAAACTGACAACCCTACATCTGAAAAAGACGTTATCGTCAAATAATAAGGTTCAAGATAAAACAGCTCTCTCATCTTCTAGGGCTGTCAACGTAAATAAGTTCTTGTATCTCGGCTCCAATCTATAAATCGATCAAATATTACGCTCAGATGATTGTACAGTACACCATTAAGTAAACGTAATAACAATTTTCATTATATGTAGATGTACAGAACGAGCTTCGTTTGTCCTTAGAGACCTTTTGGTGTTCGTAAATATCTTGTATTTTAACGCAACGAGCTATAAAACTAATTTGATAATAAGTTTTCTCACAGATAAAAATAATGCAGTAATTTATCGTAAATTATGGGTTAACCGCATACTTTGGAAGCACAACCTTTCAAATATGAAATCCTTTATGCAGCCAGCTAGCTTTACAACCTTTGAAAAGTATCGTGTTTTTGTTATACTTGTTGTACATCCACCCTTAACAAAACGTCACGTAAGGTCCCAGTACTGTTAAGGGTATGACTGTTCATGAAAATATATGATAAGTTAAAGGAACCTGCTAAGACTTACGAGCCTAACAGTCCCTACGACCCTAAGCCCTATAAACCCTACAGCCCTAACCTATCATATACCTAGTATGTGATAAATAAATATATGAATAAGTTCAGGATGTCTGCACCATGCGACCCTAAGTTATAGACGGATAGTGGACAGGATGTCCAGGTTCGGGAAGGGTACACTCACTGCCAATCCCGCAGACTCACGAGACTGATCAGAGATGGCTAAAGGTGTCTTGGCCACAGTAAGGGGCAATGACACAAGAATATAAAATTCAAATCTGATTTTTTTACAATATGTAACAGCTTAGATACTACTTTTTCCTAACACACACTATTGTATAAAATCTAAGTGTCCTATGCGCGTAAGATGCAACCAAATTATAATTTTAACTGGGCCGCGCGTGAGCCAGGCCGAGTGCTGAGTCATTGTCCAAAGGTACCATTGTACACTTGTCAAAACTTTGTATAATGAAAATGCCAATAGCAAGTAAACCGAGTCCAAAATCACGTTTCTTCCCACTTCTATATTTAGCTGGAATTTATTTTGGTACCTCAAAGAAACAGACCTACTACGACACGAGTCGTTACAATACAATTTTCCCATTTTTAGATTCCATTGCGTGCTTAGTACTGTTACATCGAAACTTGGTGCGAACAAAACCTGCAGTGGTGAAAGATTTAGCGAGAAAACCATGTTTAGTTCAGTTCTAGTGGAATCTAGTAAACGGATTCGGTGACTTGCGAAATAGGAACATACAATTTATTCGTTTACACTTACGTACGTGCAGCGATTTCTTGATGGCGGCCCACCCGGTATTCCTACGTTATTAAAATTGATCGCTCAATGGAATTGTTAGAAGTCAATAAAGTAGAGTACATGAAGAAATATGGGAGAAAGTATTGTGGGAATTCCCTTTTGATGTCATTTCGGTAGTTGGACAAAATGTTTTTCTAACAGGCTAAAGATTTGCGAGAATAGGCTGGCTTCTGTGAGTGACATGGAAAGTTTTTTACATACATAATTATATGCTTCTATTTTTATAGAGATTGACCTTCAGCTTGAATTATAAAACGTAAATACCTCCCTACAAAGAAAAGGAAATAATTATCCGTGTAAAGGAGACTTATCTTATTTGACCTTTTTGAAATTAGGGGAAGTTTCTTAAGAAGTCTGTGACTTACAGGTAAGGAAATATCTCGGGATAACCCAAACTTAATTATTTGAGGCCAGTATTAATGTTTGATCTATATTAATGCTTGCTTCTCTGGTGCCAAATAATAAGGTGCAATATCTTGAACCCTCTGATTAAAGGAGGTGCGCTAAGATTTTTTTCATTAAATAGTCATTCAATAGTATTTAATGAACTTAGAGGGTTGTATTGATGATTTTGATGATTGCAATTCTGTAAATATACGTGTTGTGGTCGTGAATCAAATTTAGTTCAATAGACAGCCTGACCTGGGTTGTGGAGGTCAGATATGCAGTCGCTCCATGTAAAAATACTGGTATTCAGCTGCATCCGGTTAGACTGGAAGCCGACCCCAACATAGTAGGGAAAAGGCTTGGTAGATGATGATGAGACAGCCTGACCCGCTTCTTTTCTTCTTTATCGTGTGGTTAGTGCCTAACCTGGTGTCAGAGTTTTTATGCCGCCCAAGGGCCTCTGACTTGGCTTTTACAAGCCGTCGAGAAATATCTCTGCGGCATGCCGGTTTCCTCACGATGTTTTCCTTCACCGAAGCAAGTGATAATTATAGGTACAATACGCACATAATTCCAAAAAATCAGAGGTGCGTGTGTGGCTCGAACTCGAGACCTATGACTTGGCAGTCCAACGGTCACACCACTAGACTATCGCTGCTCCTGACCTGCTAATTGAAAAATTTCGCGGGCTACCCTAGCGTTTCCACCTTAACTGTTTTATTTCGGAACTTAAAAATCATTTCGGGATTTTAGGAGGTACGTATTATCCAGATGCTATTCACTTCCTTGATGTTAAGGCAAATAGACTCTATCTATTCCGATCTCTGGTGATAGCAGATCGCAGCGATACGACTGGACTATGTAACTCCATGAAACTGACAACAGCCGGCTATGTTACCATCTAGACAGACGTTTTACTTAAGCAACGTAGAAAACAGGCTTGTGTTGAATTCGCCTTCCTTGAGGAAAAAGAGCATTTTATTTCTTCTCTTGGTTTTCACCGACAACAGTAATTTCATGCGAAATTTTATTTGGAGGAAATAACAGAATATTTAAGTACCGTCTATTATTAAATCAGATAAAATAAGATACATGTAGCGGCAAATTGCTGTTCGCTTCCGAGAACGTTCCGAATAATTACAAGGAAACGCATTATATTTTATTTACCGTTGTATGTGTACAGAGGGGTTTTCACTTAACTTATCTACCAGGATATTTTGACATAAGTAATAAATTTTGTTACAGACATGCTGTTGTTACATCTGCCTCTTCAAAATCTTAGAGTTTTATAAGAGGAGTTAGTGATTCCACCAAGATGGGAAGCGATGAATGGACTGTATGTAGGATGACACGGTAAGAAAGGAGGTGACTGGCGAAATACGAGTTATAGAGAATATTAAAGGTGAAGACATGCTGCGCCGACCACAAATAAATTGGGATACAGGCAGGAGAATTATTATTGATGATTGTGATTCCACCAGTATATTAATACGCGAAAATAAAAAAAAAGTGGAACATACATTCCAGTCCAAAGAAAAGTATATTATTAAGAAATAAAAGCGCACGTGCTACTACAACTGGACTCAGACGTGTCATTAAATCTAAACTACTGAATACCACTGTTTGGTTTGTGCAGTTTTAATGGCACTATAAACACGACGTGCTTCTCTTTTTCCAAATGGAAAGTGTTGGCACAAAGATAAAAAAAAAATGCGGTAAAAAATTCTGGTAGGTACCCAGTCGTAAGTCGATCAATCTAGCTGTTGGCGATTATGGCCTGTAACTCAAGTTATATAAAACGGCTAAAACCACACACTCAACTTTTGTTATAAACTGGATATTTTGAGAACACGCAAACGATACCTATTAACGTTCTTAAAACAACAGTAAAAACTTTTAATAGGCAACACAAGGCGAAATTAAAGCTCTGGAAATCAAAATTCTCCTTGATACTACACAAGCTACGTTCGAAGCCATACAAATGTATTTTATGAGCTCTCGAACGTCAACAATCTTTTATTATAGAGGCCTGAAGTTAAAAGTAGGCAGGTCTGTATTCATTTTGAATCATTTAAATTAAATAATCCATTATGATTTGATTAAAACAGGCCATATTACAAATTATGCAAATCATGACATTATTATGAATAATTATCGTAATATGTAATAATAGGTATTACCCCAATTGGACCTCTTTTCGGGTAAAGACCTCCTCCACCGACCAAACCAGCGATATAACTTAATAAAAATATACTTGAAACGACAATCAATATAACAGGAAAATCCTACTATTTACATGTATAATTTAGTAGCTTATGTCTGCGGCTTCGCCCACGTTGAGTTCGGTAATTGTCCTACCAAAGAGTAACTAACATCCATTTATCTATCCTCCCTCGCAAACTTTCACATCATTACTAATATTTTAAAGAGGTAAAATTTGTTACAAACAAATTTTTAGTTTGTATGTAGTTGGTAATCTTCGGAACTACTCTGTCGGATCTGTTTCTAATTTTGTTCATCATGTTTATTAGCCGAGCTATCACAATTTTCGCAGACGAAAGTAGTAGTAGTTTATAGTATAAGTAAGATTTAGAATAATATAGTAAGAAGTAAGATAACAATTTTTTATTGTTGGTTTAAGGTTTACCTTAATATGACTGTCTGCCTGAAAGTTTTCACCAAGGACAACGTCCTGAAAACCGATGCTAGACAGAGCCGACAGTAAATTGTTGTTAAAAATTCATGCTTACTTTGTCTGGCGCGGTATATTAGCGCGGTAGGAATTTCCAGTACCTATCTAATATAAAACTACACGTATTCTTGTCTTGAGTGTACTGTGAATAAGGTATACGCAGGAGCTAGGTATCGTGCCCATAACAGAATACTATGTGCTTATTAATAGAATAACCACACTAGTTTACGTATACTTTACTCACTTATTTTTTGATTAATTAGGCATTACTGATTACAAATATAATCATTAAATATCGCCACCACGTCAATTTAAATTCACTGTTGATGGTCAAGTTACAAACAATGCAGTATTTTATTATTTTGTTTTTGAGGGTACATAGGAAATTAAATGTTTGCAGTTTGTTACGTTTTATTGCTTGATCTAACTAAACTAAACTAAAGAAAAAATCAAGTTATTTTTTTAAATTTAGTATTTATTGTTTCTTTAGAAATCGTTTTTTTTAAATAAATATGGTTTTTGTGTAAATTTAGTCGTAATATCAATTTATTTTTTTCAATAAACAACAAGACGTACGTAGATATTTGAGGAATAAAAAAATAACAATAACTAAAATCCTGACGTGATGCCGAAATTCTGTTATAAAATTTAGCTTCATCATTAGCGTTTTATCCAGGATACAATATTTTCATTTCTGTTGCGAACCAAAACTGTTTTTTTTTGTAGTGTAGAGTAGTGGCCATTGATGCAACAGCTGTACTGTATGTAAATTTAGGTGAATACTGGAAATATGAGGTCTGAAATCCAAGTCATAATAACAATAATCTGTTAAAAGATAGAAATACCAAAATTGTTTATGATACCGGTACTCTAGTTGGCCATGGACATTTTTTTTTAACTGCAGGCGTAAGACAAACATAATTGAAACACATCACAAATAGTAGCTTAATATTAGGACTTCACTTCATTCTATATACATATAACAACCAGTACCTAAGTTGCCGGAGAACAGAAATAGAGCCACTTGAAATAGGTATGTTTCCTTTATCTATATTTCGTCAAAGATTTGACCTATTATTCAAACTCACAATAAACCTTGTTTAAAGGGACCCGTAACACACTCTCTACTCACTCACTATGAGTATATACTATGATAGTATTTGATCGATTCTAGGACCGCGCCGGCTTAGTATGGATTAATTACCGAATGCTTAGCTGTAACACAATGTTTTCAAAACAAACTACTTTAAAAACAAATGACTGGTGTAATCAAATCTTCGACAACACTGTATTTTGTCGAAGATTTGAATACACCAGTCATTTGTTTGCAACATTTGCAAATAGCAGCTCTGGTCTCTGGACTTTTTTGATTTGTGGCAATAGTATGAATTGGAGAACTTATTGTGAGCTATTTCAGATATGTATATGTTGGACTTACACCCATTTTGACCAAGTCCCTTTGTATAGTAGGACAACGCTTTTCTCCAAAGAAGATTTGGAAATCGTTAGTTAATTATAATAATTATCTTCTATTAAATAACGATCCATATTTTGATCTATAAAATACAAAATAAAAACTTGTAGATACAAAACGTTTTCAAGTTATATCAGAGTTTAACTTACAAACTGCACGTTTTACGAGTACAAGAATACTTACTCGATTTTTATTTTTGCCAATAAAATGTAACAAATCAAATATTTTCGATGCGTTCCTTCAACCGCTGTTTTTATGGCCACTATGATTTACATGCATCTATAAAACGGTAAGAACAAACGAACCTAAAACATGCTGTGTAGGATTCGAAATAATAAAAACCTACAAACATTTATATACCTATAACTTGCGAATACTCCTTGTTTTGGGTTCAATTTCCAGGTCCCACAAAGGGTTTATTCATCAGGATATTTTTAGTAGCTGCCGGGAGTCTAGATATAATCTGCACTCTTAATGCCAATAGGCTCGCACCAATTACATCAGGCTGAAAATTAACTGACGAAATTTATGATGTACATAAGAAAGTAGACCTCTGCTTACCTCTTCGGGGATTACGGGCGTGATGTTATGTGTCTCAAATTAGGAGTTATTACAGCCAAACACGTCTTAACGAACTTACCGAACGAACCGAAATATTTGCAATTATCACTTGTCTTCAAATTGTGAAAGAAATAAAAAATAATTTCTTTAATAAAATTTGTTGCTTCTAGAACATGTCATTCCACCGAGAAATCTAATTAAGTTATAATCGGCTTTCAGCCAACGTAAAATAAAATTGAATTAATTTTACTTCGAAAGAATGATTTTTTATTCCATTTGCGTTTCTATAAAAATCCTTGATTGATGTTTTTTTTTATTACAAAGTTCCGGTTTAATTGATTTCTTAAAATAGGTCATTGTGTTTTGAAAATAAGGTCGTGTCTTGAAAAAAAGCGATCGTTAGGGGTTGCTTTCATTTTGTTCAGAGATACTGAACGCCTGGTCAGACCGACCGACAGGACGTATGTAATATACATTTGCTAAATCCACCTAAATGGTGATGTGACCAAATATTGGAGCCCTTTCTTTCTTTATCATGTGGTTAGTGCCTAAACTTGTGTCGAAGTTTTTATGCCGCCCATGGGCCTCTACTTGGCTTTACATGCCGTCGAGAAATATCTCTCAGGCATGCTGGTTTCCTCACGATGTTTTCCGTCACCGAAGCAAGTGATAATTATAGAATACGCACATGATTCCGAAAAATCAGAGGTGCGTGTCTTGAGTTCGAACTCGAGACCTGTGACTTGGCAGTCCAACGGTCACTTCACTAGGCTATCACTGATATAATTAATTAGATCCACTCGATATACCTATCAGCACCGTTGTCCATCACACGATACGCGTCATATACAGACGGAAAAATACCGTTAACAGTGTAGTATTTTATGTATCATTGCGTTCACTTTTTAACCGACTTCAAAAAAAGGAGGGGGCTCTCAACTCGGTTGTATTTTTTTTTTGTGTTTGTTACCTCATATCTTCGTCATTTATGAACTGATTTGTAAAATTATTTTATCTGAAAGGATATACTTCCCGATTGGTCCCATAGAAATTTCATCAAAATGGGTTCAGTAGTTTGGTTTTTAAATCAAAATAGCTGGAAAAAATATGTCATACAAGTAAAATAAATTATGAAATTGATATTTTGACAAGGATTTATGTGTGACACGATAGCTAAAAAGGGTAAAATAAAAACTTTTTAGCAAAAAATAACCGACTTCCAAAAAAATCACAGTCGGTGGCAAAAAAGTCAACGAAACAAACAATAGTCACCGATTTCCGAAAGTAAAGTTATTTTCCACGTTTTTAGTGATTTTTTTGGAAGTCGGTTAGTTTTACTTGAAAAACAAAAAAAAAAAATTCGAATTCAGTCATTACCAGGTATTGTGCAGTAATCGGAGCGAGGAGGTGAGGTAACAGTCGCACCATATAAAAATTTGGTATTCAGTAAAACAAATACATACCTAGTCAGACTGAAAGCCATCCTCATCATAGAAATAGAATGTATATTGTGATAAAGTTTCCAAATCAGTACCAAAAAACTCACAAACTCGTTTCCTAGCTTAGTAACACAAAATCTGTCTTTTTTTATTTAGAAGAGCTGAAATCGAAAACCCTCGCTGTTCAGGATTCAGGAATGCAATAAAGGGTCAAAAAGCCTTCATTTCATTTTACGACCGAATGTAGTCATAAAATAAAAAATATACAGCCCCATGTATAGCGAGGATTTAATGAAGTAAATGTCCTGGCAGAAAATAAAATGACGCTCTTTTTACACAGGCACGAAAACGCTTTATTATTGACACTTTTGAAATAATGACACTACTCGGAAATGTTTGGAACCATCAGTAAAGGTCTGTGAAAGTGTTTCGTTGAGAATTTCGGCAGTTTTATTAGCTTAACAAATTAGGTCTCGCCTAAACTGGGGATTACTTAAGGCTGTATATTTATTCAGCCCACATTCACTTACAGATGGATGCTGTCTTGTCTGCATTGCGACATTATCAGACTTCTTTTAGTGAATTGTTCTTCTTGGTAGGTATATTTATCTTCGAAGGAATAGCTAGGTACCTATAAATTAGGTTTGTTTTAAACAAAACTCGTGAAGTCGCTGCCATCTGGTTTCTGTAAAGTTAGAGGTCTGTGCACCTGTGTTCTACATAGTTTCAGTGTTTCGTAAATGCTGGGTTTCGAAGATTATTAAGTCCCACTGCTGGGCAAAGGCCTCCCCAATTTCTCCAACGATCAAATAATAAAAATCTATCTTACTAATACACCAGTGTTAGTAAGATAGTTTTCGATATAAATAAATACTAATACTATAATAATATAATAACGATAAAATATATTAAAGATCAATTAAATACTCGTACCCATGTGCCGCCATCGCCTTAAAGATTTATTTGTTTAAAAGGACATTATTGCATAAACATAACATCATTGATACAAAAGTCTTTCCTCTCAAAACCATCCACTTCCATTATATTAAGGAACCGGCCATGACCACATTGACCACGACTTGGCGAACTTGAAAACTGGTCGGACACCCGGTAGTGCGACCAAACTTTCTTTCTGGTTGAAGCTTCTGCGGCCATAATAAATCGTGGTGTTTTCCGTATTGTGTGCTAAGTCCCTTCAACCGATCAGGAACCGGTGGATCTTCAGTTGATTTATCCACAAGAGCACAAAATCTTCTAGCAATCTGACAACCAGTCTTATCTAGGAGTACCGTTTTCTCCAGTACTTACTAATAATTAAATTAATACAAAAATAAATATTGTTACTACTAAATACTTTGTCCTAAGTACACTTTGGCTTTAAGCTAGAGGAAGTTAATGGATTTTCCTTCCGTAAAGGGTTCAATATAAAATTTGAAAAACCGTTTGCGTGCAATGGGTCCAGTCGACTCGATTTGATTACCTTCATGGCAGGTAAATCTGAAGATAAGTAGGGTCAGACGATTTAGTAAATATCTTATTTGTGGTCCAAAACGGTCCCTTCCTTACTCCGAGATTTAAATTATTCGTCCTTTTTTGCTATTTTTGTCAATAGGAAAAGAAATCTAATCAGGGAGTGAGTTTGGAAGCAATTTAAATGTTCAGGCTTGTTTACATAATATTTTCTTCCTGTGGCTAAACAGTTTGCTATTCACGGATAAGCAACACTTGCCAAGGTTGGTCCATGGATAGGTGTGCTTTGGCCTCTAGGACTCTTGCCCTCTGTTTTACGTGTCACCATTAGACGTCCCATATTCTTTAAAGCGTCTCACGAAATGAAAACACGTTATTAGTTATTAGTGAAACCAATTAATTAATTAATTAACACTGATGCTGATCTCGATTCACGACGTGTGAAAAATGATTTCTGATAGAATTGTAGTCACGCGTGTAATCCCCGAAGGGTCTGGCAGAGTGTGCCTACACCCACATTTCGTCAGTTACGTTTAAGTGCCATATTGGCATCAAGCCGGGCACAAATCTTCCGTGACTGTTACTGATAAATCTGATGGATAAATCCAATAACACTTTGGCCCACGTGGGAATCGTAACCAAGACCTCAGTAGACGAACACGGCAGCCTAATGGGACGCATTTAATTGTGTATACTCGCACTTCCCTACCTACTGCTCAAAGCTGTAGATCGATCGACTGCGAACCAGACATGAGCTTCTTTAATCTGTCAAGTCATGACTAATAATGAGACAAGCCATAATTAATTATCTTTGGTTACGTCACTCCCGGTGTTATCGCGTGGCTTTGTGAAATAGAATATTCTCTAATAATAATATAATCTCATTTTCGAATAGTAATTTTAGCAAACAGATTTTTCCATTTCTGAAATTGAGTTTTGCCAAAACGTACTAATGCACGTTAAAATAATGCTAAAATAACTATCTGCGGATAATGTAGTGGACTGCAACATTACTACTATGTTTTGCTAACCTTATATGTTTTATATGTTGTAGTTGTTTATTATTAAAATAAAATAAAATTTGGAAAATGCTTTTCCGAAGTATTGTTGTTGTTATTTTAGATAGTGAAAATCTTTCCTAAGCATACGTTTAGGATCTTCTAGCTAATGCCCGCGGCTTCGCCCGCGTGTAGTTCGGTTACCGTCCCTTGGGACCGTACTACCGGAATAAAAATATGCTACGTGTGAATCCTGTGAAAAAGTTTAACCACAAGTATAATCCAGGTTCTAAACTAACTATGTGCCAAATTTCATCCAAATACGTTAATATTAAATAGTAATAGTTTTGTATCTATGTGTTTATGAGTCTGACTTTACCGGATAGTATAACATTAACGTTAAGACTATTTATTAGATTAGTTAGATTTTAACTGGCTGACATAACTAAAGTCTTGAATGACAGAAATTTGACCAACTGACGACTTCACTACATAGTATAAAAACAAAGTCGCTTCGATCTGTCTGTACCTATGTCATGTATGCTTAGATCTTTAAAACTACGCAACGGATTTTGATGCGGAATTCAAGAGGAAGGTTGAAATATGCAATTTGTCAAGGTTTTGTGTAAATTGGTTGAAATATGACGATAATTGTTGTGGGTGTCGGAAAAAGTCGAGCCGCCTAATATGCTCTAATACCCGTGCGAAGCCGGGGCGGGTCGCTAGTTTAAAAATAAAAATATGAGATAGCTGTTTGTTTCTTCATCAACGTTATTGTTTCCTTGTCTTATTCTATTAACTGTTGTAATGCAAAATAAGGTCTGACAGTAAGAAGTAAAACAATATAACATTGTGGCTACGTTTTCATTCATCTAGCTAAAACGTTTCTGAAAATGTAAATTACTGAAGACGTTTATCTGTTTATATTTTAATATCAAATGTCCAATGCATTACCTTTGTTGTGCAATAATGTGGCGGAAGTAATTGATTTTAAACTCTAGTGCGTTGAGTTTAGAATTTATTTTGTTAGGATTAGTTTTTTTTTCTTTCCATTTAACAATACTGACCTGAAACCGGATCGTAATCTTGTATGTCTATTTAAAGACTACATTGTTTTCGTTTAGTCGATTTACAGTTTAGTTGTTAAACCGCTAGTTGGCTAACCTAAAGTTTTAATCATTGTAGTACATAATTATGAATGTAGAACATATTTTTACAAGCTTAAATTTATTTTAACACGCTTTTATTAACTAACTATGTAAAAAATCTTAGAAGTTAGATTTGACCCACTTCTCGGTTTCCGATTGAGCTGAAATTTTGCATACATGTTTAGTTTGGATGACAATGCATGGTTAGTTAAGTGGTGTCATTCTTAATTCAATATGGCGGATTCTCAAAGATGGCGGAATAGTTTTTTTGTTATGCGGCTTCATGATATGGGTATCAATTAAAAGGTTTTGCTGAGAAGAAAAACACATCATTATCCTCGCATTTAGAAATAAAACAACAACCTTACAAAGAGAATGAAGCTAAAATTATGAGTTATAGCTGATTCGCATATCAACGGATCTAATACTTGTATTTGCACGGTGAAGGAAAACACCGCCGTGAGGAAACCGGCATGTTATAACATATTATGTAACATCACGCTTGTAATTCCCAAATAGTTAGACAGAGGTGATTCTAATTCACACTCACACACACACACACACACACACACTCACTCACTCATATTTCGCCAGTTATTTTGGGGTCCCGTGTAATAGTGGTCGAACCTATTGCCATCGACCGGGCATAAATGCAGACTCCGTGGCTGCTACTGACAAATTCCTGTTGGAAAAACCCAATAACACTCTGCCCGAACTGGGAATCAAATCTTGCTTCAAGCTCAGTAGTCGCACAGAAATTCGAAGACGTCTGGCATTCACCAACCCGCACTGGGCCTTTGTAGTGGATAATGGCTCATCTTCGCGTAAAAACGAGGACTGTGTTTACGCATTGGGAACATTCAAGGCTCATTATGTTGTGTTAAACATGATCTTTTGTTTTGCCAAACAAAACAAACCAAAGCTGATAACTCAACTCAGCCATGACACACGAGTCACAACAAAATTCATGATGCATTTCGTGACAACACAACATTATCCTCCCATTTGGAAATAAAACAACAACCTTCCAAAGAGACATAATAAGAAATAAAAGAGAAAAAGGTTGAAATAATGAGTTTATTTTTTTAAGTGAGTAAGTCTGGTAGCCTCGTTCAGTTTCTCAGAACGCCTGCATTTGGAGCTCGTTCCAGTCATACATTACGCATTGTTGTGACTAACATAAATACGATACAGAGTTCTTAAGTTGGTACAACTTGTTGGAACACTTTAAAGATTATCATAATGCCTAAAATCCCCGAAGGGTTGGGCATGGGTGTACCTTTTAAAATACCGTCATTGCATCAATTTTGTTTAAGTTCTATGTAATAGAGGGCGGAGAATATTCCCATAAATAGGAGATCAATCCATACTCCGCGTTGGAAAAACTCAATAACACTTTGCTGGCTCGTGAATCATTCCAAAAACCTCATGCTCGGCAGTAGTGCTTGTACAGTAAATCAATGAGGCAATAAAACAGTTTTACATAGTTATAGACCTACTCGTACAGTAGATCTACGTAAGCTACATATTACATCAGCCACCGTCTTAGTTAAGCAGAACGACTGTAGTACGACCGGGAAATAATCACTTTTCAGACAAAGAAGGCTGAAGTAAGGAGTTGATTTCAACGCAAACAATAATAAATCATCGAAAATCGAGCAATGCGGAATCAGAGTCATCAAAAGGAAAAATATATGAGTATTTGTTGACTTGTACAAGTAAGTATTATTTTTGATATCTGCCCTTATTGTTTATTCACAGAATTTCTTTTATTGGGGAGCAATGGCAATTGTATTATGAGAGAATATTTACTATAAGGGTAACGATGCCCTTTTTTGTTCATACTGAAGGCCTTCCAAAATCTTTAGTAACTGAAGTCAATCGCACATCAATCACAAACATAATTTGACATCGATAGCGTCTTTATGTCCCGGAGGTAAGGTTGAATTTCAAGTGCCACTGATATGCGGGTCTGTACAAGTAACAAAAACGTATGTATGTTTGAACCTATAAGAATATCGTGAAGGTTCAAAAGGTAAAGGTTCAAAAGCAGATTCGACACACGATATTATTTTATAAAGTGACCTCTGAAAGGGTTGTAACATTCCCAAGACACGATATAAATATCTCATAATATCACAGTATCAGGTGTCTCAAAGAAAATGGAGATCATAGGGCGCTCAGTTTTTGTCAATGAAATATAACTATGCTAGAAATATGGCCACCCAGACCAATGCTATCAAGATGCTCTACTAGATGTGCAAAAATGGTAACATGTTACTAACTTGCTTCTCGTGGAACTTGGGAAATAATTGTATTTTATACATCCTTGTAGTTTAGTTTAGTATTTGATTAAAGTTATTTTCAGATAACACACCTACCGTTGTTTGTCTCTGCATCACACAAAGGTTGACTGGTAGAAAATGCCTATGGCATAAAGTCCGCCTCTGTACATTGTGCTTGAAGTGTTAAATAAATAATAAGTTTCGATATACAAGGTGGAAGGGAGAGACATCAACGCGCAAATACTCAAAGCGTATTCCTCACACCATTACGAATTCTCCCAAATAGAATTTTTTCATGGGTAATTTTGTTTTAATCAGATTTTTTCTTTCAAATTATCGATGAAAAATTTCGACATCTATTTTTTATTTACACAGATTAGTTTTACAGACCATCCCAGCCGTATGTAGTCCTATCCCTATGAAGCTACACATTTGCTACGTATGAAAGAGAAGCCCGGCTTGAATTTAAACTATTCTGAACAACGACATGATGAGCATTTTATTAAGATGAGTCGGTAAACAAAGTTTTGAAACTATCCTTCGGCCGTTCTATTATTATGAGAAAAATATGTCACTATTACAATTTTATACAAGTAATTAATCATACGTAGCTGCAAGCGGTACTGCGCAGCATGAGGTCTTAGGTTTGATACCCAGATCGGGCAAAATAATAATAATAATATTTTTTTATTTAACCACACTCTTTACTTTACTTGGAATAAAGTGTAGCCGAACTAGGACGAGTCCTGTATCTCGACATACCGCGCCAGACCCCCAAAACCGACGAAGATACTAATTATCCCGATAACGCGTAAAAATATGCAAAATAATATTATATAATATTTAAAAACAAAAACTCAAAAATAAAAATAAAACACTGAATCTGTACAAAAATGTGTGTGTGTGTGTGTTTATGCGCAAGTGATATTGTGTAAGTGTGAATGCTGTTGGTTGTTGTCTCAATAGCAACCTGAAGCCCCGTGATGAATTCTCATCCATCATTCTCACCGCCGGTCTACAGACATTTTCCTCTAGTCCTTGAACGCCACTGCGTTACAGCTGCAGTTTACCAGTATAGGCTTCTTTGCTGCTTTACCCATTAGCTTTTTCACAGATAAAGCTCAACATACATATATTGAACAGAAATTGGAACTGATGGACGCCACTGAAGGCGCGAAACAAGTGGCTCAGTTCTGGGACGACATAATTTAGATTGTCAACGACACGCTAAGAACAAGATCATTAACTTTAAAAGCTGCACGAGATCAGCAATGCCTTAACTCGAGGCGTTCGGGATTCTCTCTATGAACTCCATTTATTTATTCGTTTATCCTCTCACTGGAACTTACAC
The DNA here is from genome assembly GCA_964057025.1 of Standfussiana lucernea. Lineage (NCBI taxonomy): Eukaryota > Metazoa > Arthropoda > Insecta > Lepidoptera > Noctuidae > Standfussiana > Standfussiana lucernea. The sequence goes on along the minus strand of OZ059797.1, from coordinate 11,697,031 downwards.
CAATGGAGCAAAACAATACCCAAATTTATTCTGCTGCTTTTCATCCATACTGCAAAGCACACTCATAAGCATCGTGGCGGCTTCATCTCGTCCGGGGATCAGCTAATAAAACGACGTGAGGTGGTGGCGATTCGGTGCGGTGGTTTTAAGTATGCTAATATGAAGTTTAAACGTACTTCAATTCTGTACATTAGCAACTCCTTGTACCTACTTAAAACCCGTAGACGAACCGCAAAGTACGGCGCTAACCATTCCCGCGTTCCGGTCTGGCTCGGATTTGTATCAGGATAGCCGATCAAATGAATAGCGGTCATTACCTAAACCTCCACACATTTAGTGGGTTTGCACCTTAAATGATTTGCCTTTTCGCCAATTCTAAGATATATCTGTAGGGTGTTATAGGTTAACACATTGATGGGTTCGCTTAGTCAGGCTATTGCATTATGTAAACCTTTGGGACATGGGTTGAAGCCAGTATACCGTGATTCACTGTCTCGAAGATCAAAAGGCTTGGGATTAAGCTGTTCCAATTGAATTTGAGTATTTCAATTAATGTCGAAATTTTTTAATCACAAAAACTCGGGGGACTGAAAAATTGTGTATAGTGTAGCTCAAACTAAGGTGCTCGGAATGAAGAAGATGAAGTAAGTTAAGTATTATTTGTTTAGAAGCAACACCTTGGCCAATGTTTCATCTCAATTCACGGCATTTTTTTACAACAATTTTCGTGACGTATCATTCAATTGTGGTACATCATATAAATCTTTGAGCCACATCATCATCTGCCTAGCCTTTTCCCAACATTGTTGGGGTCAGCTTCCAGTCTAACCGGTTGCAGCTGAATACCAGTATTTTCATGGAGTGACTGTCTATTTAATCTTATACAATACACCTTGGTAAGACTGGTTGTCAAACTTTCGGGCCAAAAACTACCTGTAACGACTGTCAAAGATTAACAAATGACAGCCGGGACCACCGGCTTAACGTGCTTTCCGGGGCTCGGAGGAAACTCGGTATGTGCTGGGTGATCACCCATCCACGGACCAACCTAGGCAAGCGCGGCTTGACCTGAAAATCGACCCGAGTGGCTGTTATTACTTAGCCATGAGCTCCTCGGGCTAAATCTTTGAGCCACAATATAATACAAAACATTACACATTAAAATAAATTCATTCTCATTCATGCCCTGCCATTTATAAAAAGAAATAAAGGGTGTTGTGAACTTGCTTTCTGTTCTCAAGTTTCGTTTTAGCTGTTAGCTAGCGATTTATTAGAGTCGATCGCCTTTCAGACTCGGATGACCATAAATCTAGGTTTTGTTTGAATTCGTCTTAAAATATAAATGGTTAAAGACTAATCTTAAAAAAAAACGCTATTGTGTACATTTTTAGTGTAATAGAATTTTAAAAACTAAGTAAACATGTATTTTAGTTGAAGATTTAAGTGTTTCACAAAGAAAAACATCATAATTATAGAGTGTCTTCTTGCTACAAAGCATTTAAGATTTTTAATAAAGACTTTTTAAATGCAATATGACTGTAACTACCTACCATGAAATAATCCTCTTTTTAGGGTATCGATCGAAAAAGAGCAAAAATCTATGTTTTATTACGCATATTTGCACTTTTTAGAACTTTGCTCACTGTTGCAGTCGAAACCTCATCAAGTGCTCATGGAAGAATTAAAGCTTTCTTCATAACTTTTAGTTTCCATAGGTCAATGCTGCGTAGGTGACACTTCGAAAAGACAATATTTGTTTGCTAAAAAATTAACACGCCTATCTAAAAGCTGCCTAACCTTTTTCAACCTCCAAGTGCACCTGTACTCATGGTCCCAACATTACGTCCTCATATTGTGCCAACCCTCACAATAAGTTCGGCTGACGACGGAAACTGTTAGTGCCTTGCTCTACCTCTTCTGAGAGCCCAACACTTACTTATTACTTTTACTCTAGCTATTTATGTATCGGTCCCGGATTTCCTCGGCAAGGTGCTGTTTTATAGGTTAAGTCTTTTGATCGCAAGTGTTTTCCGGTCCGTTTTAGAAGTTTGCTTGATCAAAGAACGGGGTGTTTGGTTATTAGATTTTGAGTTGATTGTTGCAAGTTTTAATATAGCATAATATCACGCCTGTAATCCTGGAAGGGTTATGTAGAGGTCTACCCAATTATAGTACACCCACATTTCGCCAGTTAGGTTTAAGTCCCATGTAATGGGGGCGAGCCAATTGCCATCAACAGTGACTCCTCCATGACTGCCACTTAAAAAATCTTGATGGAAAAGCCCAATAACACTTTGCCCGACCTGGGAATTGAACCCAGAACCTCACACTCAGAAGTCGCGCTTACGATCACTAGACCAACAAGACAGTGTTGCAAGTTTTTGGTTGTGTTACCACGGTAACTCCGGGATCCCAGTGAAATGTTCTCAGCTTTATTAACTCAACATTTATTATTGAGTTAATAAAGCTGAGAATATTTGACTGGGATCCCGGAGTCTGGATTTGTGTCTGGTTGATAGCAATAGACTCGTCCCCAATTACATGGGCCTTCAACATAACCGGTGAAATGTGGGGGTTCTATGTGGGGAACTCCTCTGCCTAACCCACCAAGGATTTTTTCGGGCAGCAACTGAGTTCCAAGTATCTGTTTAGTGTTTGCATAAAAACGGCCACTAAAAACAAAATTTACAAAACTTAGTTGATTTGCGAACATTGTAGAAACATATACGTTACATCGATAGTCGTCTATTATGCATGCTGCGTTCGCTTCAACACATTCTCCAGTCAATCTTTCATTTCCGTTCATGTCGTTTTCATTTCGTTCGTGTTTCTTTTTCCGTTTATCTTTTATTTCTCGACGGCATATAAAGCCTAGTCAGAGGCCCATGGGCGGCATAAAAACTCTGACACCAGGTTAGGCACTAACCACACGATAAAGAAGAGACAATCTCTGTAAGTTTAAGTTAAAAACATGAGAAATAAATTTTTTGAACCATTCCTATTTTTTAATAATAACGCCCGACGTAAACTGCTCGCTCGAATTTATTTTTAACCTTTTCTTTGATAAAATGAATAAAGTTTTCTTTTCAACAAAAAATTCAAGACTTGTAATTACTTTAACCCTATTCCTAATGAAAGAAAAATAAGCATTTCGTTAAAGTTTCGTTTTAGCCTTTCTTTATTAATTATTTAGTTTTCTTTTAAAATTACTTTTTTTTTAATTTCTATTCGCATAGGGTTTATGTTTTAATTGATCAATTTAAAAATGTAAGTACATGATTCTGTATTATTTTTGTTCCAAAATTTTATATTTTAGTAAGATTTAGTGAAGTTTAATGTCTATTTAAACATGCTTGAGACGATCTAAGATGTCTTTATGTAAAGTCTTTTGACAAACAACTTTGCCTTTTTTAAATCCTTTTTATGATTCCAAATACGACTAGCACGCTGAGTTTTATTTTAGTGGTGTCATGTCAGTAGGTAGGAATAAAATCTTTATTACATGTCTTGTAAAAGTCTGAAACGTACTAAAGTCCTTACTTTGTAAAAAGATTTATGTCCCTAAAATGTTTATATGGCAGATGTGTACCTTGTATTACCTACACCCACATTAAAAAAAAACCAGTACATTTACTCGTTTGACATTATTTTATTATTTTCATAATTTTGTGTATATATTCATGTCCATGGATGACAATGATTGTGATTGTTGTAAACAATTTAACTAAAATGCAATAAATAGGATATTGTAATGTGTTTTCTATTAAAAAATCAACGTATTTACGTTACGTTTACACCGCGCGCTCGCGCTAGGGCGTAAACATTCAGCTCTGTTTTATCGCTCTATGATTTTGCTTATCGGTGGAGCTTTTAGGCCAACCTCACATGTAGAAAAGCCACCCAACATCTTAACACGACTATGTCTTCTAAGACCCCAACTCACAATAAAGCGTGAAGTCATCCTCCAAAGCTTCGCATGGTGCCGGCATTACGCACGCACCCATTTACTTTTATTAGGACCGGCTGAAGTGAAGGCGCCAAATGAAATTTTAAGATATTAAGTCAAGGTTAAGTCGGCTTAACAGTTTTATATTATTTGAAGAATTCTACAGAGTTTATTTAGGTACAGAACGCGAGGAATGATCTATGGTAAGTAAATTATGTAGGACTAGCTTGTGCCCGCGTCTTCGTCCGCGTGGAGTTTGGTAACTGAGCCACGGGATCGTACTACCGGGATAAAAATTATAACATAACATTATGCCTGTAATCCTCGAAGGATTATCCAGAGGTGTACCTAATAATACACCCACATTTCGCCAGTTATGTTTTAAGTCCCATATGATAGGGGGCGAGTCTATGCATAGGTATTGTTAATCCAGGTTATAAACTATCTGTGTGCCAAATTTCATCCACATCCACTAACATCTATGTATTGTCGCAAACAAACTTTCACATTTATAATAGACTAGAGACCCGTCGCGGCTTTGCATGGGTGCAACGTAGATAATAATGTTTTCTTTACTATAATGTGCATTTATTTTACATACAAACCTTCCTCTTGAATCACTCTATCTATTAAAAACCGCATCAAATTTCGTTGCGTAGTTTATAAGATCTAAGCATACATAGGGACATACAGCGGGAAGCGACTTTGTTTTACACTATGTAGTGATAGTGAAGTAATAGATTTTGTCTCAGAACTGTCCAACGAGTATTTTTTCTACGGAAATAAGTGGTGCAGGTGTCCGTTTGTCCACTTCTGATTTCTCGTAGATTTAAAATTACCCAGCAAGTTCGTTCTGTGCTCGAAAACGTCCAGAATACGGTCACTTTGTTATGCCTATTCAAAACAAAGCAAACGCCTTTATTTTGTGACTGTAGTAGAAATAGGGAATAGAATAGCAATTAAAATTTGGACTTTAAATCAATAACTTGACCATAGAGTTATTCGTTACGACAGATTATGATGTCTATTCTATACGAAAGCAATAGTGGTTACTATTGGTTTCGGGTAGTATAGTTTTTATACCGTAATGGTATTGGCAGCCCTGCTTTAACTAAAGCTAAACTGATAATAATACAAATAACACCAATGAAATAATAACTTTTTTTATTTTTTCATCCGACCTCTTTACAGTGGAATTTTTCAGAAAATAAACTTTTTGAACTGAAGTCATAAAGAAGAAGTCATGCGCTTTAACATAAAATTACTTACATTGGTCAAAAGTTCCTGTAATACTCCTAAACATAATACTTCCACCTGAAAATTCATAAAAGCTTGTATGAGCCTAGTAAATGGAGAAATATTTTAAAAGAAGTTGTCTTATAACGCATTTTATTAAGGCACTAAACATCACGGATATTTAATTTTATTATGCATGAATTTCTTTAAGGCGTAAGATCCTAACTCCAGATCTTATTTGGATTAAATTCTCCGAAAAAGAACGGGAGTTACTTGCAGAGCGAGCTGAAGTGTGGGCCATGTTTGTTGAAGGACCGATGGCTGGTTGAATTAACAAGTCCTGGCGTGAAGATTGGGTATTGGGTAGCGTAGCGTGGGAGGCTAGCCAGATTGACGGACGGCCTCACTGGGGCAGACTGGATGTGGAAGGCGGAGGATGGGATGTTGGAAAAGAAAGAAAGATAAAGTAGTGGCGCAGCTTGAGGGGGCTAACGTCTTGCAGTGGGCTGTGCTGGTCTCAATCGATTGATTATCGAGTAGTTAGATTCTTAAGCGTCTAAAAAAGAGGACAAAACGTCCTTAGTCACTGTATCGTCCATTCGCAATCCACCTCAACAATCTAACGTAAAAGAAAGTAAAATGAGAGTATTATACAACTTTTATGATAATCCTTAACCATAACCGCAGTAATGTACCCTCCGACCTTCGTTATGACGTCACGGTATTCAATAGCCCGTCCTATACACGGGCAGTCAAGCCTGTCAGTTTTGTATGATCATGGCAGTCAGCCAAATGTGGTGGGCTTATTCAGAACCGTATATTTATATGTAGATACCGCTAATTACTCGAAAGGAACAATATTTTGTACTTTTTTCAAAGGGATATTTCATTGTTTGCTTAATTTGATGTATTATTAAATCGCGAATTTCCAATACGACACCGGAAGCTCTAGCAAGAACGATCTACGTAAACTTAACGTAAATTCGAAAGATTTATGAACCAAATATAAGATTTTTCTTTAGCTTCTTGCAATAAGTATCACCCAGATACATCGCTAAAGTTTTGGAACTCACTACTTCAAAACCAATATTTTCAATTTTAAAATTCTTGTACGTACAATTGGTATGTAAAACCGCAGGTAAAACTAAAACAAGATAAAAATGTATAATAGGCGATTCTCACACGACACCGCTGGTCCGCGCGGTCGAGCGTAAAGCCGTGTCATTTAATACGACCCCGCTTTAAAATTATCGGATTAGGTTTTCTTCTTTGACGTAAAATTGCAAGAAAAACTATTTTATTACTACGTTGAAATTCTATGAAAAGGATTTTTGTTTTTAACCTCAAAATATGCTGTCTGCTGGAACAGGTAGTCCTAATTAATGGAGATTATTTAAAAAAAAAACATATCACATAACTCACATTAGAAATCATCTTAAATTATACACACAAATAAATACAACGGGATTAATACAATATAAATTAAATACAACATCAACACTCAAATTAGATAAATCAAATAAAAAATCATATTCATATTATTATATTTTTGCAAACGACAAACGTTCCCATTTTAAACACATTTCCACGAAGAATGGAAGATTATAAAGAGAAGAATTATTTATTATTTTTACACACTGCCTATGTTTCTTGTCTATCTTTCCTGTCATAGGTCCGCTGGAAGAGATTTCTAAACTAAATAAGCGGTACCTTTGTGCAGACAGAATAAGCTAATAAAAAAATAAAAAAACTATAATTAGGGTTGGGAAGCGTTTTTTTTTAATTGTGGCCCCGCATATCACCTGTAGGTATTGATCAATAGTTGATATCAAGACAAACAAGTTTTGTATGAGACTACATGTTCTAAGGCGTTAGGTTTCCAAGATATAGAATAAAATGGCGGAAATTAGGCACGTCAAATAATTCAAAGCTCTTTGTCAAATCTCCTGGGTCCCTTAAATGACACGGAAGGATAAAATAAAAATGATTGTAACCCAAACATTTGCCTTTCAAATCCCAGCAAATCTCTTTAACAAATACATTCCGAACAAAAATCTAAACCATCTATAGTCATAAAATTCGAAACCTAATTCAGAGTAAACCTTTTGAATGTCAAGAAAATTGATGTTTGCTGACTAAATCTAAATCCACTAACTCCCTGAGGGCCAAAGGTGTTTCCGAGAGTCCCACGTACTATACGTGATATTTGGAGGTAGGCATCCAATTTCTAAATCTGATATTTGATCGAGGTAACGTGGTATTCTCAGCTTGGCTAAGAAGTTGAATTTGTGGGTAGATATTTTCGTATTGGTATACAAATTGGTGAGAATTGGGTTTAGGGTAATATTTTTGAGAGGTGTATTGTGTCCCTTGCGGTAGATAATTATCTGCGTTCACTTTTCATTACTATGCTGGAGTCGGCTTCCAGTGGTACTGGAAGCAGCTGAATACCAGTATTTTACATGGAGTGACAGCCTATCTGATTTCCACAACCCAGTCCAGTAACACGGTTGATACCCGTGGTGAGCCTGGTTCTCACTTCTTAACGTCAGCATGCTTTAATTCCAAAGCCTGAAGGGATATCGTTATGTAATAAACGCTCACCTATCCACAGCCGACCTCAGCCAGCGTTGCTTAACCTTGAAGATCGACCCGTGCAGTAGTAATTGCCTCATCACGAGCCTACGCCAATTAACTTGAAACTTCATTAAGAAAAAAACCTTCATGGAACAACATGAAAACTAAATACGTCCAACCCTTTACATCGTGTTACATAAAATCCCGACAGAATTTGCATAATATCACAAAACCGTCTTGAGAGTTCTAAAAACCTGCAGAACCCATATTTTTAGGAGCATTAAATTCATTTAAACTTGTCGCAGACCTCGACGGCTAAAAACCACATGTCACAAGCATTCGAGGCTCTTTGAAAATTCCAGCAGAAGGAATAAGTTTAGAGAAAATGTCAGGTGGTGCTTGATCGTAACCCGACCCCATTTCCTAACAAAAAGCGCAATGACATGATGTTGAATAACGGAGTGGAGAATATGCTTCAACAAAGTTTGGTGACAGGTTTTCTTTTGGGGAAGTTTGGTGCACTTTTGGCTCGAATATTTGATCAAATGATTATAGTAGAGTTGAAGGTTGTGCTTTTCTCAGTTTGAAACGTTCTATGGAATACATAAAGATAAAGAAAGATCTATGAAAATTCCCACTGATAGACTCTGTTTGTTTCATGCGCTCAATATAAATAAAAAACAATATTGTATTCTAATATGCATTTAATATAAAGCAGTACAACCTTAGCTTTGGAAACTGCACAAATTATTTGCAAAAAATCAGCTACTATAAATAAAAATCGCCGTATGCTGCCAGAAACAAATTAAATACGAGTAGAAAAGCAAAAAGTAGGACAGCAAGAAACAATGCACTCCATTCAAAATGATTATGAATTAACAAACACGCCAACAGCAGCTTACATCCCACAAACTGCTTTTACATCTACGGAAAAAAATACTACAATACTCCGCCTAGTTCTGGCACACAGCCAAAAAGCCGACACCCAGGTGTCTTCTTAAAATGGACAATTCACTTAATAGCTCTCCAGAGCCAAAGAATTGCTGAGGTAGACCCTTAAATTAAAAAGCATATGTTAACACCTCGGCTGGAAAAACAAGTGCTCTTTTAGACAAAAGTTTTACTACTAATGTAAAATTAATTGAATTCTTCGCGAACGGTGTTAAAGTGGGTGATAAAATTAAAAAGAATTAAGCTGAAAGGGGACGGTGACAAATGGCTACCGAGTAGTTTTTACCGCAAATAGAATTGCATATTTAATGAGTTTTCTGATGTAGGTACCTACTCCAATATGCATTTTATGTGAACATTGTCATAGAAAGTTTTTATTACACAAATTATTAGTTGTGAGAGATGATGTTGTTAGAATGGAGGTCCCATTCTAGCCATATCATCTTTGTAAACTACTGGTATGGCGAATAATTAGTAGACTTACACTGTCTCTTACGGGATATCTCATCTCGCGATCCACGGCGCTTGCAGCAGCGTCGAAATATCGGGAGCTCACAATACTTAATAATATCGGAAGATATACCGGAAGTGACGGTGTACGTTTAGTTATAAAACCGTGAACGTTTAAAACAGTGTTTAATCCAGAAGTATTGGTGTAAACGACACATGCAGCGCCGACACCAAATAAAATGGGATAAGGGCAGGAGAATGATGAATGATTAGCAACTGAGTTTGGCATCTACCTAATCAAAATAGCGCTAATGCTACTCGTATAATTGATAGTACTTCGTTACAATCACATGTTGCAATTCCTAACTGGGTCAAGGTCTTCATCAAAAGATGGATTATGTTCTTTCTCGAATAAGGAAGAAAAGAACCTCGATGGATTGATTGATGTTTGCTCCCTGTATATTAGAAATTACGGAAGTTTACTTAATCTGCGATTAAGGGTGTTTTCTCATCCAACGAAAAAGCTGTTCCTTCCTTCATCGTTTGTCAGTCACTGACAAGTTTCATAAAAAAAAGACTTAAAGACTTGGACACTTTAAAAATCCATAAACACTCAAGTGTTATTTTGATGAAGATAAAAGAACGATGCCCTTTTGGAACAAATAGCCTGTCGCCATGCAAAATAGGCTAGACTGGAAGGTTAGACTGGAAGCCGACCCCAACATATTTGGGAAAAGGCTAGGCATACGATGATAAACTGGTGGACCAAACTAAAAACTGTTAAAACTTATCAAACGAATGACATACGAAAGATCATGATGCCCCTTATTTTCTTTCTCACTTCTGACACCATGCTAGGTCATTTTGTCCAAATAATAAGAATGCGATACCTGCAAGGAATAACATCGTAACTAATATTTAGCAACTTTAGAGGAGAGCGCGTTAAAGATTTAAAAAACCCTTTTATTAACTACAGTTTACTCTCACTTACAATGTTTTGACGCTATAAAAATCTTTACGTAAAGGAATTTAGCCGCAGGGGTGAGTGCAAAAAAAATCTGCATTTTTTGTACAGTAAGAATATGATTGTAACCCAAAAGTCACCGGGATGTACCGGTTTCTGAACCGGAAGCAAACCATAGACTACAAACACATGCACGAGTCTGCACGACAGTTTTGCTATCTTTTGTATGCCAACTTAGTTCAAATCACTAACGATTTTACCCATAAATAAAAAACTTGACAAAACCCTAAATCGTTAACACCCCCATGTAAAATAGGCACGTTTCACACTTCCCGTTTACTCAAAACTTGGACATGAGTACACGACATGCCTGACCCACCCCATAAACGTTAAAGGAAATTAAGGTACACACATAGCAGCAGTAAACATTCAAATTATACTAGGGTCCCTGTTTATTGCCAAATCTTGCCGCAGAGGTCAGCGGAACGACGACTCTCATGAATAAGGTCATGTAGTTCAGACACCTTTAGTACGTGATACGAGTACCGAATTGCTGATATGCTTGAAGACACGGTTGTGGCTGTGGAATGGATTTTTTGTCTGTGTTGGCATTTGGTGATCTAAATGACATTCAGGGTAAAATACTGCTTTTCTGAGGGCTGATAAAGTGAATGCCTCTATGTCTATCAGCGATGACGAAACTGGAAAAGTAACATTAGATTGTATTGTACATTGATTAGTGGATAGGTGACCACCCATTACATACCGAGTTTCCTCCGTGCCTCGGAAAGTACGTTAAGCCGTTGGTCCCAGCTGTCATTTTTAGATCTTTGACAGTCGTCATAGATAATCAGTGATCCGAAAGTCTGACAACAAGTCTTACCTAGGGGTATTACCCAGTATTATCTGGGTTGTGGAGGTTAGATTGACGATCCCTGCGTGTAAATGACTAGTATTCAGCTGCATCTGGTTAGACTGAAAGCCGTCCCCAACATAAGAAAAAACAACAGATGATGCAGATGATGATTGACTTCTACCGAAAAGTTAAATTAGGGGTCGGCTTCCAGTCTAACTGGATGCAGCTGAGTACCAGTATTTTACATGGAGCGACTGCCTATCTGACCTCCTCATCCCAGTTATTACTGGGTAATACGATTCCCCATGCTAAGACTGTCAGATTTCGGACCACTGACCGACTGTCAAAGATCTACAAATGACAGCCGGGACCAACGGCTTAACGTGCATTCCGAGGCACGGAGGAAACTCGGTATGTATGGGTGGTCACCCATTCACGGACCAACCTAGGTAAGCACGGCTTAACCTAAAGATCGACCCGAGCGGTTGTTTTTATTATTTAGCCACGAGCTCTCCGACATCGACTGCTGACAAACAAATCAAAACAGATGATTAGTCTTGCGGAGTGACAGTACTCCCACGAAAGAAACAAGTGAAGTGCGCGCGTGTCATTTTACGCGTCGGTCACGACCTAAGGTAATGCGGTTCGCGTCAAGCAACAATTCACTTCAGCATTTAGCTTGTGACGAAGCTTGTACGCAAGTCGAGACATAATGTCGTATCGTTTTAGGCACTGAACAGGGTCTAAAGTTTTACACTAGACAAAAAGGCTGGAAGTGTCATACACACCATTATGTCGGAAGGGGCTTAGGAGACTGCACTAATCCCCCTCGTGCAGTAACAAGGATGCCCCCGAATTACGTGGGTGCTTGAAGATGTTTTTGTTTGGATATAAAAGCGCTGAATGTGCGAGCTTTTCAAAGCACTGCGTCTATTGACATAGCTTTTTATGGTGTGAGTTATCCTTTGAATTTCTTTGCGTAAACATCTGTTACTGGTTAGTCATACTTCCTTACTTATAAGTACATTCTGTACGTTTGTTTTGATAAAATGGTAATGGCACACGGATAGACCTTGATCTGGGTTAGGTCAAAGGATACTTCTTATCCCGTTTGTACCTATGGGTTCCTATGGGATTATTTTCGACCAAACGACCACCGCGCGAAATCTAGTGCGTTTATGTATTATCTACTACCCTTATAATATTTGAATGTCAATAGATCAAACTAAACAAAATAATCAGGAACGCTGGTTGCTTTATGAAACAACTAGTTCTTGCTCGCGGCTTCGCTCCCGTTATGTTCGGAATGTACCCACGAGACCGTGTTAAATGTATATGCCTATAGAACTCGAGGATAATGCAGCTTCCCGTAAGTAAAATCTTTTCTGGAACCGATTCAGTAGTTCCGTAGATACAAACATACAAACATATTTTACCTTTTTATAATATTAGTATAAGATAAGCGCAGTAAATTTCCAACAAAAAAATTGACAGTGCAGTCTTTTTGCAGCATTCATATTGTTGAAGACAAAATTAAGAATACAAGGAACACCTTGTATTCTTGAAAGGTGTTGCTTTGCATCCTCGTCAAATACAAGGAGGTAACTATGCTAATGATTCTCGACCCGAATCAATAATAAAATGGGTAGGTAATTATTTTATATTTTTTTCTTACTATCGGAAATCGATAAGTGTAAACCACCCGTATTAAAACACGGCCCGTCTAATACTAGCCCTATAACCGCGCTTTCACACACACAAACAAACGCAGACGTTTATTCGATAAACGGGTGATTATTCTCTTTTGAGAAGGTCTTCATTCTGAAATAGTGTCATATTAAAACAACTAAAAAAAGCAGCGTTTATTATTATTGACCAGGTACCGTAATTTATATTGATTATTTACGTCTTCTATGACAACATCCTGAATTTTGACGAGGTTGCAAAACTACACCTTGCATATTGGAGTTCATTCACATAATTATATGAAGCTGAACGCCCATGGATGAGTACTGCACCATTCTTTAATTAATGAAACTTTATACTGTTTTTTTTTTTATTTATTGAGCTTTATTTTATCGCTTACATCTAGTTTTTATTTAATATTCAATGTTTTGTGTTGTTATTTATTTGTTAGTAATGTTAATTTTTGTTCATAAAATAAGATTACGTCTTAGTATTGTTAGGTAAATGAAACTTTATACTATAGCAAACATTTATTAAGTATCAAAACAGCATCGCCACTGATCAGGATCAGTTAGTAAAAGTCAGACACAAAACTCTTCCCTCATCTACACAATCTGAATAAATGAACTTAATCCGTGTAAAAAGTAAAAACCTCTTTAGCTAAAGCTTATGAATATTGTTACGATTTTTCTCAGAACTATTCTAGTTCAAAGGGATTATCGTTTCCTGTAACATCAATGCACCTCATATACCAGTACAACGAAAGGATTTTTCCGTGAAATCCACACTTTTATAATAATAACTTAACGTCAATATTTTTCAAACAAAATCACCAGAAAGCGCGTAGGATAAAAAAAATAACGGGAAAGACGCATTATGTTATTTTGATAATTTCCCGTAAGTCCTGGCAAAACACCCTGGTAGCTTTTACAGGATATAAGTAAATGAAATAACTACCGATTACCGTTCAATCAAAAATGTTGCATGTCTCACTTTAATGGCATGACCACACAAATAATAGCTTTGGGCCACGGCAGACATTCCTTTGAGGCGCTGTGACGAACGAAACAACAGTCCACATGCGAGTTCGCATAAGGTGGATTTTGAAAAAAAAAAACACACCTCTTGTTTAGGAACCCCTTTTAATTTTTAAGTTTATTTTCTTTTTTATTATTTTGCCATAGTTATACACACTCAAGTGTCTATTACTGTTTAAATGATACAGAGTCCCGTTGGCGCTTTTTTTGTACGGAACTCTAAAAGCATGAGCGCTTATTACATTTTTTGGACCTGAAACCTTACACGGTTCGCAGAACTACCCAGGATGTCCTCGAAAATAATGAGGAATTCGCAAAAAGTATTTTATGCGATCCGACATTAAAGATTCTGGTTCGCCCTAGCATATTGCGTTCCACGTCTCGGGTACACCGGTCAAGCGAAACCCGCAATTTAATGATTTTTATGGTCCGCCTTTCCCGTAAGGGACACGAAAATTTACCTGACCAGCCCGGTCACGTACAATCACATTATTGAACGTTTATTACGTAACGTGGGACATTGAAAATTACGATCCATGAGCGGTCAAATGTTTAATTTTGAGCGTCCATTGTATAGTGTTTCTATTCCAACGCTCGCCTGCTTTTGGCAGTGTGCATTCAATTTTGGGGTAACGGTGTAGTTAAGTGGGCATTTGCGATTTCTATTCCATTCTTTGGCGATCGTTGGTTTAATTGAATAGAGATGGCTGGTCTTTTAAGCGTAGGAATTGTGCTAGGTATTATGTAAATTTTGATGGTTTTAAACTATTTAGTTATTTGGTTCGATTACGGCATTCACAAAATCTGATCGTTTGTTCTTGGAAAACGCTCATGGCGAGGTGTGGTAGGCACTTAATTTAGATTTCGATTAATTGTATGGATTGATCGTAAATGTTGGTCGAACAAACATTTGGCGAAACTAATATCCACGTAATAACGATCTAAAATAATAATTGATGTATTTTCGGATATCTGTGTTTGAGTAGAATTTTCGAGGATTTCGGGGTTCGTGTTTGTTATTTATTGGCTGAGTATAGAGCTTAATTGTACACGATTGGAGAGACCCGAAGGATTAGACGCTTTTTATGAGGGTTGGTTCGAGTCGATAGCGCGGGAAATAGTACTTGGTACTTAGTACTTAGTAGAAGTTAGTTAGTACTTAAAAAAAATAAAAGAGAAGTTAAATCTGTTTAGTTTCGGAATTCTAACAGTCCCCGACCTAAATGATAAGGGTGATTTTTTTTCATTCATTGTACAGGTTGTGTAATAACCAGAGACCGGAATAACTAGAGTATATTTCCCAAAACTTCAAGGAAGTAAGTAAAATGTGGATAATACCACCGTCTAATTTAACAGCTTTATTTCGAAACTTAAAAATCATTCCGGGATTTTATATGGATTTATTATCCACATGTTTTGTATTTGTATTTATTTATTTTGTAAAACATGAGTATGGTATAAAGGTCTTAATATAATTAATGAGGTAGCTACATGTTTTGCCATTTAAGGCGTACAAAATTTGTCGCACTAGACAAACAATGCAAAAAAAAAACATATACGATAAACAAAAAAAATTACAATCTCAAAAATTAAATTAAAAATTACAATGTCAAAATTTAATTCAAATTTACAATGTCAAAATCCAATTCATAATCCCAATGTCAAAATTTAAATTCATTTCAATTTCATTTCAATGAAAAAATGTTACTTACTTCCTTGAAGTTAGGCAAATATAAACTGCGATCTTACCTGTTCCGATCTCTGGTAATAACGGTTAGGTAGCAAACTCAGCAATAAGTATTTATCCCATTATCATGGGCCATGAAAAGCGATTGTCTCTTTAATAGTCACCACTGCAATTATCCGTTTCCTTGATGCCGTAAAAAAACAACTGGTTGATTCTTAAGGCTCTTTTTTTTGGGTGGGATATCATCAAATGACCTCTCCCGCTCTGGGTGGAGCGGGTGGGCGTGTCAGATTCTTACTGACTAAAACCCACCCGTGTTCCTTCAGTTGCCTGTGCCAAGGTGCCAAGGGCCACGGTAACCCTTTCGGTTCTGAAGGCCCACCACACTATTTAATGCCTGCCATATCAGAGTCCCTTGAAAATTGATACCATTGAAATACTACATTGACAAAAGAAATATCTTACGTAATGACAAAGTAACTCGAGTTTGACTAGTTCTCAGAATAAAATTCTAAATTTAAAAACCGGGTGTAAATTGTATTAATTTCCATGTAAATGTTATTTCGTTTTTTTTTTATTTTATTTTGCAGAATATAAAGACGTCGCTAGATTAAAAAAAGCTTCCTTCAAAGATTTTAGCAAGCCACAATTACTGTTTTTTCTAAATTGTGTATGTATGAAATAAATGTCAAGTGCCGTAATGCGTCAAAAATCTCCAAAACCTACTGTGCCTGTATATTTTAAACGGAATCAAAATAAAGTCTGGTTCCTGAGTGTATTTAAAACGGGTGTTTTGGAGCGGCCGAGCTCTCTCCATAATTAATGTATATTCCCACGTGTTTGCGTTACTTTCATGTTACGTAGGTACCAGATGTTTTGCTTAAAATCCATACCTTACTACCTAGTAAGGTATGGATTTTAATATTAAACTAGATGTTATTAACTGATTTTTGTACGTGGTTAATTTACTTTTTAGATTAGCTATAAAACTAGTTACGGATAACGATAACTAAGACCTAGGCACCTAATGATTACCTACTTCCGTATCCTGTAAACAGTTATAAGTAGTTCTAAGCAATTAGTATCTTCTCGTGTTGGCTTCAACCAGTTATCCTTGTAATAGTGTTTTTTTACTAAGTGGGTGTAATCGCGATTGCTGAGCATGAGATCCTGGGTCGGGCAAAGTGTTATTAGGTTTTTCCACCAGGAATTTCTCAATAGCAGCCAAGGAGTCTGGATTTGTGTCTGTATGGTGGTAATAGGCAACAATAAGTGAACTAATACACGAGAATACGTGGTAACCGGATTAACATCGGTGTCCTGTCCACCCTGTATAGGAACGCTAAATGTGCAGCCACCTTTATAACATCATCTAGAAAAATATGGGTAACTTCGTAAATTATTATTAAAGGACATCGAGCAAACTTCTATAGACTGTGGTCCAAGAAGCTTTATTGATTTAAGGATATTCAAATCACTTGTTGTGTTTCATGCACTTTCAATTATCAAAGCTCCTGGAAATCGCTTAAAAAAGGTTAAAATAAGGCTATTTTGTTCATTTTAAGTGATGAATAACTTTTTTTTTTCCATAAAGCAATCTTTTTGGCGCCATAACAAAAAAAATGCTTTTTCCATCAGCTTCAAGAAAACCGACCGACTTCGTTCACCGACGTCACTTGGACCGCTTCCGCCCGATCTCCTTTTGTTGCATCCTCGACTTGACGGAGGTAAACAGGAAGCGCGACGCAAGCATTAATTATATTTTGCACTAATTGCATTCTATAAAGTATGACGTAGGACGTTACCTTATTGGTGAAAGTTACGGTGGTTTTCGCGATAATACGTACTTTAAAAGGTGTAGGCTATTTGTGTTGTTTTTCTCTATTGCTTTATCTGGATGGAGAGTAGGGAAGCATATGCACGGCTGTGAAAAAATTTGGGCTAGTGCAAAAAATACCACTTTTACAAATTTGACTTGTTAAAATATTCTACATTTTTGTTCTTCAAATCAATCACACGGAAATAATCTGTTCTATAAAAATACCTTCACAGACTTAAAAATAAGTTACCAAGTTAAAGAAGCTTATATTTTTTCCATCTTCTTAGAGGTATATCGCATTCAAATGACTTGAACAAGACTCGGATAAAAACACAAAACCACCAGGTTTCGGGTGTACGCGAAGCAGGAAGGATTTATATATAAATAAAACAAAAACATTTGAGGGAACGAGATAATTTTCTTCAAGAGCACATTATCTTCGAACTCAGACGATGAATATATTATAAGAAGAACAAGTTTATGAATTTTTTTACAAGTTCCTTGTACGCCCTCGCAACAACGCGTTTGAATTAAAATCGCTACGGGTTTTCCATAATAGGCCTTTGTCAATTTGAATTTAAATACATGTTTAACGACTTTAATGTCCTATATATGAGGTAGGAAATCACTTGACGGGTTAACACATCCACATTATAGGACTTTTCAAGGACTGTTCATAAATACAAACACACACAGAATATCACACTAACGTCTACATTTCTTGTTCATCCTTTTTCAGGTCTGCTGGCAGAAATTTCTTAAGAAATATGCAGTAACTATTTACATTTTCCTGTGCTATGCAAATGTATGTGCAATTTATTTAGGGTCGGCGCAGCATGAGTGTCTTCTTCTTCCATACTACTCTGTTCCTTATCACTTCATCAGATACCTCCTTTCTTTCCATATCATCCTTCATACAGTCCATCCGTGCTCTCTACTGTGTGTAAATAAATAAATTGTCTATATGTAAGTAGTGTTATAAAAATATTGTTAATTTGTAAGCACAAATTGATCAATGTTAAAGAGAACAATCTATCTCAAAATTCAATTAATTTTCTGCCTTGTTTGCTCATCAACCCAAAAAAAAACAGCTTCGCACACTGACCATCTAAACAAACTTTTAACCCTTAACGCATATCAAAACCGTCACAGTTAATAAATCACAAAGACAAAGATATTAAGCCCAAAAATCGAGAACAAATGTTTGCTTAATTTTAATTTCACGCTTGCAAAATGCAGCTATAAATTAAGATAGCGGTGACCAAGTGATTTATGAGTGTGGAGGAAGCTTTACACACTAAATAGATTTGTACAGAAAATCGACTCAATAAAACAAACGAACGAATAATCACTAGCCTATGTTATCCGGAATACTGCAAAGATTCTATCGGTACTAAATAAATCGAAATAGATTTATAGTGGATTATAGAAACTCACAAACACATACATGACCCCTGAAAACATAACAGTCCTTTTTTGGGCAGCCGTGTAAAAAAGCGCGTGTTCACAAATCTCTTGGTCACGAGGTACTTATGCGCTCAAACTAAACGCATCTTGTGACAGCAACGATATAAAAAACAAACGAAAGAAGACGCAACTTCCGGAAAAACATGGAAACAAGTGATGCGCGCGTGAGTCGCTTGACGCAAGTTGCAATGCCCAAGTCCGTGAGTATGGTCCGAGTCCGAGAGCTGTTGCACCCGCTGTACCTGTAGCCTGTCAATCTCCCAGTTTCTGATTTCAGTGTTTTTATTGGCGAACTAATCTATCTCTAAATAAGGTGATTACTTCAATGTAGAACTCGACATTTAAAACTTAGATATAGTTTGACTGGCACTAAACTTCAATGACTAAATTAAGAAACCGGAGTCGAAAATGGCTGCGTACGTTATCACTGATTGTATGGACCTTACCTTCTGAACCATTTTGTGCTTTATACGAGTATATTGAAAACTGTTTCTCGTAGCCAGGACAAAGAGTTCGTTGCGCTATCTTGTCGATATGAGTAAGGCGTTGTGAAGTACTGGGATAATTTATGAAGTTGCAAGTTTATTATCCTTTGAAGTTATTCTATAAAGAACACGCAAGAGGCAACTCGACTAAGTAAGCAACTTGCTTATTATCATTATCATCTTCTGTATTCTCCTACTTCTATACAAAATTATTTGATGTAGTTATCACTGTTAGCCGTGTTATCAGTTGTCATCTTCTATCTAGCCAAATACACACAGTCCTAGAACTGAGTGAAAGTCCGTTTCATTTTCATCCGAAGTACCTACCTAATTTAAAAGTTGTAAGGAAGGTATGTTTTAAAAATACATTTAAAAAAATCTATAAATAAGTCTCTCTCACGTAAATTAAAAAAATGCAAAGTATTCAAAACAATTTAGTTTCAGCAAAAGCTAAAAGAGTTCGAGTATAAACTTCCTAAAGTGTTATTTCCTACTGGCCTTTAACAAAGAATGTAGGTCATGCAGATTTAAGAACTGCCCGAAAAGAGGAAACGGTTCGCTTGAACCACATCCGATGTTAATTGATCAGAATAGGTAACTCTTGGCATTTTCAAAGTGGAACAAACTCAGTCTAAAAATACTGGCAAAAGTTGAGGAAACGCATGTAAGTGCCAACAATTTCCGCAATTTCAAATGTTGAGTCAGTTTGGTATAATAGTACAAATTCTGACATGCGGACTCGTTTTATGAAACTAACTATCGAAATTTTTCAAAATGACTTAGTTAACTCGTATACTGTAACTGTTAGTTGGACTTAACTTTAGATCTAAGTTCTTCCTTACTGATTATGTTGTAGGTAATATAATTACGTATTTATTCGATTGGGGCTATATTAAGAACTTATCTGACCAAATTATTTAACCGCTGGCAAGAACGATTTTAAATTTATTGAAAGCATCAAGCAGAAATATCACAAGCAGTTATCCGCTACTATGTACAGTCTTTGCACAGTGATTTTATCTCTGGCAGCAACCCAATTGCAACCTTATCACAATTTAGATAAGGACCACTTTAATTTTAACAAAGATGCAACATCGGACCTGAAAAACTATAGCACTCAGTATGTACGTCATATAATATCGATATTACCAACTTTTACCTTTAAATTCGAGGAATTTTACTTCTCCTTTGTTAAAACCATGCAGTATTCGATTTTACAATATCTGATCTCACAAAGTATTTTATAACATGTAAGGTAAGTACATAAATGTCTCCTGTTTCCGAATTCTCTCTAAGACACAAATCATCTCCGATATTGCACATACTGCAGTCACAGAATAGATGGACACAGAAGATCGGCTCCTACACAACAGAAACGCTCTCAAACGTACCCACTCTTCGCGTAATCTTTATACAGTTTATATCTCCGATTTTGGTTTACTGTCAGAATCAAAGTGATTTATATTCTCGCTGCAATAAAGTGGTCTTCAGAGATAAAGTTACTGTGAAATGACTGTACAATTTGAGCTGCATCATTATTATATTGCATATTAATTATTATATTTAAATTGCCTATTATTATTATATTGCATATTAATTCGAGTGGTGACTGGACAGGACCTCTCAAATCTGTGGGTCTTTCGTCAAAAGACCATCCACTAATCTGCGTGATCCTCACATGACTTGACCAGGATCACCTCTGGACTTTAGAAGAGACCTCTGGGTTTTTTCGGTGTTGCTTCTCAGAGGAGATGGGTACGAAAACAAACAAACTGGTCGAGTTTTGAAACGTAGTTTTTTTTAGTGGGACCCAATTTATAGTGCAAATGCACCCTCGAGAATTGATACTGGCGTTCGTTTCACATACGGGGTATGTGTGTATGTCTGCATCTTCGCTCGTTGCTTTATCCAACTGGCCTTCTGCATAGATCTATCTATTTTGTGCTGAACAGTTCCGAGACAAGGTTACGATGGGTCATAACTCGTTTATCGAACTCATCGTTGAACACCGGATCAGGCTTGCAGTTCACCCTACTCGTATCTTGTATAGAAATACTGTCACGTGTAGCAAATGGAGCATCGTAACTTGATGTCACAGCTCAAAGTGCATTTGTCGTTTATAGCTCAACGTCAAAATTGGTTGTGTTTGCTATTGCTATGGATTTATTTAACTCTTGAGTTGTCTTGTCTTGTATTATATACGTATACTTACTTTTGTGGTTAAAAATAGTTACTGCGCGTCGGTTTGGCTGCTGTCTTCTTGTTTTATACCACTGTGTTCACGACGACTGCTTAAGCCGTAATTGAACAAGTCATGTCAGATACAAGATTGACTCTGTCTTGTATTGTCTTGTCTTTGCAGAACATTGTTACATAGTTGTGTTGATCTATTAAAACAACTATGTATCAATGTTCTACACAGTTTAGTATTGATACACAGTTTGGGAGTTGCTTTTGTGCCGAGGTTCAGCAGTGATCTGCGATACGCTAAGTTGATTACTTGACCATGTTGATCTTACTTCTCAATCTTCGATTTCCTCTTTTTGACATCGTAGGGTAAAAAATGACAATAAATAAAACAAACTTGATAATGTGCATTACTTTAATGTTAAATCGATGTACGACATAAAAAGTTATCTGTACACAGATATTTATTAGTTTTACAATTAAAAATGTTAACTAACGTGATCTGGATAGGCTTTACAGTCAGTCGTTTTGAAAATATTGTTTTTCACTCGACTGTGTTAAATTGGGCGCTTATTATACTTCACAAATTATTATTATAAATAGCATTAATATAAAAATATTCACATGAATTCGGTAAAACAAACTAAAATCATCATTGCAATAAATTAATAAAATAAAATTTTTACCAATGATTAACGAGATAGTTTTTCTCAGAATAAGTCATGGGGTTTTAAACGCACCCCGATCGCATAAAGTGCACCCCAGGCATAATATGGCACTGGCTGTACGCAGCATGAGAACCGGATTTACAATCGGAGCGTTCTATTCTGTTGCAGTATCTCATATCATTTCATGTCATAAAGTATGGTCACCTAATGCTTCGATGTGACAATGCCTTTCATGTATAACGAATTCCCTATCACAAGTTTTGCTAAAAATGAACTTATGTATTTGGTAACGAGGCTTTTTACCTAATTTAAACATCAACAATTCTTTAGTATATTTAAAACACGATGATGAGGTTACTGAAACCGAAACTAAATCACAAACCCAACCTGATACAAAATCCTAGAGCCACCAAATTGACTTGAACCCTTTAAACTAATTAAGCACACGAGCGAAATAAAGCTCTAAAACCGAAATCTCGGCACCGATAAAATCTATTTCCAGTTAAAGTAGCTAGAGCTAAGGCAATTTCCTGGCACCCAACAATTGGTACGGTAGCAAATCTCCGCTTAGAAATAATCCAGTTATTCGGTACATCGGCGGCGATAGAGTCACGGAGAACATTAATTGGTCTCCGAACACGTCCAAGTCTTGCACGGTACGAGAATCAGAGTCGCCTAATTTGTGACATTACGTCACTAGCCGTTGTCGGAAACTTAGTTGGAATTTACGAGTTTTTAATTGGAGTAAAGGGTAAAAAGGTGTTACATGTGAAATTGTGAAGATAGAATTTTCTTTCCTGGACTTTTTGATGAAAGTTTCGCTTTGAGAGCTGTTCGTAATTGAAAGTTGTTTTTGGACTGGTTATTTTTATTTGAATCTAGCTGTCGCCTGGGACCTTCGTTCGCGTGAAGTTATTATAAAAATATTACTTGTACTTGAATCGGATTCTGTTAACAATTTCAAGGATTTTATTTTTTCCTGCACGGAATTCTTTTAGTTAACCCACCCTAATTCTTTTTCTAAAATAAAAGTAGCCTAAATTACGTCGGTCCAGCCGTTTCGGAGATTTGCGGGAACAAACAGACAAACAAAAGTTAAAAACATTCATGTGCATATACTTTCATATGCATTCAGTAAAAACTTATTTTGGAATTACAAATAGACACTTCAATTTTATTTATTTGTATAGATGAATATAGTACATTTTTTAAAGAATGATTTGTGTTTAAGACCTTTAGTTTCGGCATTGTTGTCTATTTAATTTGCGGTTCGAAATATTGATCAGTACCTAACTACATATTTAGACAGCAAAAATGTGAACAAAATATTCTTCAATTCTGTTATATTATCTTCTCACAATAAACATGGATCACGTTGCAGAGACACCTACAAGTTACATTGTAGTTCCAAGATATATTCTGACAACAAATTAATATCAAATGACTGAAAGTCAAACACAAGTGGCGTCTCACATCTCATATTAAATCCAAATGTACATTGCTGCATGCCTTTAATTGTTCACAGATATATTTCACTAGTCAATTCTCGTCAACACTTGGTTAGAATCGAGCTGATGTATTTTGTAACCTGTCTTTAGACATCCTTGAGACATCGCAATTGATTTTTTAGATTTTTTTAAAGAGTGATTGGTATACATAGCTTTCGTTCATTCTTTTTGTTACCATTAATAACTATTGACTGCCGTTCAAAGAAAATTTAAGGTAATACGGACAAAAAACATCGGAGAGATAAATTACATCATGTTGCTGGGATATGTTGTAGGTTGTCAAAAGTGCAAGATGGTTGGATCTGACAACTAAATATCAAATAACTGAAATTCATACACAATTACCTAATATTAACGTCTCTGCTTGTCCTCCATTGATCACAGATATGTTTCACAAGTCAAATCTCGTTAGCACATGGTGAGAATAGAACTGAAATATCGTGTAACCAGACTTCCTTTAGAAATTGTAGTTGATATATGTAAAACATCGAGCGAATACGTGTTGCAATGTTGCTTTTGCACTGAAAATACTTAGTTGACTATATCGCGATCAGAGAGATTAGAGCAATAGAATATCGAAATAATGGCAAATATATCCATGTTTCTTGCGAAGATCCGATAATTGGGCAACAAAGCATAAAAAGAAATGACTGTAGGAAAAAGTTAATAGGAAACAGGAAATAGTTGATATCCTATTTGATAATATTGTGAAAACATTTTATTAAGGTCATTATGCTATAGCCTTCAAAAGCATTGTCAAGACGAACAAGAATGAAAAAAACTTGAACTGTACCGAATTTGTCATAATTTTCGCACTGACCATAATTTCAAGTTTGTTCGCCATAACAAACCACTCCTAAATCATAAAATAATGACTCATTAACAATTATAAATGTCGTGTTTAGCTTAGCTTTCCCGCCAATGCAAACCAAAGCCATGACAGGGCTAATGTAACTGGACAACTGGACATATTATCATAAATTCTCCCCCTCACAATTCGAGTTTACAGCTCGTTGTCAGAGCAGCTAACTGTGCCATATCCGACGAGCAATTAACTAGCCTTATTGCCCGAGTTCGTATTTGCCTCGTTGAGTTCTAGGTTTGTGATTTCATCATTGTATTGTTCGAAATGTACTTGAATTAGTGTCTATTTGATGCATGTATTGATTGCATTGCTAATATTGTCATCTTCTATTATGTCTGAGATTCTTGCACTGTTGGGACTTGGGATTTAGTGAGTACTGTGCCATATCCGACGAGCAAATAGCTAGCATCGTTATCCGAGTTTGTATTTGCATCGCTGAATTCTAAGTTTGTGATTTCGTCATTGTATTGCTTGAATTTTCTAGTATTAGTCATTGTTTATGTATTGATGTCGTCTACTATTATGCCTGGGATTCTTGCACTGTTAGGACTTGCGATTTAGTGAATAGGTACTGTGCCATATCCGACGAGCAATTAGCTAGCCTCGTTATCTGAATTTATATTTGCATCGCTGAATTTGACGTTTGTGATTTTATCAATGTATCGCTTGTATCTGCTTGTATTATGCATATTATTTATTTGTATTATTTAGTATTTGCATTGATTTGATTGTTAGTACTATCTTCTGCTTTTGCTACGACTGTTTGCTTGTATATTTGGGAATATGGGTTTTTTTCTTGTACCGATTTTTAGTCTGGTATGATGACCAATGTATAGAATCTCATTCCGATATTGACTTCTGAAGTCTCCTTGAAATTTTCACCCCTAATAACTGTGCCCCAGCATGAAATTTAAATATGTTTCAAGTTAATTTGTATCAATTAATCTGATTTCCATAATTAGCCCAATTAGCACAGTCGAGTCATTATTATAAAATCAAAAACAAACTATAACATATTTACCAACCAATTATAAATTATTTTCACAACGTTTTTAACTCTTATTTTATTCCGTAACTAGTAGACACAAAAAGCAATTACCAATAATAAGAATCAACAAACAGTGTTTGATATAAAACCATTTTTTTTAAATAATTAACTTCATATTTGCACATTTGCCACCTATCATAATTAGCTACTTGATTGACGAAATGGCACAAATAATTAAAACTATGAACATAATGAAATTACAGTTACTATATCTAGCAATGACTGACATACAAACAAAGGATATAAATATTATTTATTACATACTTGAATTTACAAATAGTTATAAGTAGTCTTTAAACAAAAGACATAAAATTGAAGGAACATTTCGTGCTACCAAAGCAATTTGCACGAGAAATAAAAGTATACAGCATGTTATACAAACAAATATGTATAAAGAATTTTTGACTTTTTAGCACGATCCTGACAGGAGTTGGCATAAAACCAAAGTTCTATACGCCAGCGAGGCTGGCCAGACAGTGTGATATTATGCAGGAATTCATATAACTGAATACACCGATTAATAATACAATAGCTCCAAACTACGCCCAACTCCCTCGTGAAACAATGCGAATACATAAACGAACACACTGATTCGTTCGACATACAAAACAATGCTTAGTTATCAAAGGTCAACACAGTATAACAAAGTTCTGCTAACAACGATCCATCTCTCAATTCACAACGGAGGAACAACCACACTGTCTTTCTGTGTCTACAGTTGGAAAACTGCTCGCAGTACAATAGGAAAGTTTTCAATTAATATCACAGTTTCCGTATTTAAAAGTAGAACATTACAAACTTCACTAGTTAGTCCGTGAACTATATACACTCCACTACACGATTCAACTAGAAACAGTAAGTTCTGGATACGTCCGAACACTGGCTTTTGTCTTGTTGTCACCCGAAGTAGTACTGGGCGTTCGAATATCGATATAAACTCCTTGTGTTAGGGTCCGTTTCAGTTTGTATTTGAACTCTTGGCAGAGTTTTGACCGCAACTCCGCGCCCTAACGTTCCATGTGGCATAGTTCGGAGAGGCATTTCTATGGGGAATTCGGCCACCTGTCCGTACATATTAGTGCTCACGTGTGGGTACGTATTGGGTACTGGTCGGCCGACATACTTATTGATTTTGGGACTTAGAGCCACGTTGGAGTACTGTATGTCTTGCTTGATTCCCGAATCAACTGTGTCGACGGGTCCAGATAGACTAGTTATGTTAATATCGTTGTCAACTTCCGATATGCTGTCGTTGAATCCGTTGGGGATTTCTGTGGTGGCTGATACGTCTGGACCTTTTGGCTGGTCGGACGTTTGCTTGATCATGACACAGCGTATGATGCCCAAGATGATGCAGAGAAGAAGGCTTCCAGCGACGCCAGCTATGATGTATACGTACATGATGTCGAATTGATCTGTGAAAGAGAAGGACGTATTAATTTCATGTCAGTACAATCCGGTAAACTATTCTAACCTCTAGATCTTTTAACAATTTATCAAGTTCTAAACGCGAATATACAAAGTGGCTGAGGCGTGAGTTCTCAGAAACGCCTCTGCTGTGACAATTCAGATCTACTTTCTGATTTATATATATTTGTTCTCTGACATTATCTTTACTATTTGGTGTTCTTAAGTGAAAATCGTGACCCTAAGTCAGAAAGGGGCCGAATTCCAACTAGAGATTAATAGGGTCATCGCCGCTAAAATAAATGAGAGATCATTTCAGCCAAATAAATTGCAGGCTTACAAACGCTATTTTATTTACTTAGCTTTACCAAAGGTTACAGAGACTACAAAAGAAGCATTATTATAATTAATTTGGGCAATACTAGCTTTGTATAACGGGTTAATGTTAATAGTAATATCATCATAATAATTAGGCTTGATTGTTTTGGTTTTAATAATGCTTTTAATATCCACCATACAGCACATTTTCTAATCAGAATTATAAACGCGGAATTAATGCAAACAATATGACATTATAATATTAATAAATTGTTGTTTGAAAAGGCTTATTAAACCCGTTTTATGCTGATCTTAAGCCTGTATAATATTTCTTAAACAATATAATATTGGCTCAACACTTATCTTTGTTTAGACAAGGTAAGTAATTATGCATATTGCCGAGTCCTGTATGTAAACTTGGGCAAGCAAACTGCGGTATTCAATAGGGCCTTGAAATAATTCACAGGGTTGGGAGGAGCTATACATTATGGAGCAATATAATGTTTGGTGTGTGTTGAACCTGAAACTATATTGTGTAAGAGTTGTCTTCATGGAATTAGAATTTGAGTTGGAATTGCTGTAAGTGCATGTTCTGGAACCAAAAACTCGAAGACATCCACGAACCTGAGGGAGGGTTAGACCACAGAGAACGCCTGTCATGTGTTCCAGCAGCAGGATCGTTCTAAATTAGTATAAGCGATTGACGTTTACTGACCAAGGGGTATTGTATTACCAGTACTAAAGGGGTCAGATAGGCAGTCGCTCCATGTACAATACTGGTATTCAGCTGCATTAGGTTAGACTGGAAGCCGACCCCAACTTAGTTGGGAAAAGGCCAGGCAGATGAAGATGATACATTATTTGTCAAAAGATTCCAAGTCGTGTAGGTATCAAAAACTGCGCTGAGTTATTTCACTGCACTTTCATGATATGAAGCGTAAAATGTTCAGAAGTTAAGTGAATTAATCCGTAATCTTAAAATTAATTAACACGAGAGCTTAATCACAGAAATTGATACGCGTCGGCAGATGGAATCTGGAAATTATTTCAATTAGTTGATTAATCTCCGTTGGGGGTTTACATTTGCCCAAATACATTTTTGGCTGATGATAAAGTAAATTATGCTAGTGGACCAAAATCGATGACGGTAGCGTTAGACAAGCAGTGTACTTTTGGTTGATAATATGGGGATGAAATTCATCATCATCATCTGCCTAGCCTTTTTCCAACTATTTTGGGGTGAGTTTCCAGTCTATCTGGATGTAAGTAGGTAAATACCGGTAATTTAAAAAGTCCGTCCACATTTCTGACTTCCTCAATCCAGTCATCGGGTAACAAGATCTACAAATGACAACCAGGACCAACAGCTTAAATTGCTTTCAGTGGTACAACGAGGTGTTGTTATGTGTCAAATGGATGGTCACATTGGTCACCCATCTCTGACACCAACCTCGACAAGCGCAGCATTGCCTTTGGAGTGGCTGTTATTATGAAGCCTCAAACCTCGAGTCTAAAGATTATGAAGTAAATAAATTCTATGGACTGTTTCTTACCAACCCGCACCTGGCCCACATTACTGTTAGCCTGTGTCATCCCACTGCTGGGCAAAGGCCCATCCCCATGACTTCCCAATCCTTCGATCCAGGGCTAATGTGGACCACTGGTACTTTCAAGCTTGTCCTACCATCTCCTGCGAGGTCTACCGCGTCGCCTTCTGGCTGTGTTAGGACTCAAAATCGTGGTTATTTTGTCCCACAGGTCGTCGGGCATATGGCAGATATGGCCAGTCCAGTCCCACTTCAGCTTAGCGACTTTTTCAGCAACTTCAGTCATTTGTG
Source organism: Standfussiana lucernea (assembly GCA_964057025.1). Taxonomy (NCBI): domain Eukaryota; kingdom Metazoa; phylum Arthropoda; class Insecta; order Lepidoptera; family Noctuidae; genus Standfussiana; species Standfussiana lucernea. The sequence goes on along the minus strand of OZ059797.1, from coordinate 11,668,031 downwards.
TTTTGGACCGCAGCGTGGTGTTGCGTACATGGTCGATAAATGTTGCCCACGTGGGGTATTGTAATACATATATTGAGCTGTAACCCACTTCTTCTCATAGAGAAAAGACCCTTGTCCCAACAGTAGAAACCTTATAGGCTGATTATGTAGATGTACTACTAGGTTATGCCCGCGACTTTGCCCGCGTGGAGTTCGGTTATTGTCCCACGGGATCGTACTACCGGGATAAAAAAGTAGCCTATGTGTTAATCCAGGTTATGAACTATCTGTATGCCAAGTTTCATCCAAACCAGTTCAGTAGTTTTTTGCATGAAAGAGTAACAAACATCCATACATATAAACTTTCGCGTTTATAATTAAGTAAGGATTCTTGTTTTTCCTTACCTTCTTTTGGTAGATGATGCCTTGGTGGCGACGCTGAAGGCTCATCTCGGTTGATGCTGGTGATGTTCAGGCTGGTGGACATGGAAGGTCGCTGCGGTGGGACTGCTGCTACAGCTGGCGCAGGAGGCACCGCTGACTCGCCCCACCACCGGTCGTTGGTTTCATCTGAAAGGGATGTTCTGATGAATATCACATTGGTAGATTGGACTACTTCGTTGGTTTAGTGGTTACAAGCGCGACTTCTGAGCCTGATGTCCTGGGTTCGATGCCCAGGTCGGTTATAGTGTTATAGGGTTTTTTCACCAGAAATTTTTCAATAGCAGCCACGGATTTGTGACTTAAACTCTTTCTTGCATCTTTTTTTTACCCTTGAGACTTAAACATGACTGGCAAAATGTGGGTGTACTATTAACTACGCCTCTACCTAACCCTTCAGGGATTACAGGCGTTATGTTATGTTTGCTTGGTTGTGTTTTAGGGGGTAAATATCAGTTTTATAAGAATACCGAAAGATTTGATGTGCAAATTTCCAGAATTAACAAAAGCCTATCCGGTCTTTCCAAGTGGTATAGTACGTGGTGGTAAGTTACTGCGTTATGGAGATTAAAGGTAGCGGCTCTATGTAAAGTACAAGTATTCAGCTTCATGCAACTAGACTAGTAGACGCCCACAACAGATAGGACAAGGCTCAGCTGATAACGATGACTAAAGATTTTTCAGTATTTCATCAAGTGCAAACCACAAGTTGCATTGTTTAAAAAGCCTTGTAATGTTAAAAATCTAACCAAATCTAACTTCCAAAAAACACGACATCGGAATATAATTTACGAAAAACTTTTGTGGAGTAAACTCAATATTTTCTTCGACTTTACAAATATAAAAGGCGAAACTATCCTCAAAAGGTTTTTACCATCGCGACGGGTTCTTCAAAGAAACTAAAAATAAATAGAGAGAGAGAGATATTCAGAAACGGTGAACGAGATTGATACGGAATGAAATATGGAGATATCGTCCAGTCGATGGAAATGCAGAAGTGAATAGACAAAGGGTCAGGAATGGATGCAAAACTCAATTCACGTATGCGTGTATGAGCTTTGGAATTTCTGAGGAATGAGACGCTTCTATTCGTAACACTGCAAAGAGATATAAAATCGGGAACTCCAAAAATTGTAAACATGGTAAATATCCCGTTTTCAGTGTTCATGATAGTGTAAGAGATATAAAGTTTAATTTATTGTGTATGCCTAGAGGCGCTCATTAAATTTCTTAAAAAGGTGAGATTAGTACTTACACTTATTTGGTTTACCACCTTATCTCGTTTACAGGTGTTATAAAAGACTTAAATATAAACATATCCATGAGTACGTGTGCATAGTGCATACGATGCGAGTGCTACCAACAACTCGACTGAGCGAAAGATCAAAGCAAACCTGAACTAGACTTTCAAAACTGTAAGATTAAGAAGACTTTATAACCCAAACTCGGAATTCCCTAAAAACACGTCTCACTTACTAAAAACATCACTTAACTCAGGATGTCGGTTCGATAACATAAAATGTGAGGTTCAAGGCATAATACGATTGCTTCAGCTACTTTGGCCAACTTTTCTTGTCAGACCAAACTTAATAAACGTCGATTCAAGGCAGCAAGTTGAACATTTCAATGGCGGAAGAAAAGCAATTGCCTTCCGCACTAAGTTAAACTCGGAACGCCGCACCTTGAAGAGATACTGGTAATTTTACCGACAATATTAAAATTTCCATTTTGATCTCGAAGGAAAATGCAGGGAAGTTTTAAGTCGTTGCCGCGAGGCATCTTTGCAAGTAATAAGGGTTGGTGGAGGAATAAATATAAATTGAGATGGCCAAAGAATTAGTACTGCCATTCAACGTGGCAATGCTGCCAGTCTTCTGGGCACGTTCCCGGATGACAGCGATGCGGAGGAGTACTACGTCTAAGTATCCTATAGTCACCGTGGTATATTATGTAGGTACTTAGTTTTAGGTTTTAATTAGTTTAAGATTGTATATATTTATTGTTGGTTGTTTATATTTATGAATCTTTAGAGACCAACAAATGAACATAATTATGATGAAGATAATATTGTTGGTGTAAAATTCGAGGACAGAGCGTATTTGTATCTGATGTTAGACAGCCAATTATAATAATCATCAGCCTAGCCTTTCCCAGCTATGTTGGAGTCGGCTTCCAGTCTAACCGGATGCAGCTGAATACCAGTATTTTACATGGAGCGACTGTCTATCTGACCTTCACAACCCAGTTAATACTGACTAATACGATACCCCTTGGTAAGACTGTTTGTCAGACTTTCGGGCCACTGACTACCTGTAACGACTGTCAAAGATGTACAATTGACAGCCGGGACCAACCAATTATCATACATACGAAACAATAATTAAGTTTCCTGAGACACGACTAAGGACGACACCCAAATTACATGGTACAACGGATAACAGACTTTTCTGTTCGAAAAATTAAAACGGAACAGTACCAAGAATTTAAGGAACCGATCTTCGAAAAGAACCTAACTCGTTTTTCGAAATGGTACTAACAACATTTCTAATAGAGTTAGAATATGAGTCGTCACGAGCTTCTCGTCTCGAGGAAACCTTTTATCCCATAATCCGTTTTCACACTGACAAAGCAAAGACGCGCCCTGTCGGGAGCCAAACAAATCCCAGTGGATTGCAAGAGTCCAAATTAAGAGCGGATTAAGCAAATTTCTTCGTTTGTGTCTCATCTCATACACTTTGAATGTCGGATAATACACTTAGCGAGGACGATTTTGATTGTAATCTTACGCTTGCCTCATAATTCTTGTTAGTAGTTGATAGATTTATATGGAGGAGTTATTAAGGGGAGATTAATTTTCTTCTGAATGGCTCATATTTTTGCCACAACATGAGTTATTTATGTACATTTTATAGTACATGGCAAATGGGTGTGCATGTTGAGAAAGGCTTTTGTCCAACTGTGAACTGTGATAGGTTGACTTGATAAGCTAAGTTCAAGCTATCAGACAATATCAGTTTAACCATACTGTGATGATTCCTTATCGCTCTTCTTTCAGAAAAGGTATCTCAAACCATGTTTTACATAAAAGGTTTTCAGTTGTTTTTTAACAGAGCAATACACGGCTAACAAAACTCACAATGTTATTCTATAATTTTGTATTTTACTTTATAATTGCTCCATATTCTCCGGGGAAACACAAGTATTATTTGCAAAACCATTTCACTCGAAAGCCCAACTATTTACTAGACTAGGTTTATTACGAGTATATTAATGTTTATTCGGCTATACAATCCCTTGTTTGAGCTGAAATAATTCATTCTATTCACAGTAGCTCTGCACAATTTATTAACTATAAACTTTCGAGGTGTATAGAGCCTTAAAGGCAAGTACTTAAACAATTTTAAGTGTTAAACGACTGTGGTAATGAATAAGTATTTCTTCCTGCGCTAACTAGGAAAATGAAGCAAAAGATGGCGGACATTTTAATTATTTCTTTTCAGTTTCAATGGATTTTGTTAAATAACTTCTTTTAAGTCAGGCAAAACTTTAAAGAGATTTGTTTTTCGCTCGTCAGTGGTACTAAAATCAGTAGCTATAAGCTTGCCTCGTATTTTACTGTTTTTTGTACCTTGCAAATAATATGTGTTAAATAAATTTGCTAGACACTAATTACAAACCGAGGTCCGCAACCAATAAAAGCTTAAAATATGATAATAAAAAAAATGGCGCGGCCAAAGTCACGTACACAAGTTAGTGCTACTCACAGGAAAAGGTAGACGCTTTGCCTGATCAACTATTCTATTTAGCAATCTTCAAAACGCCCATAATCCTCCTACTTAAATCTGTTACATGCTTAACTAGCAGAAACCCCAACTTCCTTGATACTTAAACAACATTTATAATTACTTCATCTTTTATTTATATAAGGAAGACATGAAATAATGTGGGTAGAAACAATGTTTTAAAAGATATTTTTTATTTAGCGGCATGTCTGGTCTGTAAGGTAGGTACTCTTTTATTTTGTCAAACATTTTCTTAGGGTTTATAAAAATAAACAGCACAAAATGTTTTTGGGTAATAAGATTCCGACTTAAAGCTTTTTAGACCGACTTTATTTCGTCAAGAGTTTGTAAAGTTAACATGTTTAAACTGTTAGTTGGTTTTCTTAGTCATAAAATTCCTCAATTTACCTTCATTAATTTAACTTGGAATCTGCACATGCTTAAAAGTACTGCAATAAAACAGGGATCTGTAATTAAGGCAGCCGAAGGTATGAAAATGACTGTTTGTTTTATACCTTCGATTGACGATTACGCCTATAAAAGTATTTGCAATGTCAGCAGATATTGACCGTGGACTTTAAAAGAGACTATGACGTCTGGGTTTGTTTCGGTGTTTCATGTCAGAGTAATCGGATAAGAACACCGAACTCATCTAGTTTTAAAATATAATTTATTTCAGACGTGAAGAGGCGTTTTATTAATCCAATTTATAGCGATATAAATACTATTTATCGAAGGGTTTTTACTTAGAGCTGACGCGATTTTTGTAAAATGTCTGTCATCTAAATAAATATGACCTATCCTCTTAACCGTTACACTAGATACCAAAGTTTTAAACACTTCCACCGATAACAACATACTCCAAACTTTACACGTTACAACGAAACCACAGCTCGCTTCGGTAGCTCAAAACTTAAAACCGTGAACAACGATAGCACTTGACAGCGAGAATTTATACTCCAGCTTAGATTACCTTACATTGTGAATTATCCTTACAAACTTTATGGCACAACACCTTTATGGGCCGGCAATAAACAGCGTACACCTTCGGGCTATTCAAGGGGTCGTTGGGAACATCGAACTTAAAGGGCACCTTCAGAGGCGCGAAGAAGCGCTGTAGTGGCGCTACTGCTGCGGCGCGCGGCGCTCTTGACGCACCTCTTAATATTTTCATACAAAATCTAGAAGCGCCGGTGCTGCGCCACTATCGTGACACGCGCACTTATTTTTTGTATAGTGAAGCATCATGCACTTATTATTTTGAATGTAACACGCAATTTTTTGTAAAATTTTTAGCCTTTCTTCTGTGAAAATAATGTTTCTGAAGGATATATCTTTTTTTAGAATATGACCGCCTATAAGTTGAAGTAACTCGGTAAACTGGTTTGTGTTCATTCTAAAGTATGTTTTAACATTTCATCACTATATTGGCGTATCTTGTAATCGTCATCATCATTCTCCTGTCCTCATCCCAATTTATTTGGGGTCGGCGCAGCATGTCTTCTTCTTCCATACTTCTCTATTCCTCGTATCTTGTAATATTCTCAATAATTATTTTTACAGAACAGAGGTAAAGAACGTTTTCTAATACGTGCTTATATCTTGTCTTTCTTCTATCGCTTAAGGACGCAATAGTAGGTACAAGGTTGACGGATTTCAAGGATGGAACTGATAATTATAGGACTTTAGTTTATCTCCACAAGCAGTTCATGGACAGCCCTGAAACCCTGACGATCGTCATTTGTTTAAGTGTTGCCACATAGAAGGTTTGTTGTTTAGCTATTATATTGATGGTCGGTGTTAGTTAAATCATGTTTGTGATTGCGGATGTAGTACCCACGGGTTGGTGGAAATATTGTTTTGTTGATGATTTAAACGTATTGACTCGTTCACTTGAATGGGATGATCAACTTCAATAACTCCTACTATATCTTTTAAAATGTTTTTGCCCGCGATTTTGTTCTCATACAATTGTCGATAATATAGCCTTATTATATGAGTGCCAATACGGGGTTCCGAAAACTCCAGATCAAACAAACTATGCCCTCCATCTGCTAGAGTGCAAACAAAAGAAACCTATTTATATATATTTAGTAGTAGACTCAACGAACTGTCTGAGTAACTAATTATCCATAATTATGTCATATTTCTTTTTTCTGAACACATGAATTGTTGGTCACTCATTCGTAAAAACGCACGATACTATTTTAGATTAAAGATTTAAGATAGATTCTTCGTTTATATTTTTATAACTGAACGACCAAAAGGGACGCGTCACCTAAGAGTCTTAGTATTTACTGTCAAGTAATAGTTTGCTATCATAGTCTGCCAGACAAGGTCCATCGTTAAAGTCATCAGCGAAACTCACAGCTAAGCATGTTTCTGTCCATTCATTACGTTGAAAATATTAACATTAAGCTTTATTGTTGGTGCTTTATCGTCACTACAAAACAATTCATGTAGAATATTTCGAAGATAGGTACTATTTTTTCTAGTTCTAAAATTGGATGGATAAAAATAGGTCGTATTCACTTGACTTAAGCCCTTTTAACAGCTGCTATCTAAATATAGCTATCTTAACAGTTTCTCCTGCCAAGTACCAGGCATCTGGTGGCTTAATAGGTCTGAAAAAATAAAAAGCACTTACCAACTTCATCGTGCTCAAGATCGGACACGTCGTGAGCAACCTCGTCCTCTTCAGGGGCACTCTCGTACCTCTCCTTTAACACCGTACGTGGAACTACGGAGAAAAATAAACTTTGTGAATAGTGAGGCAAAGCTCAATTTAAATATGGATGTTGTGTTCATTAGGGGGATGTTAATTTAAGACTTTTAGGGTGCTCCATGTTTTAGAGTATTTTTGTTTTTTCAAGTGCGTCAGTTTTTATTTGGTTGAACAAGCGGCTTCGGTCGAACGTGACCTGATATTGACGTCACTTATCTTTTCACTAAATCCCGCCATTTTATATTATACTGTCTCAAGATTTTTATTTTGGAATCTTATTGAGTTTTGTAGACGGAGGTTTGACAGCTTTATATTCGTTTGCGTTCTCGTCTATATTTGATACTTACGTAGTTGTAAAAGAAATATTTGAATAGAAAAACGCCGAAGGGATGGTGAACAGTGAATTGTGTTTCGCTGTTACTTGAAAAATATTTTTGTGGAGCCGCTACGCTTTTGTGCGGAAAAAGGTTTTTGATTTTATCGGAACGAGATTAAAAATACTTACGACAATTTGCACAAAAGACTCAGTGATTTACATTTAAATATGCGATTTGTCAATTCAGATTTGCTGAATTAATTTGGTACGATAGTATTTAAATAAGTGCTCATTTAGGCATTACTTTATAGAGGCACCGTTAAAAGTGATTTAATATATAATTGATGAAATGTCGAACATAGAACGCGATTTTTATCAAGTGAAAAATCTTTTCGAGTAGATTGTGTGGACAAGTTTACCCTGATTGTTTCGAAATTTAATAATTGTTAATGAATAACTGAATAGAGTAATCAGTTCTCTAAACTTATAAGTATTATTAGTATGAAAGCAACTCTGTATATATGTCACCTTTTCAAGCGCAACCGGCTTAAAGGATTTGGTTCAACTGAACGATTTTAGTAGTACATTTCCGTGGGACTATTTCCAACCTCCAAGCGAGCAAGGTAGTACAGCTAAAATTTTGACTGAACTAGTAACTACCCATTCATCGGCTTCAATACAAAACGAACTAATTGGAAACGCAGTAATAATTTTGGGAGGGCCATGACCAAAGTGCACTTCAACTGAAGCACATTCTCTAATTATGTTCCCATTGACCATACCAACCGTATTTACCTACAAATACTTATTTTACAAACGGCAGTTCGAAAGGTATTTTGCATTATCAACGGTCCGATTAGCAGACAGAATTGTGACGGAAATAGACAATATTGGTCCTGGGATGCAAATTTATTTCGGCCTTCCGTACAAAAGGATACGGAGAATATTTTGGACGGTTCAGTTGTTTTCATATCTTTGTTTGTATTTTTGCTCGGTTTATTTTATATTGAAAGAATTTCTTATAATACAGGAAGAGGAGACCTACCATCTTTGTTGTGATTCTTTTCTGATAAATTTGACAACACAGAACTCAATATTTCATGTACTTAACATTTTAATGAGTAAAATCCTATAAAAATAACATAATTTCACGCCTGTAATCCGCGAGGGCCTTAGGCAGAGATGTGCCTAATAGTACACCCATATTTCGCCAGTTATGTTGTGCATATCTAAGTGTTACTCTGAAATCCTTTTGGGCCTTTTGGCCTCGTACAGGACCAGTTTAGTTAGTTTTATTTTAATTTGTTCTTAAGTTTACTTTTTTTTTAAATCTTGTTTTTATTGTCAAGTTACCACTTTGTTTTATCCAGAGCGAGACTAATAAATACTTTTTCTTTCTTTCTTTCTTTCAAATCCCACCCTGTGTCAGCCTTTTACCCACTTTTATTTCTTCATTAGATTGCATGTGAACCAAATGTATCAATTAAGACAAGCGCTAATCCCGCCGACAAACTGTTTCGCAGTTTGGTGGGTTTACAAAATGTAAAACATTTTTGGTCCAAAATAAACGATTTATTTATTTAAATCAGTCCGGTACGGGGTATGACGATATTCACTCGCAAGACTGGTTAGCAGATATTTTGGCTTCTTAAAATTAACACAATAAAACAAACAGAACATAAATTCGTTCAACATATATAACGAGAATACTAATGAAATTATACAATGTTGTACACTAAAAACAAAATACATAAGTGCAGGTACAAGATTGGCAAATTGCCAGCGGCAGCACATTAACAATGTTAAAACTGTTTCTGTGAATGTAAACGGCCTGCTACAAATAATATATTAACGTTGAATAATGTTAAGCCTGAGGTCCTTTTCTACGTGTCTATTAATAATTTACCGTTCATTCATGAGCGTTTGCCTTCTTATAAAGAGAAAGAAAAAGATGTACTTTCAGGTTTTTTTTTATGTTCTCCTATCATGCAGCGTCTATTAGTTAACCCATAGACAAAGCTGAACTGTCAAACTTAATGTGTCTGAAATTATATCGCCACAATAGCTGAAGCACTAGGTATGTATAATCTGAGCGTGCAGCCAAAAAATGGTTATTTTCTCTTGAACAGAATCGGAACCAGCGTTGCCCTCTGTTTTTCAATATATTTCGCAGAACAAATTCACGAGTGTTCATCGATAAAGCGCCTAATGATTCTTGTGCCTGTATAGCTATAAAAACCACCCCAAATCAAAACACAACCGCTGTTTTGCGAACAAAACTTGAAAGTTTATTGATTTTGTTTAAATTCATAAAACTATTATTATATAAGATACGGATTCCAACTTGAGCAGTTTGGAGTTTACAAAGTTCTTCAAGGTACACAAATGTTTGAAGCAAACGGAATTTCTATGCGCACATTGTAGCATGTATTGTCGCTTCGGTGCAATTCCTGTTACAAGTGCAAGTAACATTTTGTAATAAAACGCAAGACAAACCAAACAAGGTGTATGTACTTTTTAAGGAAAACCCAGAACTACAATTTACCTTGAAAACACTGTAAAAATCATTGTCGCTACAAATACATAAAATATACTAACGATGTACGGGTCAGCGCCATCAAAATGGTACTTGCAAAAGCTTTTCTGGCATTGTTCGCTCGTCTAGTTGTAATATAACGTGCCAAATCCGGCAGTTATGTCAATTCACTTCAAGACGGTACTCTATACATGGTAACGCATTTTTGCATGACATTCTTTCTGTCAGCCTCTCTAATAGTAAATATCTAAATCTCTTTGACTCTCCATTTCAAGTTTAATTTTAATTCTCTGGTAAAATACCACTGAAATAATTTTGCATACTCAGGTAACTAATGAGTAAAGTGTGCAAATATATGGGCAATAATTAAGTGTCGCCGGCGGCACCTGCACTAATGTTGCAAGCGACATTCTGTACACAGCTTTATTGTTAAACTCCATAGGTCTGTTTTATTGTTGACTTGAAGGCATTTGGATTTACATGAACTCTAGACAGCTATTTTGATTTAACTTAGTAAAGTTTGATACAGGTCCAAAAATATGTCGAGACTAAAATATTTCATCAATCCCCTGCCCAGTTTATGTAGGGTCGGCTCAGTATGTCTTCTTCTTCCACACTTCTCTATTACTCGTAATCTCATCAGACACCTCCCTTCTTGCCATATCATCCTTCACACAGTCCATCCATCGTTTATTTAGTCTTCCTCTACTCTTCACTCACATAATATGACTTATTTACGCAAGACGGAACTAACCCACTCAAGGACAGTTTTGAGATAAAGCCGTTTTTGTCAAAGTTTTGTGTACACCAAACTTGTTTGTTATTTTGAATAAATTTCATTAACAATATTGTAAAAAAAAACGTTTTTTCTATGTACTTATTCAAATATAATATTGATGAAAATCATTAACATTTTTAATAGTAATAAAAAAGAAAGTCATTGGTTCCTTTTAGCAAAACTATATGTGTGTGGGTTGGTTCTTTGTTAATTTATTTTTATGCCATTAATTTATAGAAAAATAAAACATATTTCGTTTAAACATTTTACTGAAAAATAAATAGGTTGACCCGAAAAACCTTCAAAAACGTCTTTTTTATCAGGATTACCAACAAGCTTCACATAAAAATCGTACGAGTCTTGCGGAATCAGGTGTTCATTATCTCTTTTGTTATAAAATATTGTCTTCCGCGAACCTTTTTTTACATCTACATATCACCTTAAAATATTAATTAAAATTGGTTCATGTAAATTTTGAGCATTTCGTCCTTTTTAACCATAATTTCTTTAGTATTGAATCAATAAAACTTTTTCTCCATCTATTGTTTTTGTTTTTATTCATTATATTATTTTCTAACTTCAACGATGACAAGAAATCTTAATTTTTCATCCTATGTACACGCATTGGTTTCGTTTTTTATAAGTTTTCATAACCTGAATGTAATCATCCGGTGTATAGAGCCTCTACGTTGACCTGTTGCCTTGACGTTTTAATGCACATTCTATCTTCCCAAAGAAGTTTTGGGAGGGCGCTATGCCCCGATTCCAGGAATCTTATATTGATTTGGTCTAAAGTTGGATGACCATTCAAAACAGTTTTGAGCATTAATGTTAATTTTATGTTGCGGTCTGATCCACTACACGAATAGCTCCATAAAATCAGATGTTGCGCATTGCCATCGAGCCAGAAAGGAGAAGGAGAATGCTAGGAGAAGCTGGCAGAGGTGCTCAGGAGGTGGGCCTCATGAGCACCTCTGACAATTTCTGCTTTAGCTTTCTGTCCTTCTACCCACACGTTGCAGTGAGCTTCATCATTGATTGCTCCCAGTATGTATACCTAAATTGTATACCCAGAGTTGTCTTTTGTAAGAGACGATATTTGTGGGTATAAGCTGTAAAGGCAACGTTTTTTTGAGTCGATCAAAAGTCAGAGTTTCAATAGAGGGATTAATTTTAGCACTATGCAAACAAGAACCAAGCCACATGATTCTACAATAATTGATAAAAATATATTTTGCTAGGGACCATGTGGTATGGGTCTTTATGAAAAAAAAAAAAAACAATTTCAAAGATTTTTTAGAGTGTCGGGTTACCATGTGGCACGGATCTTGTTAGTTTATTAAATAAATTCTGTTATGTAGGTTGACAACCTTGTCATGAAAATTTTTGTTCCGTCAAAATTGTCAGATCATTTTGATCTTTACAGGGTCGATTGAAAGTGGAAAGGTGCATTTTTGAAAGCTTTCTGATACTTAGCTCGATTTTGGCAAGTGTGTGGATTGGTTACTGTTTGAATAAGTAGGTCCCATTCATACTCAAAACTTTCCTAACGACATTTTTCTCATGTCCGAAAGTACTTGTTCCTGTAATAATCTGAAGTAAGTTCTTAAAGGTAATCATCTAATAGGTATTTTTTTATACAATGAAAGTATCTCTAGAATAGCAAACCAAAATATTAATGTTATCGTTTGTTCCTTTCGCCTAAAACCACTAGCCAACATACACAAGCATCACTCAGAAAAACAACATCCCTCAAGAAAATAAAAAAATAATAAGCTCACTTATAACGGACGACCAATCTAGGAGATACCTCTATAATAAACCAACCAAATAAATGTAAGTCAACATTTCATTACGAAATAAACATCTCGAAAACAAAAGTGGCTGAAAGGAAACTTGCACATTATGATAAAAAAGGCTTTTCTTAGAGGACCGCTGAAAGGCATCCACTATACTACCAGATAATAAAAGATGGAAGGAGTTTCGACTGTCCGGGTTCGCTTCGCATTTTTATAACTTGGATTTATTGCTGGCGAAGCGGGTCCTGAAGCTATAATAACTGGAAGCGCTTATAGCATATAACTCAATCGATGAAAGTAGTATTTATGTAAAATGGCTGTGCTGCCAGCAGCTATGCATGTCAATGATGTCATAAAGACCAAAGATATAAAAAAATGGTCCTTTCATTTTCACATTTAAAATTTTGTTCCTTTGCATTTAATATAACGAGAAATCGGTTATAAAAAAGGAAGACTTCGTTAATAATTTAGTCCCAAGTGTTTCATAGCCTGCATGCTAATTATTCTGCAACAGTGCCATACAAACAGCACAGAAACTTTCGTTTAGGTTTATTATCACCAAATTATGTTATATTCACACACAAAGCCGTCGTCGAAAATTCCGTTTCATTTTAAATTTGAATAATTTTGTTCCAAAAATGTCACTATAATTTGGTGAATTTCTGTTAAACTTCGGTAATATATCGTCTAGCTAGTGGCGTTTGAGAGTCGCTTAAGAGAAAAGCAAATGGAAATTGAGTTCATCCGTCGGAATATGCACGTAGCAGGTGTCTATTTCTTGGTGTTTTTTTTTTCTAGCCTAGTTTAGGGTACAGGGTTGAGCCTATTATACTTATCTATCTAATGCTAAATTAAGAACTCTAATCTGTATACAGTGCAATGTACTTGATCTTTGTGGTAATAATAAAAAAAAATATCTTTGATTTTGTGCTTCATGGTCACCGCAGCTTACGTAAAATATATTTTCAATTTCATTTTAAAATAAACCTTTTAACTAATAATGCTGATCTGGTCTAATCATCAAGATTAATGAGTTAGACTAGATTTATCTAATTGCAAACGTGGAATCGTATTAGGTTGTGGTAGGATCCAAAATAAGCTTTATTATAGAAATTAACTAAAGATAAATAGGTTCTCTCAATTTTCTTTATTTTTATTCATCACCAATGTGATATTTGGCAAGGTGCTCCGTTCAAGATAGTAAGAACGTATTTAACTACACGTAAAAAATATCGTTCTCTTTTATAGATTAACGACGATGTTTTTAGGTTCAGGTTATTTCAATATTGTAGAACTTATTATTCGATTCTTTTCAAAAAGACTCCGTACCTGATTTGAAACAAGTACATATCTTATTATCTGCTTAGCGTGCTTCTATTATTTTCTAGGTTCACCAACATTTTTTAAGACGACGTTCTTTTGTGAAAATATAACGTTTTTGATATTCCTTGCTCCTTTTCTAACCTCTAATATAATTAATCCTATTGTGATCTCATTTTCTAGATGAACTGGTACATATGAAATTCAAATTGCTTCAGGCTAAACGGCCTAAAAGATTCAGTTTGCGACAGAAATTACGTTTTTGTCCTCAACAAGTTGAAATGTCGTCGGTGAGAAATGAAGACAATATCTTGTATTTCCGTAATATAACTTTACGCGATATTTATTAACGGTAAAGACACATCTCCCAAATGCGTTTTCATAGTCTTAATCCTACAAAAGTCTCGTCCGAAGCGAAAATTTCGAAACGAGCTGAATCAACTCCTGACAAATCTTTGGATTTTATTTCTTTTCTAATTCACTTTTTACTATCCGAAGGGATCTAAGAAGAATCTCTAAGAATGTTAGTATTCATGACTTTGGAGACGAATTTCATTAGACTCATAAAGATGTAGGAAATTTTGGTCCTTCTGATCGAGAGTTAACCAGTTGGAACTTATCGCCTGAATTCGCATCTATAACTCTTTTACGATTAATAAAAACTGTAGGAGATATTCCCTTGACTTTATATCTGTGATGGCAAAGTCGCGGGACACGTAATGAGGATCTACGTTAACTTGGAGCATAAACAAGGTTAGGTATTATAAGGAGTCTTGTCTCAAGTTACACGTGTCTCGTGGAATCACAAATAGGTGAACTTGTTTTGTTTTTATTCTTTTAGTTTTGTGTTATTGTAGATGTTTTAGTCGCCTGTAATAGCAAAGTTGTTGTTGTTTCTTTTGACGATGAATAAATTTGGTTTGTTGTTATTGAAGCGACACATAAGCACGTATACACTTTTTTCTTCTTACAAAAAAAAACTAATATTGCTAGTTAACAATGGCATTTAAGTTTTGATGATCTCACTAGGGTAGCGCCTCTCATACACAATGTTGTTGGCGGTTCAGGTACAATTTCTGACTATCTAAAATTCGTTTTCTGATACCTAAATTACAAGTATTATTTAACTTCAAGATACAACGACACTCACAGACATCAATAAATCATTAGCCAACATTAAAGTAGGTACTTAAGGCAGTCCATTTCTGCGCAGCTTAGAAACTCAAATACATCTGGGTAAGTGTCAATATTTTGAGTTCTGCCAATATAAAGTAACTAATGCATCTTGAACTACATTTTAATGTACTGAAACTGGTTTTTGACAATTATTTCAGTTTGTACCATCATTGCTGTTGCTAGAGTACGAAAGGCGATATGAATATATATTTTCTAAAAAGAGCATCGTAAGTCATCATCATTTGTCTAGCCTTTTCTCAACTATTTTGCGGTCGGCTTCCAGTCTAGCCGGATGCAGCTGACTACCAGTATTTTACATAGAGCCACTGCCTATCTGACCTCCACAACCCAGTTAGTACTGGGTAATACGATAAGAATGGTTGTCAGACTTTCGGGCCACTGACTTTCTGTAATGACTGTCAAGAATCTACAAATGACAGCCGGGACCAACGAATTAACGTGTTTTCCGGAGGAAACACGGTATGTTAAGGGTGGTCACACATCCACAGACCAACCTAGACAAGCGCGGCTTAACTTGAAGGTTGATCCGAGCGGTTTTTATTGTTTAGCCACGAACTCCCCCTCCGAGCTCATCATCGTAAGTATATTAAGAAAATCAATTTCGTTTCCAAGAAAAAAGGAAATACAATGCGTCTCAAGTAAATTGTTGATTAATAAAATGCTCTGGTAGTCTTATGCAAATACAAAATATACGTACAAATTCATCATCCATGCCAAACCACGTTTTGTCGTACAGTATTATACTATTTACATCTATACGGACTCAGCTTATAGCTTCACTGTGTTTTTCCTTTTTCCTCGGCTCAGGCTTTCTATAGCTTATTTTTCTTCATGTAGATACTCAGTCATATACCTAATCTCCTATCTTCAAAAAGAATACATTTTTATTCCAAGTTACAATAAGCATCTTTTCCGCTCGAGCGATTCTTTTACCGTTGCCAAATGCAATAGCCGTTTCTGAGAAAATATGTAGATAGATGCTAACAATTTCTTTGTATGGGTGGTCACTGGCTTAGTAAACTGTATTGTTTTCTTTGAAACATATTTTATTGAATGTTTCGTTGTCTATCCAAGATATCGGTTGCGTATGTTCATAACATTTATTATTAAGCATTTATATAAGATAATAATCCATAAATTGTTAGTAATGATTTACAACTATCTTAAAACTAAACTGACTTAAAACAAACAATAAAATAAATACATCTGCGTATAATATATTATGTATAATATAATTATTATTTAATTTTGGATTTTCAGTTTTTTAGCATAAAATTATTGAATATGATTGTGATTGTGTTGGTACAGCCATATAAACAAGTGTATTGTTTATCTGTGAACGTCCTTGACTCAATACTGATCTTCTGCTAAAATAATGAAAGCTGTGTTTGCGAATTTCACTTGGCTTTGTTTGATTCACTGAATCCCAACCAGTTAAATAAAAACAACGAAAAAGAGTTTTTGCTTTATCATTATGGGGCACTGGCTCTACCTCGCACAGTTTTGACGGCTTCGAAAAACATATTATACACACTAGCTGACCCGCGCAACTTCGTCTGCGTTACATTTTTTATTAATGCTCCGCTTATTGGTCGCAGCGTGATGTTATATAGCCTTCCTCGATAAATGGGCTATCCCACACTATGAGAATGATTCAATTAGAACCAGTAGTTCCTGAGATTAGCGCGTTCGACGAAACAAACAAACGAACTTTTCAGCTTTATAATATTAGAACCAAATACTTTTACAACAACAATTTAACTTTTTTAGACCACACCACAGGTTTAGAATTTTAGATATAATTATATATTAAATACCAATATAGATATCAAATATGAAACCAAATACTTTTCACAACAGACATCGATGCAGTTTACCCGGCGATGGTCGTTCTTTCAAGGAAAATCTTAACACCGCGATTCAGAAATTAGTGTCAAATGAACAACGCCATCTATCGAGCAAGAAGTGAAACCGCTAAAATTTAATGCATGGAAAGCGATCGAACAAACAATCTATGCTAAGAAGATTTTCAAAGCAGCGCCATCTAAAGTACCTTTTTTTATTATAACTTTTAGAAAAACCCGATAAGTCGATTTAAAGTTATCTTGTGAGCACTTCAACTTTATTCATTAGTCCCAGTTTGATTCAATAGATGTCGTTGCATGTATCTTACGCAAAGGCGATAAGTTTTTCTTGAACACAATAATTTCATATATATTTTGATAGAGAACACGGATTGCAATTAAACAAAAACTAATACATTCTCTATGTTATGCACAATACTTGTGTATTGAAACTAACTACATTGGTTTTGTAATTTTAACGTGATACTCAAACAAACAAACATAGCCGAAGACTCACAGACTGAAGACAAACAGACAAAAATTCTAAAAATAGTAGAAATGGGTTCTGTTTGTTATCCTTTAACACCCCTACTAGTTTTTTTCTAAATATTTTCAATGTCAGAAACGCCAAATCTACAGATTTATTAGTATAGATATATATGCAGATAGCGTGCGGAATAAATTCTCTAAATGAAAGTGGAAACCTCATTAAAATCTGTTGCGTAATTTACAGGAACAACGCAGACACGCAGACTGGTACTAAAAGCAACTTATATTTATAGTAAGTATGTATAGATGATGACTGCAGATAGTAAACTTACATTTAATGCATCATCATCATCATCGGGTCGGTGATGTGATGTCTTCTTCTTCCACACTTCATTATTACTCGTCATCTTAGTAATCATTTCCTTTCTAGCCATATCATCCTTCACACAATCCATCCATCGTTTCTTTGGTCTTCCTCTACTCTTATAGCCATCTACATCATACTCAACATTGTTTCCTTACATTCAAACCATTTGATAAGAAAAAAAAAACAAAAGCCCGACGTTACGAAACTCTGCCTACCTACGTAGGTATAACAATCATAATAGCAACAGAGGGTCCATGTACCGTTAACCGCAACCCTGGGAAATTGAGGCTTAAGTGTGAGTTGAGGCCATAAGCTCTAAGATACACGAGATTGTAGCTGGCGCGGCGTATACAACATGCCACAGGGCAGACGTATTCTTATAGATGGCAAGTGGTGTAATACCACGAAATGGAGCAGACTTTAAAACTGTTGGGATTTAATTTTTGAAAGAACTACGATGGCGGGACGAGCTAGACAAGACCAGCGACCAGGGGTCCACGTTGGCCCTGGATCGAAATAACTGGAAGTCATGGGTAGAAGCCTTTGCCCAGCAGTGGGATGATGCAGGCTAACAGTAACAGGCTAGATAAATATGGGTTAGTAACTAAGGTAAAATGAAAATGACACAGCGACAACGACAGTATATTCTCACAAAGTTGTGAAAGATAGACCTACCAGGAAACGCACTATAGTCCTTTTGCATTTATTTTACCTCTAAAAAGAACCTTATGACTACGAGATTAGGTTACTATACTGCCAAATCAGAAGTAAAATGACATTGACAGTAACTGGGTTTGTCTGGTGTTTAACATCTTTCAGTTTATTTTATTACGTTCTTAGGTAACCTTGTCAAACCAAATTGAATATTGAGACAATATTCAATTTGGTCAAACACATAGTAGTGATTGAGGATGAAATCGGTTTCAGAATTCTGGAAGGAATTTTGCTATCACTGAAATCCGAAAAGTCACTTTTGGTTCATTTTGTGTTCACACGTTTCACTTCGATTGAATGTTGTCGGATGAAAGGCACAAAAATGTAAAGAGAGGTAAGTGTCCGAGTTTGGTTTCAATCAGTTCTAACAGTAGCAAATACCAACACATCACTAAAGCTTCTTAACTTCTAAAGCGGATATAGCCAAGAAGATCCGTTAAAAGACACTTCCAAAGTAAAAATCAGCGATAGAAAAGTGTCAGGTATATTCGCAACTGTGCCTCTTGTCCTGAATATTTGATGAGGCGGAAATTAAGCAAAGTATGTCTTCACTTACCTTCCTTTCAGGAACATTGTTTTCATTAATTTAAGAATTTAATAGAGAGTGACAGAGTGGAAGGCTTATACGTAGGCTTAGCTTCTGAGACTGGAAGCTTCAATGTACAGTCTTGATGAATATAGAGTAGCGTTAAAGACTGCCTTGTTGGTCTAGTGGACTGCTCAGAATGAGGCCCTGGATTCGATTACCGGGTCGGGCAAATTGTTATTGGGTTTTTCCATCAGGATTTGCTCAGTAGCTACCATGGAGGCAATAGGGTCGCCCCCTATTACATGAGACTTAAACATAACTGGTGAAATGTGGGTGTACTATTAGATACACCTCTGGCGACCCTTCGGGGATTACAGGCGTGATGTTATGTTATGTAGAGTAGCGTTAAGTGGGGCTACCTCGAGGTGTGTCGCAAATTATGTTCAACCTTCTATCCTGGCTTATTAGCCCGAAAAAATAGGCACACACACACACAGACCACACAGCCACGGAGACTTCTCTCCCGAAACACTCAATACTGTCGCATCAGTGACACGAAGAACACAAAGAGCATGCAGCAAGATCATTATCTTACTTCAATGAAAAACGAACAGACATTTCTCTTTTGAACACAACTTAATAAGATACCACATCTGATAAAATCCTAAACATATGTATGTCCTTAATATCTTTTACAGCTGATGAACCTAACAGGTGTCCAAATCAGCCAAACGCTTCTCACAAAATACCTGACACAGAACTTCTTCAGAAATGTTTGTTTCTCTGACTTCCCTCGACTTGTAAAATAATCAGGATTACTTTGTAGCTGAAAATTTCATTACCCCGACAACAACCAGATGCGGCTTTATTTATATTGATATGAACGTCTTTTTCATGTACTGTATAACCATTTTCATAAAAATATTACCTACAGGACTCGTTCTACACTTCATATTTGATTAACAAAATATTAAAATTTACAGTTTTATCGAGCCGGATGCGGATAGATACCGGATTGAATAGCTATCGCTACCGAAATATTAAAATTGCCCCAAAAAAATACAATAACTTGCAAATTTTCGTCGAAACGAAATAATATAACGAAGCAAATGGTGATTTACGCAACCGCGGTTCCATTGGAAACCCGCTAAAAGAAACGTTTCCACCAGCTGACCTCCAATAAATAAACATTTGACAAGGAAACAACGGGGGAAAACAAAGAAAAATATTTTTTTTTAAAAACAAGTAAAAATAAAGAACAAAACTTTTGACTGATCGACGAGAAATAACTTTCTTAACTGGAAACAGAGGGTCTGTTTCTTTTCGCCAACAAAAAATAGATTGTTTTGTGATCAAATTCGAAATTCTTAAGCGTATTTACTTCCAAATCGTTTCATATCTTACAGAGCAATATCTGTGTACAAAATGGAGATCTCAGATTGAAATAATGTCGGCAGATGTTCATAAATATTAATAACTAACTAGGATTGGCCCTGTGGCGCTGTTTGCTTGTACATTTTAGTGGTCCCAAGTGACAATAATGTAAGAGGTTCTAAAGCTATCCGTTTTGCTAGACCGTCTTCGTAGTTCGCAACTTACTCCATTGTTGCAAGATATATATCTTTCGCGTTTTCAGTACGGATAAATAGGATTCCCAGAATTTCTGGCCGTAGTTGCTTAGTTCGTGTTACTGACTGTTAACGCTGTTGTAACATTGGCGACTTGTTTATTGGCTACGACACTTACAGTTGGTAGTTTTGTTTTAAATGGTTCACTGCTTAATCTAAAAATTAATAATAATGGGTGTATTATTAGGTACACCTCAGCCTAAACTTTCGGGTTTACATGCGTGATATTATGTTATGTTTTTAAATAATTAAAATAATATTATTATTTATTTATATGATTATTTATTTATTGTATAATCTCTACTGTTGAAAACACAATTTGGGTTCTGAGTAAAATGAACCTTAAGGCTAACGATGGTCAGAGCTCTGCAAGTATACTATGTTTTGGCACTTGAATAACAGTGTCAGACAGTAAATATTTTGTGAACTTGTCCTGAATTTACATGTTGACGAAGTCAGTTACCATTTTGGCCAGGTCATCCTTCTTGTAGCCATCTACTCTTATAGCCATCTACATTCACACTCAATTATGACCACGTGCAATTGTTTTTTGTTTGACAATAGAGACTGACACACTCCCCCCTTTTTTTCTATTTCATGTTCGCACAGTCCATCCAAAGGTCGTCTGGAAGATATCGATATCAGCGATAAGACCGCCATTGTAACCATGTCATCTCGTGATCATGGCGCTTGCAACAGCGTCGAAATATCGGGAGCTCAATATAAACATTAATCGCGGAAGATATTATCCCGTAAGTGATAGTGTAAGTTCTATTCTATTCTAAAAAAGATCCCTGCACCTCTCAAGAACAACAAGCGTATAGTAATTTTTTTTAAACAAGCTTTTAAATATAGGTGTTACGTAATTTTTTTCGTATTCTTTTCAGCAAACCCTTTTAATTGATACCCATAACATGAGGGTAGATAAAAATAACTAGTCCGAAACCTTTAGTATATTAGATTTAGAATGCCGTCACTTAGCTACCCATGCATTGTCATCCAAACTAAATGTGTAAGTAAAATGTCAGCTCTATCGGTTGTGGATAACTGTTTTATTAAAATTCAATTGCAAGTTTTGACCTAAACAAACTACATACATTGCAAGTTATATAAAAGCTTGTAAAAATAAATCATTTTGTACCATCTACTAAGGTAACCATTTATATTTAACCAATAAGTATTTAATCAGGAAGCTCACCGTGAAGTCTTTAGAGTACAGACGGTCACCATAGATTAGAGCAGCAAACAGTCTTGAAGCGATATTACCATTACGCTTGCCAGACAAATTGGCTGTCGTCCTCCTGGTGTAATCCCTTGGTCTTCTCTGACTAAGTGTACCCGAACGTATATGTATCTTTAAGTAAATATATAGACCACTACATAACTGTTCAATGACAATGACAACGTAAATCTATCATTGAAAGTTGTCTTTAGAAGAAATTGTTTGCCGTCTCCCGGGATAAAAATAAAGTAAAATTCAGGATATTATTTTATCTGACAGTTTTTCATTTTGTGGAGTTCTGAGGAAAATTGGTTTTATTTTAATCTAAATTGTTGCTTTATTTAGCTAAGGAAGGGTTACGTTCAACTTGTCACTGGCACACGGTATCGATGAAGGTTGCAACTTTTTGTTTTAAAAAACATAATATTATAACTCCAATTCAGTTAAAGAAAAATACTGTAAAGATTTTGCGAAGTTAATTTAATAAATTGGACGGTACCAATTTTTCGCTGCAGACCGCTTACACACTGACTGCCATAAGAGCCGCAGTTAATCGTACATTTTAAACTTTCGACCATAAAAAAGAACCAAAAATATAAAACGTCCATTAAACCTGCAAGTTGTTTAAAAGCATTTTACGACTTAATTGCCGAACTTACGAGTTTTATAACATTCTCACGGACTTACCACAAGTGTAAACAACTTTGAGGTAGGTTCGGCTCCCGGCTCGGCATGGCTTCCCGAACATGTTGCTGTCTGCGGACAGAACACATCTTCTTTTGCCATGGCACTCTCTCATAGCCGTCTCCGTCGCATATGGCTCCAAACATGCTGAGAAAAAAGGTTTTATTAGCCATCAAATGCTTTGGGGTAAATATTTGGTGTCTTATTTTAAATGGAAGAGGAAGATTACAATAGTTACTTAGTTAACTCTTTCTTAAACTTCTTCTGGATAAAACTTTATATAACTATCAAATGCTTTGGGATAAATATTTGGATTCTAAATTTAAATACAACTCGATCATTGTAAATATTAAATGGGCCCTTACTAAGACCTGAACATACTTAGAAATTAAAGTATTTAAATCATGAAGTTTAATTCAATAATAAGCTAATAATATGTTTCAATGTTTATAAAGGCGTTGGATAGTCTCATAGCTTGTGTAACGAAAAAATCTCGATTCGTAAACAAATATTATAGAATAAGATCAAATGTAAACAGTGTGTACCAGATGGATAAGGGACGCATAGAACAGTGACAGAAGAAATCCCGGCAAGCCCAGCTGATCCGGGCTGAAATGATGATGATGATTTTGTATTAATAAAGACGTTGAAAATCAATCAATCAATATAAATGGGATGTGATTACAGTGGATACGTTGTTAACCTTCTCTTAGGCCCGGTTGTTACCTACAACCATTACACCACCACTCACTAAACGCATTAAACATTTAGAAATATAATTCTGTCTCTGATATCTTCAAACGTTTGACATTTGTGATGCAAGGAAGCCTAAGAGTCCTTCTGAATAAAAAAAAATTGAAGCCAGACGGCGTTTAAGTTTCATATAAAAAACTTTGAATGTAAATGACTGTAAGTGTCCATTTGTAAGTGAGTTTATTCCGTGAGACTGGAAGTACGACCCCTGATTTTCCAAGCTGTGCTGCACTTTGCGGAGGGTTTTAAAAATATCTTTAATGAATACACTTTAGCCGATGTGTAAATTGTAAAGCCGATTTTTACATGAAATTGACCTGCCGGTTATTGCATAGCATGTATGGAGGTACTCGTATTTACAAGAACAATGCCCTTCATTTTCATACTTCAACAACTTTTTTTTGGGTCATTTAAGTTAATATGTCACACATAATCATGAAGAAATGGATTAACAGTTTCCTTCAAAATCCTTCAACATGTGATTGAAATTGTGTCATGCAATATCTCATATTTTGTTGGCTTTATGCAAATAGCTGTATTTGCAGTGCTTATATAATTACTATTTTGCAAAAATGAAAAATGATGGCTTGTGCGGTCAACATAAAAAATAAAAGAGCTTTTAAACATCAACAAGTTGGTAACTGAACCTGATCAAAATGCAACAAATAATAATCATTTAAAACACTTAAAAGGTAACCAACCCCGCGCAATTTAAAAGCAATGCATCCGTAATTATGCCGCGCTTTTAGCTTAATATCGAAATAATTGCAGCGGCGATTGTGAACATTATTCAACGTGGCAACACTGTGATACTTGTGAAAGTAAATGTTTATTCATCAACCGTTTTTTCTTTCAGATTTTTTTATCGATATCTGCTGAAAAACAAATTGTTTGCTGACTGTTTCTTTAGAAGTACCACTAAAAAAATAAGCAAAGACTAAAGTAAAAAAAAATCTCTTCTCGACCTACATAACAACACAAGCGCAGTCGGAAATATCCGAACACAACAAAAATGCTTCAGTTACATAAGATGGGCAGTATAATGAGGCCCATTATCGATTTGATGTTTTCCAGCCCCCGTTTACTGCTCACTTAGGGTTGAATAATGCCCACTTTTACGAAGTATGGGGAGCCGTTAGCGCAACTAAAATTAGAGAGACGCTTTTAGAATGATCAATCGAACGGTGTGTTTGTATGAATATCCGAACCGATAATTTGATTTATTATTCCAGCGCAGTTTCGTTTTAACGATTCGAATTTCAAATGTTCAAATTGCTATGTCATTCGAATGTCACGACCATAGATTGGTTTTTGTTTACTTCTCAATTTGAAAAAAAAACGGTCTGTGTTCATTCAATGGGGGCTATCGCGCATGAATTCGCCGCTAGAAGCGTTCGTGTAGAGTAAGGTCTTCAGAAATGTTCCCGCTTTGCGCGCTTTTTTATCACGTAGTTTTATTAATATTCACGAGTGTGGTAAAAATTTAGCTATTCCTGATTAATTATGACTTGAAGATTGTAGGTAGCAAGTTGGGAGGTCTAATTTGCTAGAACTTGAGGGAAGAATGATTTTTAAATGTTGCATGCTTGCTAATTTTAGGGCCAATATTGTAAATATATACCTTAAGTTTACACTATGTTGTTAAACGTAATTAATTAAACTTTTTATGAAGTTATTGGTACTTGAAAGTATAAAATAGAATTAATGACAGGACCTTACTCGACAGTGGCGACATCTGGTGAGCTCGAAAACGATAGCTCTCATTGTTAGAGTTCAAATAAGTTTTGGCCAGTTAATACCGTTGTTTCTGCTTGCGGTTGAATGGCTTCAATACTAGTGCTCGCAATCGACTCAACTTCGATATTGCGTTGGCCTCAAACAGGTAGGTAGTAAGTGGGCCAAACACAATAAAAACAATAAAGTCGGTCATCTGAGCGAGGCCTTTAGTGTTCATACCTTTACTCTACTTAGAAGATATTTTATTGAGAAGACTATATTTTCAAAAACAACTATCAAGCCAATCTCAAGTTATAAAATCATCTATGATTTAAATTGCAACATATTTTCTTAACTTACTTGCAGAACATTATTTCTTAAACTGCGTCTTAAAAGATTACAGTGTTACAATGGGATACAATAAATTGTAAACAATTGGAGTATTATTCTAACTCGCTCATCCCAACGTTTCTAAAACGTAAGAATTCAAATAATCCAAATAATTTATTCAATAAACAGGCTTCAACGGGCTGAATTTACACGTTAAAATTAAATTGGTGATTCCGACCGAGGAACGCTTTCATTTTGAAATTAGGTTTCCTGCAAAATGAATTTGAGAGGATAAAAGTACTGAAGTGTGCTTATTAATTTTCTATCAACGTCTATTGTTCACCATTATATTATATTGCTACGTTTTGAAAACATTTAATCTCGATTTATTTATGCAAATGCGGCGATGTATTTTCGATTTACTCGTCCTTTCAGTAGCAGATTAGTAATATTTGACAGCTTTGAATACAGATGACAGGCAAATGACAGCTGAGATGAGCGATCGGTCTTTCAAATTGATTCACAAATGCACCATCAATGAATCCCTGATTGAGGCACCTAATGTGCTTCGTATCCCTTTATTGATGCTTTCGACAGATTGCCAAATTCAAATAACAGCACTCACAGATGCTTTGATCAATTGCCAGGTAACATCAAATAGAATCGATGTGCGATGACGCTCCATCTATCATCCGAGACACGTGAAAATGAAACAAAAATATCGCGACAAAAATGGTGGAGGAACGAAACAAAACAGATTAGAAACAACGTGATGAGTTTTCCAGGTGAATGGAGTTCGGTGACGAAAAGGAAAAGTAGATAATGGATGAAAAAAGGGAGTTTGCGCGTCGTTTAGGGTCACTCACATTGTTGCTAACCGCCCTCGTCGTGTCTTTTCATGAGATGAGATCGGAATTACATTATTTTGCGGTAGCCAAGACGTATTAGATTACTACTAGATTATTGGATTTACCACATATTGATGTAGTTTTACGAAGCGAGAATAGTCTTTCGAATCAAGTTTATCTCGGAGTTCTGTTGATGTTTTATTTACTGTTAAGATATCATTTTTATCGATAACACCACCAATTGTTTCAATTACGCAAAATTTAAATAATTGGTGAAAAAAAAACAAATACATTAATTATTGTATGGTGTACATTATAAAGATCATTCTTTGTATCTATCGATCTGTCTAAAGTTAATACTTACTTTCTTCCTTCATTCCTCTAGGTTGCGGACACTGGATGGAATCATACTCTGTTCTGCCATACTGAGCTGAGTAGATCGCCACCCTGGAGTGAGGATTGCAGCTGAGGTGAAGGACGTCATTCTCACAACCAACTTTGCTTCGGAACTCATCTGTCAACAAAAACGATTATGGTGATTCTGCCAATGTAACTTGCATCATCTTGAAGTACCTATACAAGTTAATATAAGCATAAGCTATCTACTTCTACAATTTTGGCCGACCACGAAGTATATTCTTGTGAAACATATTAGTTAACTTCTTTAAGTTTTTAGAAAAATCGAAATATTCACCGACTTGGCATTATCTTGCAAAACAGTTTATTGATTTTGATAGAGAAAAAAAATAAATGGTACATAATTACAGCAAAAAAGGCAAGAAATTCATTGCTTCCTTTTAAAGTCAGTCCAATTTCGATCCAAGAGCTCACAAACAAATACTAGTTACAGTCTCACAAAACGAATCGAGAAACTTCGAAATAAATCGATTCGAATTCAAATCGCGTTTCACATTTCTATCAAAAAGGAATTTGTCATCAAGAACATTTTAAAAATGCATTTTGAAAAAGATTTTATTGAGACCATTAGTATATAGTTGGGTCAATAAATTCTAGTCGCAGATATGAAAAATATTTCGAATCCCGTTCTTCGTTCCATTGCGTATTTACATGGTTATCTGACAGTAAATATTCCGAAATGCATTTTTACAAGTTCAGACCTGAGTACATACAACCTTTAAACTGACGTATTTTTCAGTCGTTACGGTTAGTTAGAAGCCCAGTCTGTCAACTGGTCTTATCGATGGATATGATTAAAGTATTTTTGCGTAAAAATGTGTTTGGAAAAAGGCTATACTGATGGTGACAATTCTTGACTACTTGACTTCTTCTTGACTATTTGTATGTCATGTATTCTTGTACCCACTTTTTTGCTAACTTTCTTATTTCTTCATTAGATTGTATGTGAACCAAATGTACCGATTAAGACGAGCGCTAATCCCGCCGACAATCTGTTTCGCAGTTTGGTGGGTTTGGAAAATGTTAAACATTTTTGGTCCAAAATAAATGATTTATTGATTTGATTTTTCTTTTCGACATCAGAAGCATAAGATCGGATGTACCAATACAGAGAATTTGTTGTTGTATGCTTCTGAGCATAAGGTAGGAAGTCCAAATATAGAGAATTTATACATCCGACTTTATGCTTCTCATGTCGAGAATTATTTCGCACACACAACAATATAAAACTATAACCCCAGTGTATCTACACTCTGAACTCCTAAGATAAGGAAATTTTAGAGGTTACTTACAAGGACGGCATTTGTAGGCGACTTCGACGAATCTTCTGGAACCCGGACATGGGTCGACTCCAAAGGCCTTAGGGCTTGTGTGGAACTTACACTGTCTCTTCTTCTGACATGCTTCCACCACGGTCTGCAACAAGGAGTACTACGCAAATTAGTTAGTATGCCTATTCTGTCAGAACTTTGGTTAAAGTATAGTTGCTATGCCTTAAAGGGTTTTGGAATTTAGTTTCTTAACTGTTGATAAGCAGAAAAGTTTAGAACAATTCGGTTGTATAATATTATTTTTGGAGCTCGATAAGTGGTGGAAAGATTTTGGCTAAAGTATTTTAAGGTCATTAAAGCATAAATGTCTGTACCTAATAATATCAGAATCTACAGTCAATTATAGGACTTTGTGCAGAAATACCATATAGAGATATTCCAATGAGCAGCCAAATGGGAAACAAGTGGGTTGTGTGATATTATTTCAGTCTATTTTTAGAAGTGGCATTTTGCCTGTCATGGAATTATTTTGAATAAACTCAAAGGCTTAGGATTATCTGAAAATAGAAACGGATAGACAGTTTTGAATGAAACTTTGGATGATATGGCAAATATTGTTAAAATTATTTTAGGTTTCACTCCTAGGAAAACCACGGTATACAATGTTTTATCGTTATATCGAATAATAATTGAACTGACAAATAATTACTTAACGAACAAATAATATTGGATCTAAAATTTTCTGATCAGCGAGCGATTTAATTTGAAATACATATTTATCAATCCAAAAGCATAATAACGACAAAATGACATATTCCAAACAATTTATTGAAACAATCCTTTTTGAATCGAAATCACATTTTACGGGCGAATAAAATTATATTCTTATTTCATCGCGGGTTATGTTAAAACATTAAACGAAACGATAGAATAACTGCTATTTTACATTCAACAAAATCTATGATATTTTTATAAGGCCGAATGTTCGAGAAAAAAAATCTCGATGGAACATTTATTCTAATAATAAAAAATACAAAAGCAAAATCATGGCTGTATTTTCGTAAGCCGAAGTTGTGCGTAAGAAAATATAGTGGAAATGCGAAATGAGAGAAATCTCGCGTTCAATGTAGGAATATTATGAGGGGATGACAGTATTGGCAGCTGCTCGTAAAGACGACTTATTGCTTAAACATATCAGAATGAGTAATAAAATTGTGTAAAAAAGGAAAATTTTACTGTTTGGCATTTCACTTCTAATGGATGGTTGAAAAGGCATAAAATTTGAATGACGCAGTTATGTATGTATGTAGGTTTGAATGCGGATGACTTGGTAGGCTTGAATTGATTGGAGTATTTTATTCCAATATCAATATTTATATTTAACTGAATTGTTGCTGTGTTCCTTGAATGACAAAATATTATGTTTAATCATTGTGATCAATCAGAAACAAAATGTTGTACCGGCTGTTTTGGATAGTATCAACCAGTTGCTTAAAGAGCTGTAATAACTTCTGAAGGCAAAAACAAAAAAAAAATTAAACCGCAGTCTATCATTTCAAAATATCGTGCTAAACAGATTTGTAATTTGCGAAGTATATGGATATACCTAGAAGACTACATACAAGATATTCGAGATTTGTTTATTTAAAAATAAAACAGTGATTGTTTTTACAATACTATTCTTGTTTTAATGCTTCAGTGTGGTCTTCGTTATTATAGACCACCCCATCACTTCCTGTCGATCTTGTAAGAGGCGATTAAAGGATTACAAGAAAGATGGGCAGCGTATTATCAAATTGACTGCAGTCGAACATAAACTGTATAAGTCATGCGTCTTTGAGGCATATCATAATGATATAATGAGTGGTATATGTATGCCTCCTTAACTTCTCAAGTTATCTGTCATTGTTATTTTACATCTGAGTGACATGAAACTTATGTTGACGTACATGAAAGTCACTGTCAAAATCTAAGGTTAAATAATAATGACAGGACAGTAAACAGCGGTGCCAGCATGGTCCTTTTTTATTTTCAAAATGTCATTTTCATGATTTTTGGGAACGCTGATGCTGAAAAATTTACAATTCAAATCAGACTTTACTGCATTCAACATTTTCACAAAAAATAACAAAAATCTTAATATAACATAACATCACGCTTGTAATATCGAAGGATTGGCCAGAGCTGTACCTAACAGTACACCCACATTTATTTCAGCAATAATTTTATTGCAATCAACCGGGCACAAATCCAGACTCCGTACCTGCTACTAAGAAATTCCTGATAGAAACACCCAATAATACTTTGCCCGACCTGGAAATCAAACCCAGGACCTCATTCACATCGATCGCACAGAGTATGCCTTCACACACATAAGCCTTGATTTTAGTAACGAACTAACCCATGATTTTCCGGTATTATAATATCCCCACTACTAAATCACCAC
This sequence comes from Standfussiana lucernea, assembly GCA_964057025.1. NCBI lineage: Eukaryota > Metazoa > Arthropoda > Insecta > Lepidoptera > Noctuidae > Standfussiana > Standfussiana lucernea. The sequence continues at coordinate 11,637,900 of OZ059797.1, read as the reverse complement.
TCCTCGAACGTATAATATTGATGATGCTAACGCTCCATTGGAAATTCAGGCCGGGCTTGAAAGGATTAAAATCATGTAGAATGGTTAGGTAAATGCGAATACTATCGAGCCATAATTTTGCGGTCGTGAAATTATTTAATCCGTAGAATAGGCTGAATTCTACCAGCTTTATTGGGTGTTTGTAGTAAATGACAAATTGATGACATCAGTTTTGTTCCATACAAATCGTAGCATATTGAATATAGAGATTGGAGGACCTCTCAAAATGACCCAATGATGACGTTACTTGTCCACTATCGAATAATGGAAGAGCGTACTTGTCACAGCCATCATTTGGATTTCTGGCTATTTGTGACGTCAAAACATTATTATTTTCAAAGTTGAATCACTGTGGTATTTGCACAAAATAATGTGGTTTGTTTTGCTTTTTTTGTTGGCTCTAGAATATGCTAGTTTTCTCACGATGTTTTTCCTCAATATTTTCAGTTTGTGTCAAAGAGAAATACGCTTTTCTGAATTTTCTATAAAACTTTGCATGCTTTCATTTTATTTATTTTTTGCGTGGAGAACATTTAAATGATTAAAGAGTTTTTTATTTTTATTTTATTTAAATAGATCTTTTAAAAATTCGTCTAACCTGTAAAGCACTAGGCCATATACATGATGTATCTCCAACAACTTCAACAGCAACCGGCTGGTACTCCGCCAGGTCTGAAGCACAGGACCCTTGAGTTGCTGAAGCCCCATACTGGGCCACTTGGATGCTGATGGTAGTCCCTCGAGGACAGATGAGTGTCACCATCTCTTCATCACAGGCAGCCTTCTGGTGGGTGCGAAGAGTGCCCAGGAGAAGTTCTGTGGACAACATGAAAATGTACGGTTAAAAGATGTTTTCATTAGTTTATGTAATTCAACTTTACAAGTTTAGTCTACTTGACTTGGTTTCGCCAAGTTTTTTTTTCAGCTCAGGAGTGGCCTGTGTCCAGGTATAGATTACCAGTAACACAGGTGATGATGAAGTGGCAGCCAGATTTAGGTCTAAATAAAATGGGGGCACTGTAAGAGAAGAGTGAAAAAATTCGAAGATCAAGAATGATGTTGAGCTGGTTTCTTTTCCAAAAGAAGTTTCTAAAAACAATAACATTACTTTTTGGAATAATATGAGAGAAAAAAATAAACAGAAGCAAAAAAAAATATCTTGTCCGTAATAATTGAACTCATAATCTTTGCAACAGATGGTATTTACACCGTTACTTAACTTACTTAGGTCATAACGAGGCTCAGTACCAGAAATAAAGCTAAATGCCCAAATTAATTTAGGTAAGCAATTATCATTAGTAGTTAGAGGTCTCTGGAACCTTGTAATTACCTAGTTGTTACTATTACTATATTCATTGAAATTAAAGGGAACAAGCAATTGGCTGTATTATCTAAATTAATATTAGTTAGTTGTTGGTAGGTACCAGCCGTTTCATTAACTGAAAATGAAATTAATATTAATACCAAAGAAGACAGTTATATACTAGAAACAAAATCCATTTAACATCGAATAGAAAAAGAGTGTGATCCAAACCTACTCACAATCATCAATCATACGGCACAGTTGATGATATACAAAATAACTTTTATATAAACATAAATTGATTCCAAGATTCTGCAATACTTTAATTGGGTTTATAAACCACAACAATCAGAATTTCACTCAAGACAGCACTAATAATAACTCAAAGAGGAATCCATTGAGGCTTTTAATAAACTGTGCAATATATTACAATAACCAACAGAACGCTTTCTGATGTAAAAATATCAGGACAATTTTTCTATAAAACACAACCTGAGGTTTAAAATTGCCGACAGGTCTATTTACCTCAGAGCTCAGCTGAGTATTGAAAAGTAAAACGAAAAATACCACAGGGGTCCCCCAAGGACGTTACATGGGCCCGACAACGATTTATCAATCTTCATTCTACCCTCTGGAGTTGGTTTTCAAATTTTGTTTGCGTTGGGCAGACGATAATGTACTCATTTTCTCTTTTGACAGTTTTGTTGTTTTCAGACATATTGCTGTGATCAAGATTGTGAATGTAAAGTTGTTTTGTTTTGGTTTTTAAACGAAATAAAAATCTTTGAATTTTTATTTTTTTGCTTATTTGACCAAATCATTAATTTAGTCTAACGTGTTAGATGTTTTCACTATTTTAGACTTATTCAAGCTTATTCTTGACATTTAATAGTAATAGTATTTGACAGTTTTACTTAGACTTGGCTAAATTATAGTGGTTCATTGAACTTTCAGTTGTTACTTGGAATACGAATAAGAAAGGGTAAATGAAGTCTAATATTTTTTTTTTACAATTGTTTAACAAAAAAGGAAAACATTTAAGCTAAGGCTTGTCTTTACGACAGACCTGAAATTCTTTTCTTTCTTCAGGATACAATTACAAGTACATAATATTCAACGTTACCAATTACAGTCAAAAGGCCAACATTCTACTATCATTTTGGATAGTAATAACGCTAATTGGGTTTTTATTAGTGACATAACAATTTGAGGTCTATGTTGGAAGCCCACAAGAGGTCTTAGAGCTTCACAACGACTCGTAATGAGCCTCGTTATGGCCAAACATGCTGTTATGGTTTGAGTTGTGTGACCTCATATTAGTTTGGTTGCTAAGAAAAGAACCGATTATTATGGAGGGAGTATGTTTTTATTATTATTTTCTTTGTGCTTCTTTTGTTTTTGTGAGTGACGTTAGCTGATACGGTATTGTTAGGGTTACTTATTGACACGTCAATCAGATTCATAGTAGATACACTGTTCGGTTTTTTCTACAACAAGTTTATTGTCATCTCATATTGTCATCGTGACTTAACTGCGTCTTACATGTAAACCATTAGCTAATATATATAAGGGCTGACCCTATTGAAGTTCAGTCATTGAGGTCAGCTCTATTGAGAGCGGGAAAGCTATCGCTCGCAGTAGCATTGACGATGCGGGGGGCAGCACGCTCTGTTCCTCACTCTATCAAATGACGGATCTGAGGGACAGAAAAAAGATAGTGACGTGGAAAATGCTCAGTTGTTATGCTTCCTTTCTAAGGAACGATGGCCTTCCGAGTAACAAGCTCGTATAATTTTAATATTACACATAGAGATAATACAAGCCTCGGTAATAGTCTATTTTTATGCAGTCTGCATTGGAATTTTCTAATTCCTGGTCTTTTATTTAGATAAAAGTTTATATGTCTACGACTTATTGGGCGAATAAATAAGCACAAATTATTGTTATCAACACTCTAGTTGTCATTAATACGCTCCTAAAATCTGCTGGTCCTCAGATGATACAAGTAGGACAAAAATAACCCACATTTAAGATTACCCCACAGATATTTTTTGGCGTAGATAAGCAAAAAAATGGGGTGCAAATGGTTTCAAGTGGCGCTACATTAGATGTTTTTTTTAAGAGGAAGAATGAGAAACACTTCACCACTTAAAAACATTTTTTTTAAATTTATTTCTCGACGTTAATTTTATACATTCACATATCCGTTTGCCATTTATTTATCATTACAACAACATTCAAATAATCTAAAAACACCTCCTTAAACATACAACTATAACTTCTAACATTACATCCTCCGCTTCCTTGCCCTAACAACAGCGAACAGATCCCATCAAATAAAACCCAACGACCTCATCTAATATAATAAATAATAACGGCCTATCAAACGTGTATCCATACTTACTACTAATTTATAATGCTCAATAAATCTAAAGTACTGTTTACCTTATCTTTATAAACCCACACGTGCAGATAATAAAGCTTCCAGATTATATTTTATGACTTTTGGTCCGTGTTCTGCTGTAAAATATATGGACAAGGACTGTGAATACAAAGCTTTAGGGCTGTCGTTATGGTAGTTGAAAAGTTGTCGTCATTCTATTGCAAGCTTTTGGTTGTGGAATAAATATTGTTGGCTATTAAAACAAACTTACTACTGGTCTGATTAGTGTATTATTTATTATTATTAGACATTTGTGTCTCACTACAGTGCAAAGGCTCGGGATCCTTCCACTTATTCCTATAGAGTGTATTATCCAACAAAATTAATACTTGTCTGATATAAGGATTCGACAGCTTTTCAGTTATATGAGACCGTATCCATTGGAAACAACAACTGCTGTAGAAAACGAATGACATCTTAGGGACAATTTTTCGTATGTATAAATCGCAGATCGCATTCTACACAATTATGTAATCTGTCAAAAATATCTTTGATTCACCTCCTTTAAATGACCAGTATTTGACATCGATTGTCGCTGAAATGTGATTGCGACTCGATTGTGAACGTTGAACAACGGAATTGAACTTCTGTTGTACTTGTTAATAACAACAATTAGGACTCGTACAATATTCCAAATGCTTCCTTTTAATTCCTCCACCATCAATGAATAATATGAATATTCTTCTTCTTAGCGTGTCGATAACAATTTAAATTGAGTCAGCCCAAAATTTGGCAAAGAGTTTGGCACTTTCAGTAGCGTCCATCAGCTCTTGTAATATGCAAGCAACAGGACAGGCAGGACACGATATCAAGTGACCCATCATTTGTGGGGCAGCACCACATTTACACTAAAGGGTAGTGTCATCTATAAATCTCCACCTGAACAGGTTTTCCTTGCTTCGGCCAACCTGTGTCCGGAGTCTATTCAAAGACATCCAGGTCAACCATGGCAAATCGTGTCCAGGTGGGATATTTTCAGCAAGTGGCACAAATGGGTTGGGTAACACTTTCTCGCCACAGTTTGAGTCTTTCTTTAGAGCGTTCGCCAGTGAGCGGAGACACACTTTAAATTTGAATATTAATTTCAACACACCTTGTGTTCCCAACAAAGCTTTTTCAATAACTCAAGCTTATCCAAACCTCATACAAATCTTACTAATCTTGCGAGCTTACCAAAAAGCTAGCAACTGTTAAAATATATTGGTCGGTGTAATACCCGAGGTAGCCAAACAACAGAACATTAGGGGGATGTGGTTTATTTATAGGGAGCCAGCTCTTGTTTCATACTCGATGAGAAGCATGCACGTGGTGCGTGTCAAATTGACGGAAAGAACTTGACGGAGTAAGTTGGGGTGCTTGTAAGGTAAATGTAGCGTTTGGGGACAAATAATGATGTCCAGTTATGTTTTTAGATCTCATGCAATAGGGGGTGAGACTTTTGCCATCAACCGGCCACAAATCCAGACTCCGTGCTGCTACTGATAAATTCCTGACGGAAAAACCCGGTAACACTTTGCCCGACCTAGGAATTGAACCCGGGACCTCATGCATCGAGGCAATGACAACGAGGTTTTTTAAATATCATTCGCTTTGCGTGAAATTTCTACAACTAAAATACCACAAACAAGATCTTTTCCCGAATTCATTATTGTTACGAGACCATTAAACCTATACTTATATTATAAAAAGTATTAAAAAAAAACTAAAAAAACCCGACTGCGGTAAAAAACTTAAGTTAAAAAACTTTTTTGCAAAAAAAAACCGACTTCCAAAAAAAACACTAAAAAAGTGGAAAATAACATTACTTTCGGAAGTCGGTGACTATGGTTTGTTTCATTGACTTTTTTGGCACCGACTTCCGAAAGTAATGTTATTTTCCACTTTTTTAGTGTTTTTTTTGGAAGTCGGTTTTTTTTTGCAAAAAAGTTTTTATTTTACCCTTTTTAGTTATAGTATCACACACAAATCCTTGTCAACTATCAATTTCGCAATAATTCTTTTACTTGGATGAAATTTTTTCCAGCTATTTTGATTTCAAAACCAAACTGCTGAACCGATTTTGATGAAATTTCGATGGGACCAATCGGGAAGTAGATCCATTCAGATAAAACAAGAATTTTTCAAATCGGTTCATAAATGACGGAGATATGAGGTAACAAACACAAAAAAAAAAAAAAAAACATACAACCGAATTGAGAACCTCCTCCTTTTTTAGAAGTCGGTTAAAAAAAAGCTAAGAACAAGCGCATTTTAAATTTAAAACGTTGGAAGCAGGCGGGAGCCATTCCATTTTTATATTTTCAAACCCAAATGGCTTTTTTTTTATTTCCAGCTTTTTAGTTTACAAAATGTGAAAGATTTTGCAGACGATTAGCCAAACAATTTTTTACCGCCTTCACTGCGTGGAAGTACTCCCAGCTTATGTTGTGTTCTGACTCAAAATTTTTACCCCGTGTCACTTTCAAAATTAATACGAATCTAATGACACCTCTCAAGCTAAAATCCATCGTGCCATTCAGGCCGCAGAGCGTGCCAAACAATTATACATACATACACACATACTCTCGAAAAACATAACCCTCCTTCTCCTTCCTCCTTATAACAGTTGGGTAAAGAGTTAAAATTTGTTTGTATGTAGGGGGTAATCTTTGGAACTACTGATCCGGTTTCGAAAATTCTTTCACTAACAGGAAGCTACACTATCCCCAAGTGGTCTAGGTTACATTTAAAACGTTCCCGTGGGTACATTTCGTACATAACGGGAGTGAAGTCGCGAGCAAAAGCTAGTATACTACAAATCAGATCAATGAAACAAGTTTTATTTATAGAAGTGTAAATAATGTAATATTTCATTCTTGATGAGAGGCGTAATACGTCGCACATGGCGTCCGTCATGGACGAATGGGAGGCGCTAGACGGTAGGCACGATGAACGAGGGTGACATTTTTGAAAAAAAAAATCGTTTCTCATTAAGAGAAATAAATGTATTTTGAGTGTACAAAATCTTAAGTAGGGAAGAGTAGTAGCTTAACTGACGATGATTTTGTTTCAAACAACTTGTTTTAAGTGTGACGCTTTTAGGTACAACTTAGGCCCTAAGGTGTAGGCACTAAGGCTTAGGATCTTGACAAAGTAACAGCGATAACTCAATTAAAAATAACTCATACAGTTAGACCACTTTAAATTTGCAGTTCAAGGTAGCGCTTCTTGTCAAGATGCATCAATATGTCAAAGGTACATTTATTCTAGTTCTGTGTTTTCCCGGTTGCACAGATAATTTGATCGAAGCTATCAAAAAGCTTATTATGAAAACCCTGTTGAAGGCTGTTATAGAAAAACAAAACCATTTGTGAGCGATTGCCAATTGTTTATGCCTTCCTGTATTGAGATTAAATCGATCCGTAAACTACAGAAACCCGAAATGAACTAGCTAAATTGCCTAGTTATAACAACGCCAAAAGAAGACAAAACTTTTATTAAAATGTCAAGAAAAAAATTGGGTTTATCTATTAAAATTGAACGTATATACAAAACGTGGCTATGCTATCAAGCAATGTGGAGTTCTCTCGTGAGGAGACGATCCTGGCTACAGGATCAAGTCGTGTCTGTCATAAGAATGTATAGTCACAAGAACAAAAAGTGTGTGCAAAATTTCAGCTCAATCGGTTATAGTGAACTGGTTTGAAATTCAGTTGCAAGATTTGACCAATACATACAAACTAACCAACTAGGTGACAAGGCAAGATAAATAAAACCTTATAAAATACACAATTCTGTATCTTATTTCTTTTGGAATAAGCAAAATCTGAGCAAAACCACTATTAGACACGAAAATATTAATAACTAGCGACCCGCCCCGGCTTCCCACTGTGCAATATAGGTACTAATGTTTTCTCTACTATAATATGCATGTATTATATGTACATATAAACCGTCCTCTTAAATCACTCTATCTATTAAAAAATCCGCATCAAAATCCGTTGCGTAGTTTTATAGATCTAAGCGTACATAGGGACAGACAGACAGCAGGAAGCGACTTTGTTTTACGAGTATACTATGTATTTTGTGATGCCTTAATTTATTTTTCAATAGTAAATGCATTACAAAAAAAAATAAAGTTTCAATTGGGTCGATCCCCTTAACAAAATAAATAAAACGCAACGAAAATTATGTTTTTAATTAAGAAGCCGTGCCATAAAGGCCGAATAACCGTGTCTTTCATCCCCGACGCGAGCCGTAATACCGTGCACATGGTAGAACTGTCAGATAAACGGAATGGACGAGCTTGGACTACAATGCAATACTCAGCTACTCCTGTCCTTGTACATTTATATTACTCTAACAGTTGCAATCCAACAGCAACCTTATCGTTATGAGAATAAAGATCAATGTAATTTTTACAGTGATGCAAATACAGGGGTAAATGAACAAAGTGTACCACTGAGTTCACTGACGGACTGCCACTTTTCACCTCTATGCACTAAGTAATAAGGTTGAAAAGTGGTCGACCCTCACTGAACTCTGTAGTACAATGCAATGCTTAGCTGCACGGACTCAACAATATAGGATATACAGACACTGCATAACTATATTAAATTTATACAAAATTAGGTTCTGCCCGTCTTCATCTGCGCAGTGACTTTTACCGTTATAAAACGTGTCTTATGTGCAATCCATTAACTTATATCCGTTCAGGCGCGTTTAGCGTGATTGAGTAACAAACATCCAAACTTTCTCGTTTGTAATAAATTCAATGTACATTTCTATTTGTGAGGCATAGGTAAAAAGTTCGTTAAATTATTATTAACCTAAAATGTCGCAAAATAAAACTTAAAACAATTCAAGTCCCATCCTAGTGTTGCCAGTCATAAAAAAGTGCGTGGTAACCCTAAACACGTTTCTAGTATTAAGATTTAGGATTGCCTGTTTTACTCTGTCATCGCTTTTAAAAATATATTTTGACTTAAAAAAAGATTTACCTATGAGCAGTGTCATTCATTAGTTCTTCGCGTCCCCATCCAACTCTATTAACACATTCATTAATTTAAAAACAAAACACACTCGAAAACAAAAAAAAGAATCAGACTCCAAAGCCAAGATTAATTCTTTTAAAAATAACGCTTCAAAAAAGGCCACTTATTTCATTATTTCTGTACAGCCAGCATTATGTTTTAAATATAGAACAGGGCGCATCTGTTCTGGTTAGCATGCGCTTAAAGGGCGTATGTCACTATAGTCTTTTCACTGTTATTCTATCTCCGCCCTTACATCGCTGTCAAAATCACAGTGATCTTTGTTTTCGCTGTGATAAGGTTGATATTGAGTTGTTGCTGTCAGAGATAAAATAACGCAGTGAAACGACTGTACCTACTTAATGAGAGATGAACTTGATGAAGACACAGTTAGGAGCCCATCAATCTTTGTCAGTATAATGTTGGATGGCAACCAAAGCGGTATGCGACATCGTAGTTTACGAGAAATGTGCTTATTTTTGGTTTTCTTGTACCTGGTAATGTGTTATGTTCGGTGGGGAGAGAATTTTGCTGTTGACTTAGAATCATGTACATGATATATTATGATGATATTTTTGGTTTCGATGGAGCAAAGTCGGTTATTAATAAAAATATTCTACTTTAATACTGCTTTGTTTAAAATATGTTATTGATTCCAGCTTTTATGAAGGAACCTTTAAACAAAAACGTGTTTTCATGTAACCTACCTAATTTCCTCTCGTGTAAAAAAATAAAAATAAAATGAAACTTGTCAGTACGAAAAACACATTCAAAACTTGGTCCTTTTTTCCGTTTTCATTAGTTTCTTTTTTAAGTTAACGTAAATAAAAAACGAGAATTTTTATCTCATAAACAGAACTGTATGACGGAAAAGTAAAAATTATTAATACACACATCAAAAGTATCTAGGGATCAACATATATTTTTGCAATAACTTTTCTCCTGATTGATATTAATTAAAATTTTCTTTAAGGATTCATCAAATAAAGTGTTTTCGTTTGTCACAGTAACGATAAACCAAGTCACCTTTGCATTAATAAAGAAATTTGCCATTTTCCTAATAAAGGGATTTTTGACATTTGAACCACTAACATAAAAGTTCGAAAAAAAGACTGAAATAACAGTTTTCTTTAAAATTTTATTGGGTAACTTAAACAATTAATAATCCGTGTTTCTACCGCGAACACTAACAACACAAGAACATCGGTTTGGCATACTCAAAATGAGTTCATCCAAATCACGCTGTGGAATGGCCGCCCATGTTCGTTGCAACAACAAAAAAAGGTCTTCTTGCGACTGGATACCCTCCATATTCGGCAGAGCTCTTCTCTGTAGCATATCCCATGCATGCTCAATCGGGTTCAAGTCTGGCGACTGAGCAGGCCAGGGCAGGACATTGATGTTAGCTGCGGCGAGAGTCTGTCTTACAACTCTTGCGGTGTGCGGTCGTGCATTATCATGCATTAACTGAAATAAGGGACCGATTTGCACTTGTAGAGGAACGATGACGTCTGATACAATCGTCTCAGCATAAATTTGAGCGTAGAGGTTGCCTCTGATCCAAATCAACTCAGTTCTTCCGCCGATCCAAATACCCGCCCATACCATGATGGTTCCACCACTATAAGGATGGACTTCCTGGCAGGATTTTAATCGCTGTTGGCGTCCAGGGGTTCTCCAGTGTCGTATACGTCTTGTATCCGGTCTCATACCAAAACGAGACTCATCAGAAAAGCACACGAAACGCCATTGTTCTTCTGCCCAATTTCTGTGTTCAAGAGCCCATTGATATCGAATCCTACGATTGTGCATTGCTATAGGTGGTACCCGTAGCGGTCTTCGGGAATGAAGGTTCACTTCATGCAAGCGGTTTCTGACTGTTTGGTCGCTAATTAAGTTCCCTGAAGAGTGATGAAGCCTCACGGCTAACATCATGGCGGTTATTGTTGGAGCTCTTCGAGTTAAGATTTGAATGTATCGGTCTTGTCTCCGTGTGGTGCAGCGATACCGTCCTCCATGGCGCTCAGCCACGGTACCAGTGCTTCGGTAACGTGTCCAAAGTCGACTGATAACACTCTGACTTGTATTCAGAGCTAAAGCCACAGTACGTTGCCGGGAACCAGCTTCTATCATTCCCACGGCTCTGAGCATTTCTTCCCTGCTTAAATGACGTCGCCGCTCCATAATAACGTTGGTTTTAATCAGTAGTAGGGAAACAGTAGCACTAATAATGTCTTCAATGCGTTGTATGTTTTTATAGGGAAAATATTGACAGCTTATTTTCATCTTTTACTCGAATTTGATTGAGAGTTCCTGATTCAAATTATGAAATGCACCAAAAAGGATCCATATAAATTTATAAAATCATAAATTTATTACAAAGCCACATCTCAAGAAATCCGCATAAAAATGCTTGATCCCTAGACACTTTTGATGTGTGTATTTATAAAGGTGCGTACCGATGTAAAAGGCCTTCGTCCGAGGGATTTTTCAAAAGGCCATAGATGAGGGTTCGCCTCTAAAGCCCAATAAAATGTCAGGCCAAAAGAAAATAAAGGGAAACGAGACATTTGGACTAATTAATAGACACCTTAAAAGTATTGTTAGTAAAATTTGCTTTAATTAGTCTGGCAACCTTTTTGGTTTCATTTGCAGGAAACCATTAAATTCTTTTACTCGGAACGATTTTGATTACCCACTCAATTTTCTTTTTAACGAAAGAATGGGTAGGCAATGTGTCCAGAAATACCACTTTACCATTAAAATTAGTTGGGTGTTTATGGATTATAAACGTTTTACTGCTGAATAAATGATCTGGATTTTATCTCTTAAATTTAACAAATGATGCAAAAAAAATGTAGCACTTAGTCTGAGTGGGTTGCCATTCTAGGTAACCCACATCAAAGTGATTCGATTTTTCTACATTGTTGCTTTATCATGACAAGACCTTGAAAAACCCTTGGAACCCTAGAAAATTTTTAGAGTAACAGACTTTATATTAGTTTTTATGTTACTGACACTCTAACTATTCTTGAATGTACACATTATGTAAAAAATGAAATAAATTATATTACAAAGATATGAATGCAAATATGGGCTTAATCAAAAACTGAAAAAAAAAATACATAGGTACTAGCACTTTTCAACCTTATAATTATTAAGGACATAAGGGTGAAAAAGGCAGACCGTTAGTGAACTTGGTAGTGTACATCTTTTTTATCTACTGTAATAATGTACTGTGTTATGAACTTCAAGCTACCCGAAAGTGTCAAATTTTCCCAATCAACCTTGAACCTAATTCTTTGACGATAAAGTTGAAAATCTATTAAAGAAATTTCACAGATTGTTGTAGCTTTATATGTTGTCTGTACTTAGTCTTACTAAACCTTCAATGAAGCATGATGGGCGGTCATAATGATCATTCGATAAACAAATATACGTTCAAAGTAAACACACAGTCCGGAGAACACAGAAAATTCACAGCTATAGTCAATGCTTACCATACTTTGTCCAAAAATAATAATTCACAAGAAAACATTTGAAAGAACTACCCAATTCATACTAATTAATGTTTAAAAGCTCACTCAGATCTTCCATCTTCACACGGTTTTTATTTTTACGCTCTCAAACGTCTCTTTGTGGTATCCGATCCGTAAACACGATTCTCTTTGTACTTACTCTTAATTCTAACACCAGATGGGATTTCTATTGAATTGGAATCTATTTTTATTTTAAGATTTGGTTCCTTTTTGTTCTTCTGTTAATATGATCTTTAGGGAAATCATTATGGAGAACTAGCTTTTGCAGATCGTAAATTATCTCAAGAACGTTCTCTCGGAATTTACCGGGATAGTTGATGATAAAAGTAAGGCATGGTTTTGTTATTTTTGTTTAAACCTTGCTCCACACTAAAAATTTCTCCTGAATCATGGGTGCGTGTAAAAAATTTAAAGTCACATACAAAAACAGCCAGACCCGGAACTACTGAGCTACATCCTGAGATATATTTGTGCGGGGATCGAAACCGCGACACGCAGCGTATCAGCCAATCGCTCAGCCACTGCGCCATCCGTGCCGTTGATTGATTGATTCAATTTGAAGGAACAGAAGGACCAATTACAAAAATCTTTATATTTGAAATGGTTGTATTAAAAGTTGGCGAAATGCTCTCTGTGTCCTAAGACGAAGAATGTGAACTGAAAGTCTCCGCAACCACTGCATGTGTCCCTAATCGGAAATAAGCCACGAACTCGAGTCGACGACGGGATTTAGTCAATGCCAGAACTTTTTCTCCAGTGTCCTTTAAAATGCGGTGACTACGCTGTTGAGAAGGGATACATTGTTTTATTTCTTTTTAGAGTTGGTTGTACCCTCCCCACAATAGGTGTTTCTACCATAGTTATTTGCTCTTATGCTCCACTAAACACTTATTAAGTCGCCTCACTTCAGTCAGTTACTTCTATTCTTAGTCAGAAACCCTTTAGGGTCAAAGTTTGGAAAATTTTAAAAGATGAAATACAATCGTTTTTGAACTTTTAAAAGAGTCTTATTTCAGGCTTCTTTTGAGTTTCGATCATCTATTTATAGGAGAAGAAAAATAACCTCTGTCGCCGATACTTCAACAGAAAAGAAATACTGGAGCAGGCATAAAGATGAGAGCTCGCTGATCAGGTAATACACAGCTACACGAGTACTTGCAGAAGTCGCAGGAATCAGCCGAGCGAAATAGGTCAGGCAAGTGTCGACGCTGACACTATCTAGGTTCTAGGTATGGCGTATGCACTAGCATAAAAGTATGTTCGGACTTTATTCTCTTGGGCACGGTGGCGCGTGTGATCGCATTTGTTAGAAGGCGGTATTGTTTGTTATGTTTGTGTATTGGAAGACATTTTGCATGGATAAGTTTTTAGTCTAAAAAGTGGCTCGGATTTTATGTAGGTTTTCTTAGTTGTAGTTTATAACATAATGGTAAAGTCGAGTTGAAGGCTCGAACTAATATTCGTATTTTTAAATAAATGAGCGATATAAAAGAAACTGTTAATGAACTTTTAAGGTTCTATTTTTTAACAAAAATTGTATTTAGAGAAATGTAAGTTAGTCTGTAAGATATCTAAGGGCCAAAGTTGCGTGAAATGAATGTTTTTATGTGTGTGTTGTAAAATTAAATAAATAACACTACATACTTGTATACGGGTAACGTTAGGATTAGAGGTGTGAAATATTTGAGTTCTAGGATTTTAAAGAAATCTTTGAACAACTAAGCAGTAAAATAAATTATATTGTACATTAGAACTTATCCCGATTCAACTTTAGGTTACAAGGTAAAATACTGTTACGAAAAGAGTTCCCAGTTTAATAACTTCGCCATAATAAAAAAATTAAAACTTTTCCACAACATTAAGTCGACGTTTTATTGCGGAAATCTTAATTTTTTTAATAATTAATCTCAGACTGTGGGAACCCCTTGCGAAACCGTTTCAAAATGAGGAAATAAAAAAAAAGTTGTAAGTACCTACCAACCCACATTCCTACCAGTTACATAATTTACAGCAAATGAACCTGGACTACTTTTAATTTGTTCCCTTTTTTCACTTCCCCACTCATTATGAATAAAACATTCAAAGGGTTGTGATTGTTTTACAAACATTTTTGGAGATGTTTTCCGAACAATTAAATTCTTTGCTCACGACAAACAAACCATCAGCGAACTTCAAAAGGATCCGTTCAAATCAAATACATGTCCTTTTGAAGTCAGCCATTCGGAGAAATAACTCAAAGAGATAGTTTTACGATTAGAGAAGGGAAAAAAGCTGTGCGACATGGATGGATATTTATGTGTTTGGAATGTATGGGCCCATGCTCCGCGAGCCATCAAAACGTTTTACGACTTACATGGCCAATAGTAGAACTGCCCCCAACGACTGATTTATAACGTTTCCGTTGAAGAACATAAAGAATACAGCTGCAGACATATTTAGCGGTTAATGGGACGTTCGTAGTTTTATAATGTTGCTTTAAACAATTTGATGTTGCTTCTTGGGTCGTTCATTCTTGTTCGATAGATGTAACAATCATGTGTGTAAGCACTTAAAAATTAAAACTTTAGAGGTGTCAAGGGACACCCGGATGGAACGAAGTTCCTTTCGATTAATTAGTGAAGGAAGTGTAATATTTTTATTATTTACAAAAAACCTGTATACACTCAACAAAACTAATCGTCGCGACACCACACTGTTCAATGCGAAATAGAAATGAAAATATCTGGCTTGCTTTCTATAAGAGAGAGAGAGACAGACAGAGAAACATGCGACGCCGCACAGCTTACAATAGCTTACTATAGCAAAAAGTGTCGTGACAACTTTTCGTAAGAATTTTTTCCGTCTAGCCCCCTTTCACAACGCGCGATAAGGAACTTCGTTCCAATAACAGATGGCAACTATAACAAAATGAAAATGTTTTTAATTGGTTTCACGCTAGTCTCTTTTTGATAGTCTTCAATAGACACCCAAATGTTGCACTGATTTTAAAACATTCTAGAAAAGTTCGAGTACGAGACGAAAATGAAATTTTTGTTTTTTCTTATCTGCTGTTTATTAAAAGATACGAATATTGAAGAAATCAAACGACTCAAATCTTAAGAAAAAGCTTACTTGCATAACATTTGAATATACAATTCAGTTCCACGAAGCGGCTAATCGTTAGCAATCCAATGACAGTTGGCGCCAGTGACAAATGAAAACAGTTTACACTATCGCCGAATTCAGGCCTCGCCACAACTTTTTACAGATTGAGCGTTAAAAAAATAAACCGCACCAAAACCCAACAGACTGTATATTTGTCACTGCGGTTTTTGACTGGAAAAAGATAATAAATAGTTCTGTCTAGTTTTTTTGACGCTTGAATGACATTTTGACTGTCATGAAAGCGCGAGGAGTTGGTTAACATTTGTTAAATTGTCTGTGGTATATTAAAAAAAAATAAACAAGATGGCGGCAACAGTTTCGACCATGGTTTCGAATAACAAGCTAAAAAAACCATGCAACACTATAAAATGGACGGGTTTTTGTCATTCAGATGAAGTAAACAGATCATAAACATCCCAAAGAGACGTAAACATCAATTCATGAGGCAGACGTGATGTAAATGTTGATAATAAACTTAAGAATTTACAGTGTATTACCCTGTTTTGGCTTACCTCTGGCTTTGTCCTCTCAGCACCCTTTAGAGGACCCTACATCTGTACCTCCAACCACAAAGCTATCGAGTTGGGTGAGGGAAGCCAACCGTGAATAATCTTTGCAAAATACGAACCTGAAATTATCTTGGTCGAATGGTTTTGATGTCTGCGTTATTGGACATAGCTTTTGTATATTATTATATGATTTTTATGTAAGGTTTTTAAAATATAATATTGATTTTTTAAGGGATGATAAGATAGAAAAAAGGATTCGATGGAATCGTGACAGTCGACAGGGGAGAATTGAAATAAAAATCATGAAGGGCGGGAAGATTATGAAATTTCGAAGTTCAACTTCAATCTGGACCAATACCTATGATTTCTCAAGTGTTTGTGATCAAAAAAAAATTTGCCATGTAATTGCCATGTTAATTTACCAAGTATCGTGACATTTTAACCTTTGAACTATATTTAATGAACCACACAAAATATGAAAGTCAATGTGATTC
The DNA here is from genome assembly GCA_964057025.1 of Standfussiana lucernea. Taxonomy (NCBI): domain Eukaryota; kingdom Metazoa; phylum Arthropoda; class Insecta; order Lepidoptera; family Noctuidae; genus Standfussiana; species Standfussiana lucernea. Next base: position 11,621,417 of record OZ059797.1, on the reverse strand, counting down.
ATTACGTCAACATTTGATCCATTGAAATCGCGATCCTTTTTTCGTCTCGGTAATAAAAAAAACTTTGTCTCGAATTTATTGAGCCATAATAATAGTAATTGCAGGCGGAGTAGCTTCATACTGTGTTATTACTTTACACTCATTAATTGGATTGACTGGAAATAATTTATTTACTTCATTCAATTTTGTAAAAATTAGTAAAGGAGACTCCAGGGTTACAAAGTGAATAATAAAGCAAGTCTAAGCAAACAGTATACTTTGAATAGAACCATAATAATTATATTTATAGATTAGTTATTTAATAGGTATTTGTTTAAGGAATCTTATCATATTTAGTTATGTAAGCACTTGAGTGAGTTACCTGAGATACAGGTTTATTCCTAGTTCAGGTAGAATCCAAATATTATATAGGTACCTATAGTTTTTAAGGCCCTAATATTAATATAATTATGTGTTAGCGATACCCACATTTAACAAATAATTGTAATAAACAAGTTCCGGATTTGACAGATAGTCGCAGGTACAGCGCCGGCGGCCATTACCAATTGGAACGTTAGTCCGAACTGTTGTAAAACTATTTGGTATTGATTATAATATTTCAGGAAATTGAAGACTGTGTATCATTTGACCTGACTCCGTTAACAGTCAGAAGTGGTAAGAACTAAGAGTGTTGGAGAAGTTCTCAGGTATGTTATTTTATTTGACCTATTTTTTTTTAAACAAGTTACGGTTGATGACGTCATGTATTTTTATGGTTGAAAGCAAACAAGTACATATTTGGCATCGACGTATTTCAATAACAATTTTATGTGATTTGTTTACTTGTAAAGAGAAGTACAGCTTATGCAATATTGGTAGACGAGTATTTTATTTTATCACCGACGACGCGACATCCGATTAACTGCGTGACGGCGTGGGGGTACCTCACTTTATAGGTAGAAATTAAAGTAGGTCACAGGATCGCCCGGTTTGTTTATGCCTGAGATGAATAGACACATCAGACATCGTGAGATTATACCTACCTAGGTCATTGTTTCCACGAATGTAAAAATCAAAATGCCTGTTTATTTACCAAAATAAAAGGTATTTGTATGAAATATCTACGTAGCTAGATTATGATGTTAGGATATCGTGTATACTCGTCACTGCGGTGTTGTTAATGTTTACGTTTTCATCTGTGATTGGAGTACACCTGATCCCGGAGATCGTTGATATTTCGAAATGCTTTACACATTTAACTACCTATTGGATATTCGTGGACTATTTATGATTGTTATGATTGATTCATGTGTCACCTACAATAGGTACCTACCTACTTGTAAAACAGCTGATTAACCGTTTATAGACGGTTAATCTGCTACGCACAGTAGGTATGAACTTTGACCTTGGTACCTTTTTATTGGTGATTTATGTTTATGCGTCTTATAGATCTAATTTTACCTAAATCCAACCCAAAACTGTCACTGTTGATAATTATTATCTTTAAAAATTTGGTACCGTATTTGTTCGTTCGAAGATTCTGTGACTTAGCATGGTACGGGGCGAAATGTGCTGTTTTATGGACATTTCTATAGGTATGGACACTGTGTAAAAATACCTACTTATCATTGTATTTCTTTTGTTTCTCTTTTCCTTACTAATACCTATCACACGGTACTAACTCAAACCACGTCTCCACTCCACTATCATGGGCTAAATAAACATTTAAATACATTAATTAAAATACATGCTTTAAATATTTATTTATTGGATATCAATGTTATCTAGTCTCCGCCAATAAACATAGTTCTGAACAATGGCTTCCAGTGGTAGGTCTAATTATACTCCGCCTTTGGAACCGAATATACGTAATAGATCATCACGCAATCCTGAGCGTATCCAAGAGCCTAGAAGAAATAGACGTTCCACGACAAGACCTAATCAAAGACAACGTAAACGTGATACATACCGCAACAGATCTCGTCGCAGAACTGCATCTGATACCTCGTCCTTGTTATCATATCGGCGTCATAGTAGCAGTAGTACGGATTCAGAAAGCAGTCATTCCGATTATCATACCCAGAATAGGCGCAGGCCTCGTTCTAGGCGACGTAGCCAGCGTCGGAAACGTAAATCTCGCTCATCGCGTAATGACAGTGATGATACCAGCTCTACTGGTTCTGAACACAACAATCGAAATAAGCGAAAGCGGGATTCGCCCGACCTGTCAGGTAATTCTTCGTTCGCAAAACGAAAACGATCTCGTTCTAGAATTCGCTCTCACCGGAAAAGTCGATTCAATGCTCACGAAGAGAACTACTTCTTAAAAAGGTTCTCTAGAATAATTACAGGCAATCGTTTTGAAGGATCGCAAAATGTGATCTCAGAATTCGATCCAGACACACATTCACAGTCAGCAGAAGACTGGATTCGTAAGGTGAACGAGACGGCAAGAATATATGGTTGGACAGAAAGGCAAATTATCTATTATGCTATACCGAAACTTTCTGGCCATGCAAAGAAATGGTACCAAGGAAGGAGTACCATTGATTTAAGCTGGAAGCAATGGCAGAGAAAGATAATAAAGACTTTTCCAGACGATCGCAACTACGCCGATCGTCTGACGGAAATGCTTAGCAGAAGAAGTAGGAGAGAGGAATCGATGGAAGAGTATTTCCATGAGAAGGCTAGGTTGGTGAAAATGTGCGGCATTAAAGGAAGAAACGCTGTGGATTGCATAATTAGCGGTATCTTTGATAATGGCGTGAGGCTAAACGCCCAAGGCGCCAGTTTTAAGAGGACATCGGACTTGCTAAAATATCTACGCCGAATATCAAAACGAAATTTAATCTCAAAGAGAGACACTTTACTTAAACAAGACTCGCAAAATATAAAAAATTCGGACAATAATCGTAACAATATGTTAAATAAATCTATACCCACAACTAGCCGGGCAAAGTCTAGGTCGTTTCAATGTTATAATTGTGGTGATACTGGGCATGCGGCGCGTAACTGCAATAAACCTTTAAGAAGATGTGATAAGTGTTCCCGACTAGGCCATATGACACAAAATTGTGAGCTCATAGGTACTCGACCAAAAACTGATCAAACACAAGAAAATACGAATCAAAATCCTACACAAAGCGTTCTACAAATAACAACAAATGAAAAGTCAAATTGTAAGTATTTTAAAACTATTTCTGTTAATGACGTATCGGTCTCAGCTTATATAGACTTCGGGAGTCAATGTACCTTAATCCGAGAATCAGTTGTCAAAAACCTTGACGTAGTCCTAGATAAGATGGCACTTCCAATTATTAGGGGATTTGGTTTTGGAAGTGTCGTACCAATTGCTAGGATATTTGTGACTGTTGTAGTAGATGCGGTCCAAGCAGATATAGAAGCATTCATTGTACCGGATCATTTGCTTAAGACGGATGTTCTTATTGGGCAGTCTTTAACGGAGCTGCCCACTGTGACCGTTCATAAGACTTGCACTAAATTAGTTCTTTATTGTGATGATTCCGATATGGGGAGGATAGATGTTTATAATACCAGTAACATCTCAATGAAAGGTTTACAGGATATACAAGTACATACACTAGATACGTTTTCAGGACCATTGTTTATCCCAGGTAGTGCATGCTTGAAACCCGGTAGCGAATACATTCTATTGCAAGGTGTCTACCAATTTCATGAAGGAAAGAGTCGATGTATAGTTATGAATTTGTCGGATCATCCAATTAATTTCATTAATTCTAAATTATTATCACGAGCAATAAAACTAAACAATCAAGGTCCATTTACATCAAAGCATGAACCTTTGAATGTGAATTCTATTCATCTAAATACTCGGTTGTCTAATACTTGTGATAAATCCGACACCATGAAGAAACCTATTACCTTAGATATGTTAAATATTGGCCCCAAAGTGGCTGACACTGAAAAGAATCAGTTATTAGACCTCCTGAACAAGTTTAGGGACTGTTTTGCATTTAATATGCAAGAGCTTGGACTGACTCATATAACCGAAATGACGTTACGTCTTAACGACGATACGCCTGTGATTTATAGACCTTATAGACTACCTTTTAGTGAGCGTGCAAAGGTACGGGAAATGATAGGCGATATGTTAGCTAATAATATTATAAGAGAATCACAGTCGGCTTATGCCAGCCCTATAGTGTTGGTTCGGAAAAAGAACAATGAATACAGGCTTTGCGTAGACTATCGGGCATTGAATAAAAAGACAGTAAAAGACAGCTATCCGATGCCAGTCATTGACGACCAGCTCGATCGATTAAGCGGCAAAACATACTTCACAAGCTTAGATTTGGCATCCGGTTATCATCAGATCCCAGTGGCTGAGGAGTCGCGTCATGCAACAGCTTTCGTTACTCCTGACGGCCACTACGAGTATATGAGGATGCCATTTGGTCTTGTGAATGCTCCTGCAGTCTTTCAGAATATGATCAATAAAGCACTGGGAGCCCAACGATTCGAGCTGGCTATCCCTTATTTAGATGATTTACTTTCTACGGGTAGTTCATTTGACGAGGCATTCCGCAAGCTGGAAGCTATCTTACACCTTTTACGTAATGCCAATCTCACCCTTAATCTACAAAAGTGTTTCTTTTTCCAATCGGAAATCGACTATCTTGGTTATGAGATTTCCGAAGCTGGTCTTAAACCTGGCAGTAAGAAAATAAGCGCGGTTTCTGAATTCCCAAAACCGACAAATGTACATCAAGTTCGTCAATTTATTGGCTTGGCCAGTTATTTTCGGCGTTTTGTTTTTAATTTCGCTTCTATTGCGAGACCACTAACTCAACTGACCAAAACCGATGTTCCCTGGCATTGGGGTGACGAACAAAATAATGCATTCGAAGAATTAAAATCTAAATTGGTAGTTAGACCTGTACTAGCTTTGTACAACCCAGATCATACTACAGAGGTCCATTGTGATGCCAGTAAATTAGGAATTGGGGGTATCTTACTACAGAGACTTAATGAAGAATACCCTTTTAGGCCAGTTGCTTATTTCAGTCGTCAAACGACCCGCGAGGAAGCTTTTTGGCACTCCTATGAATTGGAAACAATGGCAGTGGTCCTTACTTTAAAGAAATTTAGAGTATATTTGATCGGTCTAGAATTTAAAGTCATAACAGACTGTAACGCATTACGCACCACCTTGGTAAAGCGAGATTTAATTCCTAAAATTGCCAGGTGGTGGCTGATGCTGCAGGAATATAACTTTACTATTGAGTACCGGCCAGGTCATAACATGCAGCATGTCGATGCCCTGAGCCGGAACCCCATCTCGCAAGAGAACATCCTAGGTGAGTTGGAAGTGTTCAATATCACGACCGAAGACTGGCTTCACACGGTACAGATGACAGATCCGCGGATAAAACATATTAAAACTATTTTAGAAACAAGTGAAGATGATATAAAAGACGTATTCAATAACTACGTATTGCGAAATGGCAAAATATATAGACGTGTAGGATCCAAATTAAAATGGGTGGTACCTAATTCGGCGCGGTGGAGAATTTGCCAGCTTAATCATGACGAAGCGGGTCATTTCTCGACCGATAAAACTATTGAAAAGATAGGAGCCGATTATTGGTTCCCAAAAATGAACCGCTTCGTCAAGAAGTATGTTAATGCTTGTATGAATTGTGCCTATAACAAAGAAATGTCGGGGAAAAAGTCGGGGTACTTAAACCCAATTCCCAAGGTAAACGCAATATTTCACACAATACACATGGATCATTTGGGTCCATTTATTAAAAGTAAAAGAGGAAACGCATACATTCTCGGAGTCATTGATGGGTTCAGCAAGTTCATATTTGTTAGACCTGTTAAGAATACTAGGTCTAAAACTACAATTAAAGCGCTCGAAGATATTTTCGCAACATTTGGATGCCCAAAAATAATTATATCAGACCAAGGTACAAGTTTCACGTCTGGCGAATTCAAAAATTTTGTCATGTCGATTGGAGCCAAACATGTCCTAAATGCAGTAGCAACACCTCGAGCAAATGGACAAATTGAACGCTACAATCGAACAATTCTAAATTCGCTAGCCGCTATGAACCATGGTTTGGACGAGAGAGACTGGGACACAAACGTTGCAAAATTGCAATGGAGTCTAAATAATACAGTTAATAAAAGCACTGGAAAATCGCCGGCTGAAGTGGTATTTGGGCAAAGAACCACATGCCAGGCGGAAGGAATTCTTAAAGGGGCTTTAGAGACTGACGCACAGATTTCAAATACTGATAGGGACGAATTGAGGAAATCGGTGGAAGAAAAAATTATAGAGGGGCAGAAAAAGATGAAAGAACATTTTGATAAAACGAGGGCTCCAACTAAGACATTTCAAGAAGGTGATCTTGTCATGATTCCTAATAACAATCCAGACCGAGGCAAGAGCAAAAAGTTAGCTGCAAAGTTCAAAGGTCCGTTTAAAGTAACAGCAGTGCTGGACAAAGACCGGTACGAAGTATCTAGCATTAAGGGGTTTCCTCAAAGACAGTATAGGAATATTTTCCCGGCTGATCAGTTAAAACCGTGGATTAATTTCAATTTATCACCCGTAGTTAGCGATGAAAGTGATAATAGCGATTCGGATTCGCTTGTCGAATAGTAGAAAAGCGATGTGTGTTTTTATATTATGTATGTATTTGTATATACATAAGGATACTATGCTAGATTTATAGTGGAGTGGCCGGTAGCCCTTAAACCAATTTCCATGTCATTTACAGCTTAGATTGGTGTCGATAACGGAGAATCGGCATAATTCGGTTATTTACTGAGAGCCTGATGAGACAGCGCTGATGCGGACAGGCTGTTGGTAGACCGTGGCTCTCGGGTGGCTAAACGGCAGATTATTGATTAATTGTTGGCAAATTGCAAGCTAATGGCTCTCGGGTGGCCTGATGAATGTGATGACCCAAGAAGGTGAGCAGACCGTGGCTTTCGGATGGCTAAACGGGAGCTACCTGCAAACTGTTGTTACATTACTATATGGGCCTTCGGATGACCTCACATGAAGAACGACTTATAGTAGCAGCCTAAGTCTTCATAGTTTTGAATTAGTTTGTGCAATTATGTACATGATAATATTTTGTGCATCATATTTACATATAACTATTTTATGTTTCGCTCCATTTATATAGTGTTTTTGATTATTGATTGCTAAGACAACATAGAATTGTATACTTAATATGTCATTAATTATAAATTGATGTGATGTTATGTTTATGTTAACATTCATATTATTTCTACAAAAAAGTAACTATATTTTATCAAATGCAGTGTCAGTGCTATGGATTACACCTATTTAACAGAATTTGTTAATTACTAAATTGGATGATTTTTTAATTTTTTTTTTTTAAATTTATATTATATCTTTTGTTTTGGTATGAGGCCATACCCTGTACGATAGAATGGCCGAGTGGAAATTAGGAATGGGGACATTCCTATTGCAGAATGGCCGTCTGTTAGCGATACCCACATTTAACAAATAATTGTAATAAACAAGTTCCGGATTTGACAGATAGTCGCAGGTACAGCGCCGGCGGCCATTACCAATTGGAACGTTAGTCCGAACTGTTGTAAAACTATTTGGTATTGATTATAATATTTCAGGAAATTGAAGACTGTGTATCATTTGACCTGACTCCGTTAACATATGTAACTCAATTATTTCAATAAATAATTACAATTTCAATGCTGTTGGAGTGGTTTGAGTTACAAAGTGACAAATGCTGTTTGGAAGTTTGGCGATTGGATTTTGTTTTTTATTTCTATTTAAATGCCCTTTTTTCTCGTCCAATTATTTATCTATTCAATATCTGTGTGTAATATGATAATTATAGTTATAAAAGAGGTGACTTATGAAATGACCAGTAATAAACACGTATGGAAGAAGACATGCTCCTCCGACCCGAAATATTTAGATAGGTTAGGTCAGGAGTGTGATGATTTATTTATTCAATGAAACAGTGACTATATGAAATATAGATGTGTAGAATTGTTGCTTCAGCAGATGAGGAAAAAAAATATACAACATTATTTTTGGTATATGCGAAAGCAGAATATAGTTTGTTCAGAATAAGTAACTGAATCGATTCCAATAATTTTTATATCATGTTATATTTTCTCCCAAAAATATTTAAAAAAGGTTACGAGTTGGACACCGAGCAACGTTATCATACGCGCACAACATAGGCATTAGGCGCGGGCGCACAGTGGGGCGCCGCGTGGTGAGTATGTTTTTGTACGGACAACCAGGTAACATAACAAGCTTATAACTTTGTGATTTTTCATGATACAGTTTTATATTTTATACATAGATTCTTTACATAAAAATACTAGACACGTGTTTAAGGTTTCGCATATACTAAAACTAATGTTGTATAGAACCTCCTTGGTTCTACAAGGTATAGTTTTGCATCCTCGTCAAATTCAAGGAGGTAATTATGCTAATGATTCTCGACCCGAATCAATTATAAAAAGGGGAGGTAATTTTTTACATTTTTTCTTAGTATCGGAAATCGGTAAGTGTACACCACCAGTAGTAAAACGTGGCCCGTCTAATACTAGCCCTATAACCACGCTTTCACACACACAAACAAACGCCGACGTTTATTCGATAAACGGGTGATTCTCCTCTTTCGAGAAGGGCTTCATTCTGAAATTGTGTTAATTTAAAACCACAAAAAAAGCAATAAACGTTGCTTTGTTATTGAACAGGTACCATAATTTATATTGATTATTTACTTCTTCTATGACAAACTCCTACATTTTGACGAGGATGTAAACTACACCACACCACCACCACCTTGTATATATTTTTATAAAAAATTGTTATAGCTTCGTGATCTAACCTGATTCTGTACATTTTTCGATACTAGGACGTCTGCAGCGTACTCAACTAATAATATGTAGGTATCATCTCGTGATTTGGGTCAGATATTATTGGCAGTTTACTTATAATCAAAAATATTATTGGTTCTTGGTGGCTCGGCCATACAATTAATAAGCTCTACCAGCAAATTGTTCTCAGAAAAATACTCGAATAATTATCTACTAATATAGGGTAGAGTAAGTCATTAATCTTGCGACCAAATTAAGTTAATTTTCTTATAACTTTTATATTTGTTCTATCAGAACGACTAATGAAGATCATAAGACATGACCTTACCAAGGGTAGAGGTCATCTAAAACATGTAGACAGCTTGCAAAGAATTTCATCAACTTTCTCATCCATCTGTTTATTATTTTCTATGGGAATATTTTAGATTTGTTTGATGGACTCGTAGATGTCTGTTCTGTCTATGATACGATGAGCAACTTTGTTTAACACATTGCATTTATAGATTTAGTTTCAAAGATCCCTGGGGTAAGCCATTCTCAAATCTAGCTAACATAAAATAAAGTACAAAATCTATAGTAATTTCATCCTAAGTGAGAGATTTCAGCGAAAGTGCGATTAGGGGCAAGAACCAAGGCAAAGAAATGGGACTGTTATGTTAGCGCGAGGATGTAGGAATTGGGGTTAAAAGAAGCTTTTATATAATTTTGTATTTCTGGGCGTTTATCCCCGAATGGCTTGGCAGTAATCCTGACGAATGTTCGTAGTTTGATGTATTACCCTCTCAGGGCCTAGAATGTATTTGGTGACAGGACGACGTTCTACGCAATAATCGAACCTAACTCATTTTTTATTTATTTACCATTATTATCCTTTTTTGTTAAAATGTCGTAGTCGCTATTGTTTGCCTTGCCTTCTTCCAACTTTGTTGGAGTCAGCTTAAAATCAATCGGATGCAGCTCAATACCTGTAACTTTGACTGCCTATCTGACTTCAACAACCAAACACTGTTTTAAGCTTTCATGGTTTATTACTAAACTTTCACTATCACTTACGGGATATTTTCCACGATTAATGTTTATATTGAGCTCCCGATATTTTGACGCTGTTGCAAGCGCCATGATCGCGAGATGACTGGAGAATTCGGGTGGATGGTAAAAACCTGTTAGGTGCAGACAAATCTGTCTACCCTCTTTCAACATTAATCGCGGAAGATATCCCGTAAGTGATAGTGAAAGTTCTTCCTGTCCTTATCCCATTCTCCTTGCGGTCGGCGCAACGCGTTTTCTCTTTCACTTCTCCCGTGTCAGACGTCACGGAATCATTTACTTTAAAATTTAGACCAAGTAAGAAAATCAATTAACGCACTACGACATTTACCATTCTACTCAAAGTTCAATCCAGCCAGAAATACATTACATTAATTGCCGCGACCCGAGTACGTATACCGAAGAAAACTTTACTTAGTACAATTAAGGTTCTCTCCGAACTTAGTTACCTCAGTTGGTTGTGTATATTGAGCCAAGAACACATGGGTATTGTCGAGATCAACTTAGAAACTCGGAACTCAATCAAACTCTCTGGGCCCAAAGTACTTGATTGTCAGGGATTTGCAAACGAACAAATTCATTAATTTGTCTTCGAATGTTCACGTTTTCTTATTTCATGTGTGGCTTGTTATGAACGAGTATTTTTAACGAAATTAAAATAAAGGCTTTGTCGGTTCTTGGAATTTATATGGAATTACAAATTCCATATAAATTCCAAGAACCGACAATGTGTTGTTCGAATCTTCTTCTTCTTAGCGTGTCAGTGGGAGTCAGCCCAACTCAGGCTGACGACTTCGTCACCTTTGGTAGCGTTGTTCAAAATTATTGTTTTTATTGTGAGTTATAGGTGCAGTTTACACTAAAGATGCGATTAACGCATGTTTTGAGACTTGCATAGTCTCAAAACATGCGTTAATAGCCTAAAAAGAAAAGTTTCAGGATTTCATTAAAAGTAATTAAGTAAAGACTTAAATGAGTTTGAACATTTTGTTTGCTGCGCGATCCCTCAATCTGCGAGAAAATGAACCTCCTTTGAAGTTCTCCAAATGGATTAATTTCTTTTGAACAGCTTTGTAAATAAATACATAAATCATAAGCGGGTCTGCCTTGAAGATTTTTGTGACTTTTATTTGTTCTCGTAAACTAGTAAAGCGTTTAGGATGACAGCTGCTGATTTATCAGGCTTTCGAATAGTTTTGTACGCAGCCTGTATTTTTGGAGGGTTTTCACGTATTTCATCTGGTTAAGTGTTCTTGGGTAGCAATAAGAAAAAACATACATTTTCATTTCAGATCTGATCTTGTGACGATAGATTTTATTTCACTACTTAATTATTTTTGTCACACAAAATAACTTAGTTGTTTATTCAGTTTATAATGAAAATAAAACACCTGGTTGATGTTTGGTCCAAATGAGCCCCACATTAGGATCAAATGCCTGACAGATTTTTTACCCGTACTCAAAGTACACCTCTGCCTTACCCTTCGCGAAATAAAATTATAACGTTATGTTATTTTATGTCTACCTAATTTACCCATTCATCTCCGCACAATAGCATAAACAATCTCACCTCGAATTCAAAGAAAGCCGACAAAACAAACCAAAGAAAGAAGAAAACGAATGAAAAAAATCGAATAACAAATCATTTTTCCTCTTCGATGAATCCAAAATGTATATCCGCAATAAAACGTTGGTATTTTTTCACTGAAGCTCGGTTACGTAGCACTGAAGTGGTATTTACTGCCTACTTACACGGAAGTGGCAGGAACCCACGATTGAAACTAACGATTGCTCACACGCCACCCGTCATACCTCGCGTTCATGTGTTTTAAATCCTCAGATTAAAAGTTTCCTGAAGCGAGTGAAAAACGGCTTAATTTCTTGATAAACAATCCGTGTGTTCGACGGGACTTTTATTCAACAAAAATGACAAAGTTTCATACAAACTTTCATTGCATTTGACCCCTTTAGAGCATTCATTATCAAACACATTTCTTCGTTACATATTAATGAATTCTGATGTTTTTTTTTTTTTATTTATTTATTAAGACTTAGATTCAGAATTTGAATGGTCCAGGTTTAGGCCGTTCATTGTCAGACGATGAATCAAGGATATCTAAATGATATGAAATAAAGTAGGCGTAATATAAGTAGCTTATGCGAATATTTATGAACCAGTCATGTACGTTTGTTAAAAAAATTGGAAAATAATTTTTTACCACAGTAATGAACACGCAAGTACTAACTAAGCAGTTAATTATGATAAATCGCAGGTTTTTTGTAGACTGTATGTTTGACAGTATTTGCTATAAGCCTTGCTTTTCTAGTGCTTGTATGAAAACTGTCAGTCACGTTAAGATTGCAATGCTAACTAAACGTAAGGCTTTTACTTGAAGGGATGTTTATGATACGGGGATAACTTAACATAGGTAGTGATTCCCCGAAGGGGAGGGTTAGGCGAAGGTTTACATTAGTACCCAACATTTATAAATGTAATAGGGGACGAGATCACGAGAAATTCCTAATTAAAAAACCCAATAACACTCTGGCTTGCTTGGTTATCGAACCCATGACTTAATGCTCAGCAGTAGCGCTTGCACTTTGGGGATATTTTCAATATTTTAACGTTTTTTGCTGATGATATAAGTATTGTTAATAAAAGCTCATTTAATGTAATGGATTTATCAAACAGTTAGCTATGTGAAACTAACATTGTATTTATTGTTGCATTGTTTTTTACTAGCAGAAGAACGAACAATATTTTTGACCATCCACGATGCAGGAGATTCCAAGTGTGTTATTGTTATGTTCATTAAATGCTTGAACTATCTTCCAAAAAAAAAACTGTAACTAGGTCTTCCGAAAAAAAAAACAAACTTCTGTTCAAAAACTCAATTTCTTAACCCTTCCAAAACCGACCCAATTGTTCTTCGTCCCGCTCCGCGAAAAAAAGGGATGGAACTTTATTTCAGTGACAAGAAAAAATAAACAACTATTAACGGGTGTGTTTGACAAGTTATTTCACTTTGTTTCCGCTATGGAACCCGTTTCAAGCTGTCATCTTCATGAGTATTACTTGGACACTTTTCTACTGTCAGATGTATAAATGAAAGGAGAAATTTTGGCTTGTTTTAAAAGCAATTATCTTAATCCTCTGTTCTCTTGGGATTTGTTTTAGTATAATCGATTACTGGGTTCGTTAAGATTGCTGCTTGGTGTTGTCAGATTGCTAAGTTGTTTATATACGAGAGAAATGAAATTAATGAAAGTCAAATTTAAATGACAAATCTATCGAAAATGGGAGATTTGGTAACGGATTAACAATCTTCTCATCATTTTCCTGCCCTTATCCCAAGTTATTTGGGGTCGGCGCAGCATGTCTTCTTCTTCCATACTTCTCTATTTCTCGTCATCTCAGCATTCACCTCCTTTCTAGCCATATCATCCTTCACACAGTCCATCCATCGTGTTTTTGGTCTTCCTCTAGTCTTATACCCACTCACATATATATTCAACATCTATTACGGATACGGACTAACAATCTTCTGTTGGATGAAATTTCCAAGGCTAGATGTCAACCTTTCACATAATTATATATAATTAACATGTGATCACAGCTAATTATATCCCTTCCGTATTCTTCTCATATTCGAGAAAAAAACCCTCCAAAAACTATAAAACCAAATTCAGACAACCACCTTATAACGCACGTTAACACTTTCTTTAATAACATACAGTGGTAAGTGACGGCCTTATAAACGATATTATGTATCGTCGTAACTTATAACGCTTGCGTCCACCGCTAGTTATGTAAACTTACCCTAATGTTACACATCCCTATTGGCCGCCCTTTCGATCAATCATATCCCGGGATTCCGCGTCAGAGCTGAGCCTTGAACAGACTATGCGGAACCATGGACGTGACATTAATAAATGTGTGGAAATGAATAATTTATACAAACCGTTGACAAAAAATCAGCAACAATGGGCAGGGTTTCCGGTAAAAAAGAAAAAAATATCTTTTTTTTTTATTAAAAGCCGTTGATATGGCATTTTCCATCAAGATGACGAACTCTCATCCCCTATGTAAATGACCCCTTTAAGATATAATTTTATGGTCATCCTTATAACAATATAAAAACTCTTACTCCGAAGTTGCATATTATTTTAATGTTTCTTTTTACTAAATGGGTTAAAGGAAAATAGCTTTGACTGGGAAAATGAAGACTGTGAAAATATTATTCCAACCTTTCGAATGCACAGGTGACAGAACTCTTGTTTCTCGTTTCACAAACCTGACTGGAAAAAATTAAGACTGTGAAAAATATTCTAACCGTTCGAATGCACAACTGACAGTACTCCTACGTTTCACAAACCGTCAAGTTTTCACTTAAAAATCTTTTTCTATTCACAAAACGGTGAACGAAACACTCTGAAAAGTTTAAATCGAAATCGCGTTTCGATTCTAACTTGGACGTTTCACTTTGCGTATTTTACGTTGCCACCATTTTGTGGGCGACTAAACGCATTCAGGAAATTAATGATTCATTTATGCTATTTATTAGGAGCGTATTTTCCATACCTAGTAGTAGACACTACCTCACCAGCACACTTCAAATTATACGAGTGATTCAAAGTAGAATACGGTAATTTGCATTGAGAGAAACTGGCTTTTGCAAAAAAAAAATACAGGTACACATGAGTAGCTTATTTAAAAATTCAAACTTTGTGTACAGTTATCGTCTAATTTGTTCCATGTTTCTTGGTGTGTTAAGAGTTGGGGTTTACCTAATTGTTTATAAGTAGGATTTTAATAATGCATATTTTGTTAATACTTTGCCGAAAATCTCGTATTTATGCATCTGTTTTCATAGTAGAACTAAAACATCCTCATTAATTGGGCGAATTCGTGTTGACTAACAAACGGAACTGTTCTACAAAACAATTGGAGAGCTTACTGATTAGCCACAATGATGGTCTGCAATTCAACGTTGTATTGTGAAATCAGCAACTTTAGGCTATTCCCCAATTTGGGATGCCTCTGCACAGAATCTACTAGTAGGTACTGATTTGTTTGATTTGAATACTGTTTAACAAAAATCCATCATAGTAATTAATCTGCAACGAAAGGCAGAATAATTAGTACATGAAACTCAATTCTTTTATATTTCTAACATTCTGCGTAGCCTTTTCCCAACTATGTTGGGGTCGGCTTCCAGTCTAACCGGGTCCAACTGAATACCAGTATTTTACATGGAGCGACTGCTTACCTGACCTCCACAACCCAGTTCGTACTGGATAATAGGATACCCCTTGGTAAGACTGGTTGTCAGACTTTCGGGCCACTAACTACCTACCTGTAACGACTGTCAAAGATCTACAAATGACAGCCGGGACCAAAAGCTTAACGTGCTTTCCGAGGTACGGAGGAAACTCAGTATGTAAGGGGTAGTCATCCATCCACGGACCAACCCAGGCAAGCGTAGCTTAACCTGACGATCGACCCGAGCGGCTGTTATCCACGAGATCCTCTCTCTTTTATATTTCTCACATTGAGGTCAGAAAATACTCCCAAGAGTGTCAATAAACAAGCAACAAGACGGATGATCACGCAACATTAGTTTCAAAAGTGCAAACTCATGTTCTAACTAAACTACAGTAATATAATTTCACGTTCACCAATATTCTCGTTTACTACTAAGAAATTTTTCATCAAAAAAATATCTAAACTGGCAGGAGACCTTATACCTTCATTTCAGAATCTTAAAACAAAGCAACATCATAAAACAATTGCTTCTAGAGTGGCTGTTCCGCAATTTATGTTTTATCATCATATACAAAGGCAACATAGCGGGCGGCTATAAAACATAAATAATGGTTGTTCTGATAGCCTTGTCGACTTCACCGCGGGAAAACTCAAACAGCGTACGGTGTATAGCCTTTTTTTTAGCTTCCTAGTATCAAACTAGATTATGTGATACTGCGAGCATCATAAAACGTGGTGTCATGAAACTAGTTTTTTTTTTTTTTTTCGATATTTGTACTCATACATTTTCAAGCGTGATTCATCAGCACCTGTCTTGCTTTTCCCAATTGTGTTCGGGTCGGCTTCCAGTCTAACCGGATGCAGCTGAATACAAGTATTTTACATGGAGTGACTGCCTCTCTGACCGCCGTAACCATTGAGTTGTGAAGGTTAGAGAGGTCTACTAATTGTAGTACTGGGTAATAAGATACCCCTTGGTAAGACTGGTTGTCAAAGCAACGCTTGCCGGAGTCAGTACATGGGTGGGTGATTACCACCCAGACCCATCCGCGTCTTGGATATTATTTGTAGATCGTTTTCTGAAGAGCCTGAAAGTCTTAAATAATGTGACTGTCTTAATTTATTGAGGTAAGTCCATACATAGTTTTTAGTTATTGTTGATTTTCGTCGTTCTTTTATATGTCATCATAAAAAATCGCCATGGTCGCCCAACAGAACTAGGGTTTCATGAAAAGTTTGTTAAGACTTAAAAATATTGATTCCTGATCAACAAAAAAAGAATAAAAAAATGTCAAGAATGTAAAAAAACACACTTTTCCTAGCTATTTTCAACAGTCTACTATTCCAGGCCGTATTTAGATTTCTTTTTTGTTTAATAATGTTTTCATCTTTATTAAAAAAGTCACAGTTTTCGAAACATAAAAAGTTATACTGTCAGCTTCACTTCCCAACATTGATCAGAACTCAAAGAAACCAAGTTTGACTTTTAGTCGAGTGCAATTAGACATAAATGTGGAACGAAGTTTAAAGTGGTCGGATTTTCATGGGACTTATTTCATTCTTATTTTACTTAGTTTCATACAAACATTTTGAAATAAAAATGCCTTCATTAACATAGACGATTTTGTGATATTTACGAATTAATTTTTAGTCACTACACTCATGAATGTGATTTAAAATGAAATGAAATTCCAAAAAAAAGTCGCAAGCGCATTCTTCTCCACACCTCTAGCACCTCAACAAAAAAAAATCCATGAAAATCCGACCACTATAAACTTCGTTCCACCTCTTGAGTATTTTTTCGGCTAATTCGCGCTCGACTTTTTTTGTAAAAGTTCCAGAAATCAAGGAATCGGTAAGGCAATATTGATCATCCCACCAACCTTTCAATATAAACTTACAACACTAACTTGCTCAACTTAGCAGTTGGTTTTAATTACTAGCCTTAGCTTAGTACTTAAAACTAAGTGGCAAGTTAAATCATAAGTTGGTAGCATAATACAGGGTGTTGTTACACCTGAGATTCCCGCATTTGTATTTTATTGGAGAACGTGGCTTTAGTTGAATTTATGATTGTGATATTCAGGTAGTAATTTCTATGAGACTGTTACTGTGTTTTATTTTTTACATTATATATAAAGTTAGATATACAATTATTATAAAGGAAAAGCAAGTAACTTTTGTTATTATTTACTTTACTTTAAATACCTCCACGACCCCCGTACAATTCAATGCATCCATCAGCGCAATGTTTTGAGTGCGTTACATTGCGTCCTACCGTAAAAAGTTATTGTTCACTGCAAAAATAATAATTAATATAATATTTTTTTTAATAAAATTATGTGCGTATTGTACCTACAATTTGCTTCGGTGAAGGAAAACATCGTTAGGAAACCAGCATACCTGAGAGATATTTCTCGACGGCATGTAAAAGCCAAGGCGGAGGCCCTTGGCCCGGCATAAAAACTCTGACACCGGGTTAGGCACTAACCACACGATAAAGAAGAAAACTGAAAAAAATGGTTCAAGCAATCAATAATTTTTTCGGTAGAGTAGTAACTCTACCCAAGCTAAATTAAGTATAGTTTGATGAACAGAACGCTTGGTTGACGGCTTCGTGAAGAGTCCGTTTATACCTTGTATTTGGGAAATAGCCAAACACAAATGAAGATGATGAATAGATCCAAAAACCAAAATCAAATCTATACTTTTCTATCAAAAGCGACAGTTCCATTCATGAAAGTAGTCACCACGAAATATCTTCAAACGTACCATCCCGTATGTCTCTAATTGGCAACTAACAAATCTAGTCGAGTTTGAAAATCTTCAATTTTTTTTCAATGAATTTTCTAATTTCGAAATTGAAAAATTATCCTGACGAAAACGTAATGGTATTTCCGGCTAGTCCCGTGGTTAATATTACAGATGAAATTGCAATCACATTTTCATCATCAGATTAGCTTGTCAGTTCCCTCTGATGAAAATTATCTTTTCTCGAAGCAACTTCAATACACATTATCATATTACTAAGCTATCGTATATTATGTATATTATCATATATAATAACAGCTTTAAAAAATGTGACATGTATCCACCATGTCACATTTTGAGCTATTATTTTAAAATTCACAGTGTTACCTGGTCGAAAATCGATTGTTTTAATGTCTATAATTTTCTCTTCTGTTGAAAATACAAAAAATTGTAACAATGTAGGCAAAAACATACTCGTTAATTGTTTATTTCCCTTGTCACATTCACCCTCATCATTTATTTCACAGCAACTGGCAATTTGGCATTTCAAATCAAAACAAATTCAGCTGTTCTATAATGAAATTATAATTTTAGAAAATTAATTATCTTTCCCTTACGGCGAAGGTAAAATTAATATCTGTTGCAACGTAATGTATTTTGTGAAGCCTACTTAATATCGCTTCTGTTTAGTATTGGACCCAATCAGTTTCTAAATTATAGTCATCATCGGTTTTAATTACTTTCGGCATGAATTTTGGAGCGGGAAATTGTAATTCCAATTTGGCTTCCTAATTTTGCGTGTTTGTAGGTATGTATAGTATATTTGTGATTGTAGTCTTGGATACGGGATAATCAGTATTTTTAGAATTCCGTAGGTAGATGGCTAAAACGGAACCCTTATGGATTCGCTGTGTCTGTCTGTTCGTCCGTATAACACAGCATTTTTTCTTGTTGTATATGGGTTGTTTCGTTTAAATGCACGTACGTTTTAATAAGTGACCTAGTACAGTCATGGAAATTAATGGTAAAGCTAAATGACTCCCTTGGTCAACATGCCGTATTAAAATAACTTTCTAATATTGTCAAAAAATTACAGTATTGCTTGATTTTACCTATCTAGTAATCTATGGGTTTTTTTTAAAGCCAATAGGCCATATTCTTTCTAAGAGGATATATGAGGGCTTTGAATTATTTGGCTTGCCTAACTTACGCCATTTTATTTTATTTTCCAAATAGCGGCCACGCATGTAACCTGTATCAATCAATAGCTAGCATTAACACAAACAAGTTTTGTACGAGATTAAATTTTCTAAAGCGTCACGTTTCCGAGATATAAGCCATCAAAGTTACAATCTCCGCCATCAGCAGAACTTTGAACGCTTATATTTTGGAAATGTGATGCTTTAGAAGATTTTGTCTCATACAATATTTGTTTGTATTGATACCAGCTATTGATTGAAACAGGTTTTATGTGCGGCTAATATAATCAAAGTTGTACTGATTGTGCCACCTGTAATCTGTGTGTAGTCTGAATAGATTCTAACTTGAATAGCTTATATCTCGAAAACGTGACGCCTTAGAAGATTTTTTCTTTAACAA
This sequence comes from Standfussiana lucernea, assembly GCA_964057025.1. Taxonomy (NCBI): domain Eukaryota; kingdom Metazoa; phylum Arthropoda; class Insecta; order Lepidoptera; family Noctuidae; genus Standfussiana; species Standfussiana lucernea. The sequence goes on along the minus strand of OZ059797.1, from coordinate 11,601,889 downwards.
AACTGGTTTGTATTGGTTTCAGCTATCTATTAACACAAGATTAATTTATGCTTGGCCGATATTTTGAAAATAAAGTAAAATGGCGGAAGTTAGAGAGGCCACGCTTCATACAAAAATCTTCCAACCTTTACATATAATGTAAATGATTTTTCTTATTATGACATAAATCCGAACCCAAATTACAATGTTGTCAACAAAACCCAATAATAAATATGAAATTGTGTATAAAAAAACAATTTTCCTGTTTACCAGATATGATAGAATGAAATGAAAAAAATATTGCTCAGGTTCATTATTCATTCAAATTATGCTCAGACGAATGTATGTAGGTAATATGGGTTTGTTGTAATTTTTCCTGTTGGTGAATAAAAAAAAACTTATTCTTTGAATAAAAAATACCTATGTAAGCAATTTCAAAAAAGAAAAGCATGAATCCGAAAAATAATAAATTACTTTCAAAAATCGAATTAGCGCCATTTTTTATTCATTCATTTTTATTTCAGCCAGGCATACGTGTAATAAATCTGTTTCCCAAAAAGGATACCGCTAAGTATGTATTACATTCTGTGAGCGTTATACAAACGATATTGACAAATCGTATTGATGTATTGTTGGGACGTGAGCTGACACGTGTTTTCGTGTATTCGCTTATTTTATCGTCATAATATCTCTGGCATGGACGAGCATAAGTACTTTATTCATTACTCTGTGGATATCGGGATATTTGTGTAAGCTGCGTGATAAGGTTTATTTGTAAAGGCAAGGAAATATCGACGCTTTACCTTTCCTTTACAATATTATCTATAGGTTCACAAGTTAATTAAAATAATAACTCTTGAAAAAATCTCTTGATTTTAAGTAGTTTTTTTTTTCTTAAGTCAAAGTATAAATGTATTTGTAGAGCAGAGTGACGTAGGCAATGTTACTCTGAATTGAATATTGATCTTCTTCTCATTCATTAAGTATATTTTCATCAAAATTATTTTTAAAATTCATATTTTAAGACACTAATAAAATAGAATCGCAATACCAATATCAATAAGTCCCCAGTCTATTTTTGTCACTTCATCATACCCCTAACCAAAATATTCATATCAACCGACCTCTTTTCTCACCCAACACAGATCCACAAATAGTAAATCTACATTTACTTTTCAAGCCATACGTGGCCATTCACCACCATTCCCAAAGGAGACAGCCCGAAGTGGGATTATCGTTTCTCTGTCACGAACAAGATTTTCACAAACCTCAGTACTGACACTTAGCTCCCAAGCTACCAGGAAATACGTGATAAAGGAAAATTTTGACATCATGATTATCTTCTTCACACAATAAAAGGTTTATACTTGTACTTCAGATTCTGACAAGCGTTATCCATGTTTAATAACTTGCCTTAAAAAGGGACTGAGAATGTGAAACGTAATTTTCTGCAACCTTTAAATTTTAAACGGTTGTGGAGTGGGTTTCTGCTTTAGGAGCAAGAATTTATAATATAACATGAGTAGGTAAAGGGTTGGGCTTTTATTGTTTAGCTGGGTTTGATTGAAATCGGGAGTCCCTCATTAGATGGTCGGTTGGTATATATCTACGGTGACCCTCATTTGTATCTATTTAGAAAAGGTTTTAGTGAAGACTAGCTGTGCCCCGCGACTTCCGTCCGCTTGAAATGATTATAAAAATATTACTCCCCTAATTGAATCAGATTTTGTTAAAAATTTCTAGGGGTTTATTTTTTTGAACGGAAACCTAATCTTTGTTCTAAAATAAAAGTAACCCATCAGCTATCTGCCTGTAAATGTCACTGTCAATGTTTTATTTATTTGTGTAGATGGGGTCAGTACTGTCTATTAAAACTTTACTTTTGAACATTTACTAAATTGACATAAAATTATTCATGTCAGTCATTTTTTCAAAGCTTAAAATTATTTAAAAAATTTAACAGCTATCATCCTCTTTTTTTCTTCTGTCTTAATTTTATTATAATGGTTTCTCAATAATTAAGATTTAGAAAACTGAAGTGTTAAATTGACCTTTGTAACAATAACTTACCTTTAACGTATTTTATAATAAAATCACTTTCAAAATAATAGTCTATAACTAGCAATTGCTTCGTAGAAGGAAAACATCGTGACGATACCAGCATGCCTGAGAGGTATTTCTCGGCGGCATGTAAAGCCAAGTCAGAGGCCCATTGGCGGCTTACAAAGTCAGACACCTAGTTAAGCACTAACCCCACGATAAAGAAAGAACGTATTTTATATTATACAAAAACTACTTCTCTTACGGTGAACTGGTATGTTCATTTTACCCACAGCAACGATAGGGCCCATGCAACACTCATGCCATAACTCAGCCCCTTCAATTCAACGCACTATCGAACGTAAGCCCTACTGAAAGGAAGCTTCTTATCCTAGTATGAACGGTCGGTAACTTAGATAGCGATGCCGAAACCCAGACTAAGCGCACCATTAGTCAAAGTGGATATTAGACCATTTGTATTAAAACGGGCTCTTCTATAGTCGCCGAAGAGTTTGCGTAGTGTCCATTCCTAGTGATTTTACATTTAGATTTTCTCCATTGTCATTCAGTTGAGATAACGTGTCACGTCAGTCGCATGCACGATGACCGCTGGGCAAATGAATTCATACAATGGTTGCCGAAAGACGGACGGCGCCGCCGAGGCCCGAAAAGAGGTGGCGTGACGATCTGGACGCGTACCGTGAGGGCTGGCTCGAGGTGGCACAAAGAAGAAAAGAGCACATGGAAGGAATTGGAGGAGGGGCCAATAAAAAAAAAATTGTTAATTCTTGTTAATTGTTGCCAAATGTTACTATGACGAAAAAAGGTCGTAAAGTGAAACGTCAAAATGACAGTTGCCGAACAAAAGCATCGCAGATAATTAAAGATAGCATAGAATTAAATAAAAAAATCTTTAGGGACGTCATGACACAGAATTGTTTTGCAAATAATACAACCGTCCTGTCTGAGTTGGTGTCATAAAAATTAATCGAACATAATAATAATAAAAGTCTTTGTGAAACTTAACATAAATACTAACATATACGCATAATTCCAAAAATGTAACATACCGTTACGGGTGCAATTGATAACCTACTTTTTTTAGAAGTCGTTTAAAAATAATACGAAGGATTCAATTTATGTCGTCGGTTTTAAGTTTTAGTATATCCGTGTATAATTATGCTTACTTACAATTGTATATATTTATAGTATTTTGTATATCCTTTTAGGTAGTTTATCTTAGTATTAAATTAAAACTATTTTCAGATATACACCTACCACTGTTTGTCTCTGCATCACTCAAAAGTTGACTGGTAGAATATGCCTACGGCATTCAGGCCACCTCTGTACTTTGTGCTTGAAGTGTTAAATTATTAACAAAATCAGCTGCTTCATACAGTGTGGGGTAAAGTTTAACCTACATGGTCAAAATATAAAGAAGAGCTGTTTTTTTTAAATACCTGACGAAAAATATCAATCTTGGTGTGTTTGGCAGGGGCTGAAATCATGTTCAGTATCATGAAACCATGGTAAATATTCGAGTCACGATGTCCCTTACTACATGGATAATTTGTAGGTAGACTGGTGAGTGATATAAATTTGTGGGAAAATAAAAACAAATCTAAATAATATGACGTCCTCGATAACCTACAATTCAAGAGATCATTGACGCAATATTTAACCGAAAATGAACAAAACAACAACATAAAAACATTATTGAAATATCAACCAGGCTTAAAAAATCCACATGTCAAATAAAATGTTGTTAAACAAAGAGAAGACAAGATTTTTTTTTATCCAATATGCTCAGGAGAGAATGTAAAACTAATATCGTTAACAATAAAGGTGTGAGTAATAAAACAGACATAATCCAGGTTTAATATAACTTCTAGAAAGTTCCCGAAGTCTGGTTTGTTTGTAAAAGTTTGGAAGGACTTTAATGTGAAGACAATGTTTTGTTTTACGAAAATCTAGGTACAATTTTTCGTTCAGAAATGTGGACACGTGACCCATCCATGTACATCTAAATCTACACCGTACACATTTTAGAAGGTCGCTTATTGTGTCTGCCTGAGCAGCCATGTTTTAAATTACGCAACGGATTCTGTGGTGGGTTTCATCAGCATTTAGATGCCTCGTTTCTTCCAGAAGTGATAATCTTACAATTACATTAAAGGATTGCTTAAGTGGTCGAGTGGTCGCAAGCGCGACCGCTAAGCATGAGGTCCTGCCAAGCGGGGAGGGTCGGGCCAAGTGTCATTGGGTTTTACCATCAGGAATTTCTCTGTGGCATCCTCGGATTCTGGATATGTGGCCAGTTTGTGGCAATAGGCTCGCCCCCTATTAATGTGGGTGTACTATTAGATACACCTCTGCCTAACCCTTCGGGGTTTACAGGTGTGATGTCATGTTATGTGGACATTAAAGAAATCCAGACGTTTTTTCAAGCCGTAAAACCTTGAGAAACAATCTAAAGTAAATAAAGTCCCTCCAACTGTTTAACTGTCTCCTTTACAAGGCAAATAACTGTACCGATCGTTATTAGGTCGATAGCCTGGTACTTGGAAAAGGTTCATCCTGAAAATGGGTATAAAAAGATGACGTAGACCAAGTCGATAAAAGCTAGTGAAAGAATTAATGAAAATTCTTTTTTGACCTATTTTTGTATCGAGACCAACATAACTTGGTGAGCTGTAAATGTATTCTATTCAATTAACTTACAAGCTATTTACTCTTTGCAAACTAATTTATTAAATAAAAGTAACTAACTAAGACTAATTATTTCAAATGTAATTTAGTTCTTTGACATTTGAAAGCTAAATTATTCTGATGTAATAGTGACATCGTGTAGGAGGTGTTATAAAAAATACCGTTTTCACAAACATTAAGCGAAACCAATTTGAATGCCTAGGGTGCCTAGGGGTGTAAAGGGACCCTTTACGAAGCCATCAACCAAGAATCTTGTACGAGTATATCGAACTAAGTCACACAGCGTATAAATTTTGTAGGTAAACGACTTTTTCTTACATCAACATATTCCTGTTTGAGTTATTACGTGGGCACTACAGAATCGTTCTACGCTTACACAAAATAGGGTTCGTTTTATCAAGCTTAAAATAAGATATTACAAAATACGAGCTACCGTAAACCTAAGTCTAAATTAAATTCTCGTAAACGTAATCTAAAGAATGATCCTAAATCAACATTATAAAATTACTGTTCCATACAAAAATATTGCTTTAGGCTTCTCAAATACAAGATTTAATCATCAATATTCTGTAGGTGTTCTTAATTAAGAACGTGATAGATGGGTTTATTCATGAATAAAAACTTATTTTTTCTCTTTTAATGGGACCGAATAATTATTATTTTTGGGCGTCATCAAAGGATTGTAGACGATGCCTATTAAAAGGATAATGAATTCAGATAAAATCTAGCTATTCAGACGTTTTTATTGGAATTTAGAAATCTTGGTATGATTGACTAATTAAAAATAATTACACCTAATAGTCAATGTAAAGTCACAGTCAAAATGAGTCACCTTAAGGGTCCGTTTCCACCAATCGGAAAAATCCTCTTACACTTTTCAGATGTCACTGGATAAAGGACTATATGAGTATTGCCTTTAAGTATAAAATTGTGTACTTACACATCCTCGAGCACGTACGAGGAGATGCTTTATCTGCGATGAATTTGATACTTAAAGGAAATTCTGATAATTTGGTCTCTGTTTTCAGGTAATTAAATATAGTCTTCTGTGCAATTATCTGCTCAGTACCGTAACTTCAAAGTTACTATTATGTGGGACTTGATAAACGAAAGTATTTCAAAACAGACGAAGGTATAGAAATCTTGACCGTTATCTGGAGCAAACATTTTTCTAAACTTTGCATCAGTTCATCTTCTTTTTTATCGTGTGGTTAGTGCCTAACCTGGTGTCAGAGTTTTTATGCCGCCCAAGGACATCTGACTTGGCTTTTACATGCCGTTGAGAAATATCTCTCTGGCATGCTGGTTTCCTCACGATATTTTCCTTCACCGAAGCAAGTGATGATTAAAGGTACAATACGCACATAATTCCGAAAAATCAGAGGTGCATGTCTGGGGTTCGAACTCGAGACCTATGACTCAGTCAGACAACAGTCAGTCAGTCAGTATGACTCAGTGTGTATCAGTTGAATACCACTGATACTTTGTAGAAATTGAAATAGTCCAGATGCATTTCGCTCTGTATTTTTTTTTTCATTCTCAAACTTTCAGTAGCATCCTTGCTTCACATCGGTATGGAATAAACTTGAAGCAAACCGATGCAATATTTAAATAAACAAAAAAACTAATAATACGAAGTGCGGTACCGCGAGTTCCATTTAACTTAGTTGAAGAAGTTCGCAGGAAAGCTGGTATATTACCTGAAGAAAACTTAGGTTGCGTCCACTCTATATAACATCTTGTTATATAAAACATGATTGTTTAACAGAAATCGAAATTGTTATTGAATGCATACAAGGTAGAAGAGATACCTACGCGAATACGGTTATCACGTAATCAGTAATCTAATTTAAAAAAAAAAAGTCGGTTATTAAAAAAAACAGCTGTTTCCTACAAAAGTGCAACACCTACACGGTCAAAATGTATGGAGCAGCTGATTTTTATATGGTTTCTCGTTTTTATTTAAATTACAAATGATTTTTGTGGGGGGTTCAGAATGATGTACTGATTTACGTGGTAACCGTTTCCACGTCGGTGTCCCTTCCACGTTGTATAATGTGGACTAGTTATTTGACAAAAGTTGTCTTACATGTAACTTAATCTGAATGCACCCTTAGGGGCGAACTTACCAAGGTTGTCGGCTCGATATAGGGGGAATATGGCCACCCATAACACCACCAAAAGCCCTGTTCTTCTCTCCATTTTGTACACACTGTCAGTTTCGCACATCTGAGTCAATTTGTGGTGAAGGTTCGGTTTTGAACGCCATGATTGCACTGTCTTTGGAAAATGGTGATTTTGGAAGGCTCAAGCGGTGTTAGACTGGACCTGGAAACAAAGAAAATGTGTTATTAGACTGAGGTTATTTGGATGTTATGTAAGATCTGCACAACATGAGTAGGTAAATACAGTAGGCCACATGCCAGTGTTAACAAAAGCAGTATAAGCTAGCCACTTATTCTGTTGAAACTCTGTCTGGCTTGCTTCCATCTGTCTCAGTGCCTTTGTCTCAACAGAATGCCAGATGGGAAAAGTAGTGCTGACGCCACGCCAGCCCAGCTCAAAGTCAAAGTATAAGCACTACAGCAACATGATAAGAAAAGTAGTATAGCGCCATCTATGTTTCAAATTCAGAACTGACATAAAATTCCTAAATGGCGCTATTTAAGTTATCCGCGACTTAAGAGCGTATAGAAAAATCCAAAAACAACTGTCGGGCAGTAGCCCACCAGACACAACTCCTGTCTGGTCAGAGGACCCTCCCTTTTCAAGGGGGGATGAAGAAGCTTACCCCCCGTTCTTCATTCCCTTATACCACCGAACGACTGACGGTAGGCTGTATATACATCGATCAAAAATTTTCTTATGATAATGAACATTTTCAGTACCGTAACTTTTACTTTATAAGTTATTCTAAGACATCCATAACTTACGGCTCAGTAAAACATCGCAAGGAAACCTAGCTAATGGTCTCAAATATCCAACACGTAGTGAGCTAGCGTGTTGATCAATGCCCGCTCATTTTTTGTATAAAAAGAATCTTGCCGTGGAAAAATTTTGTAATTTTATTATTATATTTCTTGCGTACATAGTAGGTAGAAAATACCAAACACTACATACAACGACCGTTACAGACTGATTTTTGCTACATCCAGGTTTATCCACGCCGAGTGAAGTTTGCGAGTAATACGCACCTGACCTTTCTGAAGAACATCACTAATAAGGCCAGTGTATGTCGCGCCCTAGAAGGCTAGGGCGTCTGCTCTCGACGTTTCCACTCACGTCTTCCTTGTAAATAATTAGTCACCTTGTAATCCTCTCAAGATGACCTGACTATCTAAGCATACTCATTACATTTTTTTATTCCCATTGGTGAAAGAATCATCTACGTCATAAAAAAATGCTTGTACTGTCCCACTGCCGGACAAAAGTCTCCCCCATTCCAATTCTCTTTATGTTTTAGAAACTTTACTCACCTAAGCTATAGAAAAACCCTTCCAACTGAAATAAAGTCTAAATTAACTCATACGTCGTTTAAAACTAGTATAATGTGTTAAGCGCCATAATTACTACTAGTCACCTACTTTGAACCTCGTCAACACTATGTAAATTAAGTTAAATGTCCCGCAATGATATGTCGGGTCCCGTTCCCGTTCCCGGGAAACCGGGAAATAAGGCTAAGTTATCCCTCATAAATGCTTAAAGACTGCTTCACTATGTAAATCTCATGTTAATGGGGCCACGCAACTACGCGGTAATTGTTTTATGAAATTAAGAGCAGTTGCATAAATCTGAGATTCGTTAATTTAAAATAAGTTCTATCGTTAATGTTGTTTTGGTGTTTAGTGGTGATTTTTAATATATAGAAAATACATGGGGTTTGGTGTTTTGTACAAGTCCCGACAAATTTTTTGAGAGGAGGTGTAATATCCTGTGTGAACATAGAAGGTATGCCTTAGGAGTAATTATATATCACAAATTCTTATAGCAAAAACTGGAGTTGATTAGTAAGGAATGTAATTGCAGTGAAATTATAATATAGGTACTTAGTTTAATCATTACAGTATATTATATACAGGAAAGAGGTCAAATTTAGTAGGAAGTGGGTAAAAAGAGCGACAATGTGGGATGTACTAGTAATCAAGTCATCATAGCGGTAAGTGCAATAACTGAATAATTAATTACAACATTGATAACGATTAAATGTTATTAGGATTTACTGACAGAAGGGTAGAGTATCTTAAGATAATTTCGTTTTTTTTTTTTTAACTAAAAACCCTCTGGTTCTTAGTAAGCTTTTAAGTTGATGCGGTAATTGATCGATTACATTACTTTTGAATAGTACAATTTATGCTTTTGCACAACCTCTAGGGAAATTTATATATACCGGTTTAATGTAGGCGGGTGTTCATTTGCAAATGAAATCTGATCTAAAGCTCAATTAGCTATGTAAATACGCAGTAAAGAGACACCACCATCTCTTATTATGGGAATATTTTAATCTTACTTTGCTGAGGGAACGAGATGGCGATATACAGAGAACACAGTATTCATCCTTTTCTTGCACAGAACATACGCCAACGGTTTTGTGTTTTCTTGTAAGGATTTACGCTGAACAGCATTTAAAATTTCCGCGTTTCATAGAAAACAACCCAATATGGACACTACTTGACCCGCGAATGGCGAACGGAGATTGTAGTGAGGCCGTGTCTTATATGCATTAGCTACTGATACGCAAATACAAAGGAGCTCGTAGCTACATAATAAAAGCCGCACGAGTCGATCTTCAGGTTAAGCCACGCTAGCCTCGGTTGGTCCCAGGATGTATGACCACCCATTACAAACCGAGTTTCCTCCGTGCCTCAGAAAGCACGTTAAGCCGTCGGTACTGTCAATTGTAGATATTTGACAGCCGTTACGGGTAACCAGTGGCCCGAAAGTCTGACAACCAGTCTTACCAATGGGTATCTTATTACCCAGCACTAACTGGATTGCGGAGGGCAGATACGCAGTCGCTCCATGTGGTATACTGGTGTTCAGCTGCATCAGGTTAGAAAGGAAGCCGACCCCCAACATAGTTGGGAAAAGGCAAGTACAATGCGTCCGCACGAACCCACCGTTCAATCAAGCGTCGATCGCTTGGGTTTAGACATACCCAGACAAAGATCGATTATTCTCGCGACGATCGCTTTCGCACACGGTTTGACTCACATCGTTACTTGCGGAAGTATAAATGGGCCGTCACTCATTAAACACAAAATAAATCTTGAAACTAGGCCATAAGTAAGAGAAAACATCCGGGTGGTCCCCCCTATCGGAAAATAAATGCGAAAATGATATCAGCATTTCTCCCAGAACAGTAAATCTTACTATTTTCCTTATTCAATCTAATATTAAATCTCGCCACTCGACGGACGACTGACTGCCTGGTTGGTCCAGTGGTCGCAAGCGCGGCTGCTGACCATGAGGTACTGGGTTCGATTCCCGGGTCAAGCAAAGTGTCATTGGATTTTTGCTCGGTTGATGGCAATAGGCTCGCCCCCTAGTACATGGGACTTACCTTACTTAACTAGCGAAATGTGGGTGTAGGTACTATTAGTTACAGCTCAGCCTAATCCTTCGTGGATCACAGGTGTGAAGGTCTGTTATGTTAAATATTAAATCTCGATTTTGTCTATAAACAAGTTAAAACATTGATCCGTTTGGGAATAATATTTTCTCGAGAACTTCTCCTACCAACAGTTTTCTTTGGGGTACTATGTATTTAATATTAAAATCATATCTCGATTTGCACGCCGAATATATTCAATAGACTTTATGTTTAAAACTGTGGCTTAAGTTTCGGTGCCTATTTAGAATCGACTAAAGTTACTGAGACGTTTTAAATAAGTTTATTTAGGATACCTAGTCTAGTCTTGGGAGTTGGTAGAAATGTATAAAAGGCTTACATTAATTGTGTTTTAGACTCCTGTCTTTAAAGATAACATCTTACCATTAACTGTGTAGATAAATAAATTCAGACTGCGGGCTGCCACTTACAATATGTTAATACTTAATAGAATAGAACAGTTTAATAAGGACGCGTGCTAATCAATGCGATCGTCGCATGGACACCTAAGCGTCGTTCATTTTGAATGCATGGTCGCGTCAACGCCCATTTATTTTTTTAAACAAATGAGTGACATATTATAAACGCGATGATTGCGTATTCGCGTGACTGATCGCTTTGGTTAGACCGCGGTTTGAGTAATTGTCGTACAAGGAATAAGTAGTAGTGATTGCAGCCACCTGACGACATTCAGAGATAGATTTCATCGGTTATGATAGGATCTAAGGGCCAAAATTGCCTAAGAATAAATGAATGTTATGTCATGTTAAAGATAGATATCGAGTGAAAGAATTAATTTTATAGATTAAATAGAAACTCATTTACACTGAATTTGATATTTCTGCCTACCTTGTTATTTTACACGCGAAAATTAATGATCCACTAACGCGAGTATAACGCACCTAAAATATCAAGTTACGGAAACCCGTAATGGCTGGTTAAAACTAGGTTAGTTTACAAAAGAAACACGGGCTTCTAACGCAAAATGTATAATAATGTGGGCTTATAAAACAGGTGCCCGTTTTCACGAACTATTATTGGCATCTAAATGAATGTATAAACAAAACGACGACACAACGCCTGGTGCAGTGGCTGAGCGATTGGCTTTACTGCGTGTCGCGGGTTCGATTCCCGCACGGGACAAATATGTGTATTACCTACAGGTAGCTGTTCCGAGTCTGGCTGTTTGTGTATGTGAGTTTATAATATTTTGTATACGCACCCACGATACAGGAGACATTCCTGGTGTGGGGCAAGAAAAAGAAGAGCATGCTGTTAGTTTTTCAAAGCTAAGCTCAGTGCAAGGCATTCATTTAAGTAACGCCTAGTAGCAGTGAAATTGAGGAATCGTTATTTAATAATAAAATTAAACACTTATTTTACTGCACTGTATTTAAATTACAATTTCTGCGCAAAATAATTGGCGGGTGCGTAAAATAATTGCAGGTTAACAGAACAATATTATACACGCCGCAAATCATTTCATTGAAGTTATGTTTCACTGAAATTTTATCGCACACCCAATTGCTGACACTTTTACATAAACAGTGTGTAAGAGTTCCCTTAGTGAATAGCAGCTCTTAGACGGGTGATAACAAAGAAGTATGTGTAACGAAGCCTAGATACTAATGGCTTATCTACTAGGTTGCCCGGAGCTTTGTTTTTCTCATGTCTTATTACCTTCCCCTTTCAACTCATTCATACGTGAACCGAGAAGCTCATTACAAACAGTAACTTTTGTAATCTGTCATGATTATTCCAACTTCTTATTTTGGCATCGTTTCAAATAATATATACCGCTTTCCTGGAATAGAAATACCGAGTTCTGTAACTGGAACTACTTTCAAGAGATACCTACAGAAGAATTTGTTATATTGGATTCATACAGTTTTTATGAGTAATTCTTGCTAAACTTTATACTTCTTTTGTTATATTGCAACGAATAGGTAATAATAAGGAATGAGTACATTAGAGGAAGTTGAACTTTCTGAAAAGTTGAAAGGGATCGACTGTCGTGGTATGGACATGTGATGAGGTGGGACGAATCGCATGTGACTAATAGGGTGACGAATGTAAATGATGATGGTTGGAGAAGAAGAGGAAGAAGTTTAGGAATCTAGTACCAATAGCATAATGGGTGTAAAAAGACCCTTAATGAAGCCGCAGGCAGTTGTACTCCCCGTCCGGCCGATCTTTTTTTTTCTGGACCAGACCTGGGAACATTCTAGTTACTGCGATATTGATTAGTCAAAGTTCCAACCTTTTAACAAGTTATTCTTCACTACATAGTATGAAACAAAGTTGCTTCCCACTGTCTGTCTGCCCCTATGTATGCTTAGATCTTTAAAACTACGCAACGGATTTTGATGCGTTTTTTTTATAGATACAGTGATTCAAGAAGTAGGTTTATATGTATAATAATATAATACGAGTACATGCATCAGCATTGCACCCGTGCGAAGCCAGGGCGGGTCGCTAGTTAAATATAAGTTTTGAATGGCATAATTTTACTTTAAATTTAGTGCGTTACATTGGTTATGATTGTGATCTTTCACAAAAAAGTAGTTTCTCAGAAATAATTTTTGCGTTGAATTACTTAGTTTGATGTACAGAATGGTTGGTGTAAGGTCCGTTTACACCTTGTATAAAGCATAAACAAATAAAACAACGAGTTTATTCTACAATGTTGTAGTTACAGATAAAACACAATACCTAGGGAAGAGAATCCACCCGTTCTTGGCAGCTGTAGGCAAGAGCGGAGATTTAAAAACCAGATACCGATCACAATATAGTCCAGTTGCACTGGACACTTTTACGTTAAACTCGATAAAGTGAAGGCAAAACATTGGAAGTGGGGAATATAAATAAGGTTTATAACATGTAATTTCTGTTGCTATGGCTCCTACATTATTGTGTCCAAAGATCACGATTGTCTTGTTTGTTACAGTGGTTGTTGTAAGGTAAATTTTTGGCACTGGACTTTTCGGGTCAAGATTAAAAATAAACTTCCTTTTATTATGTCAATTTTCATCGCTGCGATTTATCCTGTCTTTATAAAGCAAAAGTTTCCTTTTTCGACGACCGACAGATTCACATTAAGTATATTTCTGAAATTAAGATCTCATGGTGATTCTATGGAAAATACCATTTCGATTCGTAAAATAATGAGGAGTATCGTGTAGAATCAAGTTACTACGAAAACCTAATATTTCATCAAAACATAAAGACGCAAGGCAAAACAGACGCTTTACCACTCTACATAACATTTTATATTCAATACGAAATTTTGCAGAATCACTCTTCTTTTACACATGCTCCCAATTTCGTCTGTATGGCGTGTACTATCTGGTTTAATGTAAGAACAAAAGAGGGTGATTCTGCAGAGTATTAAAAGAACAATTCGGTTTCCGACAGTTAACTTCACAGATGTTTCCAGAAAGTTGTAGTCTTTAATGGACCTGGCCTAGTTTTAAACAGACCTGGAATACTTTTATGCTAATTTTATTCTGTCTTTAGTAAGGTTCTTGATGTAGAAAATTTGGTTTAGGCAGTATTTAAAATAAATGTTTTTATCTTCGTTTTTACCTTAAGTTTAAAGTGCTCTGGTTTTTTGACAAACACTTTGTGTACAAAACTAAATTGAACATATAGAAGGTAGGTCATGCCATCGATAATTTCAAGCTTAACCACTTTATCGATTGGATCCACATGGTAATCGCGAAAAATAATCAGACAACATACATTTGGCTCGAGTAGGTATTGAAATTTTCTATGGGAAAGCAGATTTTTTTACGCGATTAATTGATTGGTTGGTCCCATCAGATGCAACTACCATAAGTGGTGGTAGACTAGAAAAATGGTTGCAATTGCCACCAGTGGCGGCAGACCGGTGGGGGCAGTCGGGAATAAACCATGAAAAAGTAGTAAAGTTTGATGGTTTGTACCAAAACTTCAAATATGAACACACTTTTCTGATACGTGCTTCATAAAACAAAGATATCGTAACTTAGCACGCAGTTTATTTAATGATTGCCAACCCACTTGTTTATTTTTGTTGGAAACTTACTACATTACTAAAACCTCATTACCAAAAACTCTAAAAACAAAATTCTAGTTACTTATTCAGCACTTCCCCATCACCATGCTACATGGCTTCAAAAAGGGAACTCCACCAATATCCCAATTAGCGATACCTATACATATTAGATTACTTTTCACAGTTTCCAGTCAGAGTTTCCGAAGTACGTCGGCAATCTTCGTTATTTATGCACCCTCATCCCGCAAAGTATAAAATCCAATGAAAATAAAATTCATTAATTAAGGTAGATTACGGGAGCAAGGGTAGATAATATGGGGTTAATTATTAATTTTCTTACGCGGGCTGGTGACGAAGAGTTTTGTAATATTATTAAGAAGCAATAGTATGTAATTTTATTTCGAGATGCGACTTCGTGGCCATAACATAACTTTGTCAAAATAAGAATTGAACAAAGAGAAGTCGTTTTTTTTTTAATAAAAATAGTAAGCATTTAACAGTTTAATAAAATTATATAATGACAAGGAAAAAAAAAACTTCAACAGTAGCCGGTTGTTGGCTGGCCCCCTTTTACACGGGGCTTAAACTTAACTAGCCAAATATGGTGTACTTTAAGAACATCTTTACTTCAAGCTAAGAAAATTCAATTTTTTTTATGTTAGATAATGACTTTACTTTTACATTTTACTATGACCATAAACAATTTATCTTCCCACAGTAACAGTAATAGACACATCTACTTAGCCAAGTAATCCCACACACTCGCCTAACAAAACGAAATCCTTAAGCCAACAACATTTTCTAATTGATATAGCACTTATTATTCAAGACACGTCTTGCGAACCACTATACACACTCCCCCACAGTACAAACAGAGCATAAACTTTAATATAAACAAAACAAAGGCAAAGACGCCTTAACTTCAACTCCCGATTTCTTGGTACATAATGTGTTACATTGTTATTCTAGTGCAACTATATTTAGGCTGGTTCATTTTGCGTCATACATAATCATAACATTCTAAAGAGGAAATTAAACGATAAATGGAAAGATTTTGTTAGTTTTTTTTAGAATTTCAATAGAAGTGTTCTTTTTTAGACTTATAAATCGTTATTGCGTACGATGTTTATTTTAGTTACAATGTGATAAATATCCGCAACGAGTTATATTTTCATCGGTAACGATACTGCGCTTTTCTTGCTAATTCCTAAACACATCCACCCATTGATAAGGGCAGGCCTCTCCCTAGCAGCTCGCCGTCCCTCCATCTTAGGACGACAGGCCGTGTCGACGGCGCGTTCGTGTTCCACGCGCGCCTCAAAGAGATGTCAGCATAGGGAAGGGGCCCGCAAGGGCCGATGCCTGCCGGATGCTGCGGGTTGTTCGAAAGAGATACCGCGGCCCCGGAACACAAAGGGCGATGAAGGAACATGGATGGGTTTTAGTCAGTAAAAGTCTGACACTCCCTCCCGCTCAGCCCAGAGCGGGAGAAGTCATTTGATGATTTCCCATTCGAAAAAAAAAAAAGGCCTCTCCCTAGCAGTTAACATTACAAGCTAGTTCTAATTCAATAAAATAATCAAAATAATACCAGCCTATTAATGTCCGTCCCACTGCAGTGCCAAATTTTCTTCTCATACAGAGAACGCACGAACATTGATCACCACGCTTGCTCAAGACGGGTTGGTGCTTCGCCCGCGACTTAGTCCGCAAACATTGTGAGAGCTCGTCTAATAAGCATGATATAAATATAATTTATAGATTATAGCGCCCACGAATAATGTAGCTTACTACCAGTGAAAATTTTGAATCGGAAAATTAGTTACGAAGATTATCCCCTACATACAAACTTACAAATAATTTTTACCTCTTTATAATATTAGTATAGTTATGTAAGGCCAGGTTTCCTCACAATGTTTTCCCACATCGATGTATGTTTTTAATTGTTTTTTTTTTAAACAACACAAAAATCGTGCCCTTAAATTAAACCCAATTCCTTTTTATATAAAAAGTCATTCATTGCGACCAACGTTAAACCATTTCGTTCGTAAAGTGAGTCGCTCCTGCGATTGCCTTCATTTATTCTGATGAGTTTTATAGGAGGAGTGTGTTTCGTAAACACAGCGGGTTCCGTATTCCGTAAGTGTTCGGTGTATTTTTGGATGTTTATTTAACTTAGCTCTGTTTTTTGTGGCACTCCAGTTGGTAGAATTCAACGGTACTAGAGTAAAGGAGTTGATTTTGCAGAAAAATTTTGCAGCGCATTTATTTTTGCGATAGAGAACATAAACAAGTTCTAAATGTGTTTTAGTTGAAAATGTAAAAGTTCCCAAGTTGTAACTGATACTTATTTTTTGTTATGATACTTATTAAGTCAAAAGATTAAAAAATTGACATTACATGGCATAACTCAAATACATCACTCTAAATTTTTCTCCGCTTGAGTAGTGTGATAGGTAAAGTCTATTGAATGTCGATTGACCATACACAGGCCTATCGCAGTACGCAGTTTCATTAGAATAAAACGTTAGCTTATGCAGGTTTCACACGTGGCCTACTTACTGTTCTTTAAAATACATAGTTATTTATGATGAATAAGCATTATTTTATAGATCATTTCAAATGTAGACTGTCATCACATAACGTTAAATTAAAAAAAAAAATCAAGCATTTTATAAATGTAACTACAGCAATATATTAGTTTTCATAATATCTGTAGTCTATTCAACTTACGTCTAAACTTCATAAAGTAAAGAAAAAACAGACTGGAATCAATGTTTATATTCACATACCCAACTTCCCATGTCATTGTATAAACATCGCCGTATTATTTCAAACGAACCGAAATGAAAATATATTTTAACCTTATTGTCTCATGAAGTCATCCAGAAATTATATTGAAAACAAAAGAAAAAACTTGTATTCGCCGACAGAACCCTGAAACATGCGTATATATTTTTTATTCCTTTTTCCAGGCAAAGAAGAATTTAATATAATTATCTTTTCTGAGGAAGTCGTGATTTTTGTTTTATGCACGGGAAATAAACACGGGTGCAGTAGAGACAAAAGAATTTGAATTAATTGACTTAGCACTAAAAGTTCTTTGTCGCTAAAATGTCCAGCATTATTCATGGAGTGAAAAATAAGGAAAGCTGTGGAAGGTTTAAGCCTTTTGATACTACACGTCCACATTTTAATGTTAAAGTTCCCTTTGTGAATTTTAATAAGCAGAATATTAAAAGCTTATAGGTGCTTGCTCTGATAAAAGATTCTGAGAGTACAAGCATGCAGTTAATCAGCGTTTAAATACAAGAGCAGTGACGGTAAGGAATTTTAACCGTAAAATAAATATTGATACTTAAAGTGCAAAGCAAGAATTAGCCAGTCCAAGTCTGGAGAAAACATTGTTCTCATTTGACTAGAAATTCTTGGAAGGTAAGATGCAAATCTTCCTTGAAATAGTTTCAAGTGACTCATTCCCATGCATTTCTTTTTAAAAGACCGGTAAAAACATGCAATTTTTTGAGACCTGCACATATTCTTTATTCAAAATAATATAGATGACGTCAGTAGCTATTTTAAAAGATCCAATCTTTATACCAGCTTTTGATCAAACATTTGAGATCAGTACCGCGATTTATTCCATATTTTTCGGAAACCGGGATACAGGGTAGGTATGTAGATATTTGCAATTTTCCTTATTCCCGTCGGAATGGCCAAAGAGACCGAGATTGAACTGGCTGGAACAAAAGACTGGCGGAAGTTAGGAGTTCCTGTACGCAGAATGCATGAACAAAATGCATGAAAACAGTGGTATAAAAAGAAGTTTCAGAAATAAACTTAACTGAATCCAGAATGAATGTAGCGTATAAATGAACGAGTGTGTTTGTTGTGGATTTTGTTAGTATGAAAAATACAGTTTTCGTGAAACAAAAAACAAATAAGTTTCCAGGATTTTATGATTTCGATTTCGTTAAAAACTATACTGTTGTGCTGTGAGAACGAAAGCCAGTTCGAAACTTATTCTATAAATGATTTAATGGCATACCTACTAAAAAATTAAAAAGGATTTCTCATTGAACAAAGAAGAATAATTATAAATAAAATATTACTTCAATTAATTACCTTTATCCTATTCATATTAATGATTGTACAGAACGTCAACCATCCATGAGGAATACTTTGTTATTAAATCGAAATAAAATATCAGCAATATTTATTAATGTCTCACACACAAACATAATATAAAATCACGACTGCAATCCCTGAGGTTTTAGACAGAGTTATACCTGTAATTCCTTTGATGTACATAACATAAGAGTATTACGAGTATTTATGTATATCTACCTAGATGCGTTTGTTGATCGCGTTCAATTTCATTCATAAAATTCGCCATTCATGACTTGGTCAGTGTCCTATACAAACTATAAATTGTGAAATAATCCTTTAAACCAGCTTCATTGAAATTTATAGTTTCTGATCCATAAAATCTAGTGAAACGTTTAAAGCCAGCGCACTCATGAAATATGACTGAGACATTGATTCTCGGGTCGTACGATGGAGAGTTTAAATAAACTTTATTGCTGCTGCAAGTGTACTTGGAATAATTTAGAGTACTATTTACTATTTGTATTGATCATTCTTAGTGGTACTTATTGGTGAGGTTTTTCAGAAAGGCCAGGTGCGTAGTGCTCGCAACGGGCGTGCGTGTGTGACCAGATGTATGAACGTGGACGAGGCAAAAGGAGTATGTAAGGAGCGTAGCAGGTGGAGTTCTGTAGTGTCTGCCTACCCCATGGGAAAAAAGCGCGAGTTTATGTGTGTATGTATGATCATACTTAGTAGAGTAGTGGATAAAGACATAGGAATAAATAAAAAGTTTGATAGTTTCAAATTGTTTTACATAACAGAACATCACGTATTTGCTCTCCAAACGGAAAAATCAAAGTTGTGCTTATAGCTCACTCACATTTTGTGAGTCATGTTTGAGTCTCATGTAATAAGGGGTGAGCTTATTACCATCAACCACCCACAAGTCCAGGTTCTGGACTGCTACTAATGATCCAGATGGAAAAACCCAGTAACAGTTTGCTAAACTTGAGAAATCAAACCTAGAACCATACGCGATGCTATCGCTAGACCATACCATTTAGTCTCCACAAAATGAGTTGACAAGTTCAACAGCTTGATAGCCAACATAGACATACATATTGTTTCCCAAAAACGTTTATATTTCACGTCACGAAAACCGCTTCCTTCACACTACTGAACTACACAATATAGCAAACAACATGTATTACTCCAACACCCACGCTTGTCACAAACGTTGCCAATTCAGCTTCTATAAGGAGCCGTCGAGTGTACGGACATATATGTACATACAATATTAGAGTCTGGCGTCTGTTACATACGAGTAAGTTAGGAAAACCAGGCCTACATATGGGAGATTTATAGTTGTAAAAGTACAAATTCACTTTTAGACAGACAGATATTGACCACAGTTCTAAAATGTTGCCAAAGCATTCATCTATACTAATTTTATTGGCAAAGTTTGTATGTTTGTAAGTTCTGGACGTAGGGGTTTTTTTTCAGAACCAGCGAACCGATTCCGAAAATAATTTCACAAATAGAAAACTATACTATCCCCGAGTGTAATAGGCTATATTTAAAATGTTCCCGTGAGACAATTCCCGACGATAACGCGATTGAAGCCGCGGGCAAAGGCTAGTACTAATATATAATGTGAAAGCCACTCGGTCTGACTGTCTTTGACGGCTTGACAGCTTCGACCATGACCTGGGTTAGATCCGGTTTGCGTAGTACGTTTCCTTTAGATAATTTCCGGCCTTTAAAAGCAAGTTATTTATAAACCAAACAAACAATAACATTGTGAACTGGATAAATAATTCTGAAGCTTTAAGAAAAACAGGGAGATGACGCGTTGACGGAAAGATGAGAATAAGAGTTTCCGAACAGTCGTCGGTCATTGTGAGTTCATTGTCTTAGTATACCGCTTCAGTCTCAGTCAGTGAACAATGTCTGTTTCACCTGATTGGATTCCCCAAGGAGGTACTTTATACGAGCAATCCTTTGATCATTATATAGAGGTACTGATTATACCAAACACCTCACTGCCAAATATCAAACGAACGGTTCTGTATGATTTTTATAAGTTTATTTTCAATCTCTACGCATTAATAGACGTGACCTCTTGATCTTGCCTCTGAAATAATTCTCTCTAAGGTTCACGATGTTTAAATTTTCGAAAGCGATGTCTTTTTTCATTATTTAGTATTCAAGGCAGGTAAAGGCTAATGTCTTATGTAATAAATTTAATTTGGAAATTTTCAAGCGTAGCAAATAAATTATTTTAGTAAGATTCAAATCTCAATGTCATGAATCAATTGATAATTGACTTATTAATTAGCTTCGTTCAATTTCAAATGTCAAGAATTGCGCAATAACTTGGTTCCGAGAAAAAATATTAACGCTATAAAGTGGAGAAAATGAGAAATCTTCGCGCACTTAATAAGACGAGAAACCACAAACCACCCATCCAATTACAAGCCCGATTGACAGTAACTTAACCACACTTCACTGAACAAATCCACAATTAAACTCGATCCTTCAGATATATATCTCGATCCAGTTACAGATTGTTTAATTCAGAAGTATTGTTCCCAAAGCTTTTAAGTGATTGGACATCCAAAAACAAATGAGTGAAAAGCTCTTTTTATTTGTCACTCTGGAGCCAACGTTTTGAGTGAATCAACTGAAGTGAATGGTTGCTTGATTTGCCTTTTACCTAAATTGAACATCGGAAAGTTCAATCGGCTCGTCTTAGAATATTTATCAAAGAGCCCCATTAACGTTGTAAACTACACAAGTACGCAACTATAGACTCCATTTGCAAGTAATTTGCGTTATTACGTGTTACGATCTGAAGCAACAACTTTGCAACGATCAAATTTTCAGCAAAGGGACAATTTAGGAAGCTAGTTACTGGTACTTTAATAGTTCTATTACTAAATTCTAAACAGTGCGAATAGTACAGTTTTCTCGCTATATTGATATAGTATATTGAGCACAATGTCTGCCAAAACCTGCCGTATGTCGATGATAAAATGATAAGGATGTGAAGATAATATACTGGAGTTATTTCCTCATATAATATTGTCATCACTGACAACAAGTATGACAATAATATGATGGGTACTCAAGAGGTTCGGGGGCAAAGGTTGGCAAGGCGTAGAACAGACACTTAATAATGGTACCAGTGTACTTATATCACGGAAGTCATGTATGAAAGGTTGTTTATGTATTATGGCGGATAACAGAATATTGTCCACTACTTTCACAATGTTCTCTATTAGGGGCCTCGGGGACATCGCGGCCACCACAGCGACTTTTGGCCGTAGAACCTTCGACCAGGAAGAAAGTTTGGCCGCACAACAGGCCGTTTGACGTCTGAACGTCTGACCAGTGTTGTCCAAAATAGCGGCCAATCATGCAACGAGTCGTGGTCGAGAGGTCCCTAAGGTTGGTTCCTGAAAACACGTATATACCTACAATACAGGTTGTTTGGATAAAGGACCGACATTTTGGATATTCTTTGTTTTCACCCGCAGAACCTATTTTAAATTTTAAGGTAATTGAAATACAGTTTTAAAATTCAACAAATCGCAAATGACACCCCGATTCCCCAAAAAAATCTGTCGGTCCCTCTACCGGTCCCTCTACCAAACACCCCGTATACAGTACTGACACTGTTGTCATGCAAGAGTGTTATTTTTAATAAATTTTCAATAGAAATATAATATACATTAAATACTGCTTACCCATCTAAATAAATAATTCCATACTATTATGCCAATGAGAAGAATAATATTCTTGCTCTCCAATTTCTCCTGTCTCGTAAGATAACGGATAATTCTCATGACGAGACAGCCCTACAGGCTCGTGTGAAATGAAATTATAAAGGAGTAGTAAAAAATGAAATAAAACAGAGGAATAACTTCTTTCAGGTGACGCTGACTTTTATTGTGTCGCTCAGATAAAAATATATGTGAAGATAAAACAATTGGATTAAATTTTCACTTCTTTGCTGAATACACTTAACAATATACACTTTAACACCCGTATCTATAAATAAGTCAAAGTTTTTACTTGAGTAAATGTCATTATTTAAAATTTGATTTTTATAATGTAGTTTGCTTGAAGTTAGAACTGTAAAAAGTGAGAATTCTTAGCTCTACTTTCTTTGACGGTCCTTAGTTCGTTTGAATTCATGTTTATTGCATAAAAAAAATGCGCAAGTAATTACTTAAGCTCAAGTAATTACTTTAACTTGACCATAGATACCAGGGTAAGACATTCTAAATGTCAGTTGTAAAAAACAAGTCGAGTTGAGAAATTACGTTCAAGGATTTCGCCATTATTTTAATTGTCTCTTGATCTCCTTTTATCTTTTTAAAGTCGGTTTTCTCTTAAAAGTATTTATCAAAGTCCCGTTAAGTCGATGGTCCCGGTTGTCATTTGTAGCAATCAGAAAATTGTTACGAGTAGCCGTAGCAGTTAGTGGCTCTAAAGTCTGACAACCAGTCTTATAAAGGGGTATCTCACACACTAGCTGGGTTGTGGAGGATAGGCAGTCACTCCATGAAAAATAATGGTATTAATTGGTTAAAGTATTGAAAACTAGCCCCCAACATAGCATGGAAAAGGCTTGGCAGATGAAGCCTTTAGTCTTTGAGCAATTTGTGGAACGGGCTCATCATGAAAAATTCAATACAACGCTTCAATATAATGCTTTTCTGTTACACGAGTGTTTTTCGTAGTTATTATTCAAAACATTCAAGATCGTGACACATGATATTTGTTTTGACTTGTGAGATCAACCAAGCCGCAACGGGCTTACTCCCTGTCGAAGAGAGGAGACCTGAGTCGTAGCTGTGAGAACTTTAAAGATAGGCTGACTTTCTCCTAGATAGACCGAAAACACTTGCGTCACTATGATTTTGCCTGTCTTGCTTGACACAAAAAATAGTACGGCAGAGGGCAGCTTACGCGACAAAACCTGCCAATCTACCATTTGTTATCATCATCATGAACCTCCTAAACTTATCTCAATCGAATAATTATAATTATTTATGTTATCGCTTCCTTTCTTTTATACTCCTTCTATGTGCCATCGTATCTTATGTATTTATTCGTTTATACACTTTATTTATTATATCCTTTATTTATTTTTCATTCTTATTTTTTACATTATTAATTGACCGTGGCATCACTTTCGGCCCTATCAGAATACCAGCGCTGTGACTTTTTTAATGTTAAAGCACCATGTTGAGATAGGGGCCTTTTGGCCTCGTACAGGACAGTTTAGTTAGTTTTATTTTAATTTGTTCTTAAGTTAACTTTTTTTTTAAACCCTGTTTTTATTGTCAAGTTACCACTTTGTTTTGTCAAGTGCGAGACTAATAAATACTTTTTCTTTCTTTCTGTATCAGTATTCCTATTTATCACAAAAAGCCATCTATCCGGCTCGGCTCTACCAATGCTATTTTTTTTTTTCATAATTATAAATTCGAACGGTTTCTTACGAGTTCAGATAAAAGCAATTTATTAAAACCCTCGCTCAGCGTCATGGCCGCAAACGACATTTTCTGAACTAATTGCTGTACCTCCGCATTTTAGAACTCGTAGTTTTTCATCACGAGAGTTAATCGTTATCTGGTAGTTAATGAAGCTTCCAAGAAAAAGCTGACAAAAAGAAAACGAACTTTTATATATTACGAAAAAAAAAACTTTACTATAACCTTCTTCTTATATAATTCAAAAAATCCATCAAGTCTAAACGATTAAGGAATATCGATTCGAAAGTTTTGAATGAATCTCTATTCTAATCAAAATAAATAATTAAATTAATTAATAATGTCCTGAACTACAATAGTACATTATTTTCTCACTCTCACGCCAGATAAAATATTTAACGAGCTTCTACGTATGTATTTGCATGAAAATAAAGCCACGTTTCATGTATCCGCCAATTTAACACGGCTGACAAGTTACGCAAAATTTTTAGCCTCGACTGTGACCGAACAATTGCGCGCTCAAGCGTACCGGAATTCTTGAAAGGTTCCTAATTTAATGAGAATTATGAAAAAATAAAATGAAAAATTTTATTACCTTAAATAGTTGTACAAGAAAACACTTATCTAAACACTATGCAGCATTACAACTATGGAACCGTGTGTTTTCGATGAGCTCTGGCACCCAATGTAAGATTTAACTTGTGTTTAGGGTGCCAGAAAATTAGAGATTATAAATAGGAACATATACGAGGGTAAGCCATTATCGTAATTATGATCACATGCTTCTGTTTAGATTTATGTAAGTTCACGTTAATCTTTTACCTCAAAAGTAATTATTTTGCAGACGCCAACTTTAGAGTAATCTCCGGCCTCGTTATCTCATTTTAGATTTGACTGATTGCTTTCATAATTACCGGGAAATATCATCTACAGTGGCCAGATGACATTTCCTAAAAATAGCTCGTTTCTCTTTGATTCAAAGAGAAAGGGCGCCTTAGTCCCTTACGTTTAGGCTCACCATCAGATAAGCCAGCACGATTACAACGGGAGAATTTAATTTATTCTAAAATTAGCTACATTGTAATTAACGCTAACATATTAACCAAATATTCCCTTAATACACAATCAACGTACCTTCCACCACAGAAATTAATTACGGAAATCCAGCCAGTCTTTAATTAATTTCCATTGAAAACCAAAATTCATGGGGAATCACACCGCACTAATCAACGACGCACATATTCAAACAAATCACGTATTTAAAGTTTCACATTTTAGCACTGAAGTTTAAAATACGTTCACGTAAAATACGCGGTTGATTCATCCAGTATGACGGGATACGGGACGCGTGCGACGTCAACGGGAACGCGCGGGCGACTGACACCGTAGGATGTTTCAGCGAGAATCAACGCGGCAAAACTGCGCAGAGGCGCAACCAAGGGATATTTTATGGTGTTCTTATATCGGTCATTCAGTACATCTATAGTTCAGTGCTAATTAAAACCAATTTCCACAAGCACCATTTGGAGAAGCGTATGGTAAATGAAGGATTTCTTAAATGTATTTGTAAGATTGAAACCATAACTTTTGCATGAAAATTACTAGACTGAAACGAAATTGTTTTACAATTATTAAGCAAGTTCGCATGTATCATGCTTTCGTTCTCTTGTCTGTTTTGAAAGTGGGTACAAACACGTTTTCTGTAGAAAGGGTACAATTTTTATCGGCCCACTTGATATGTTATGCATAATATTCATATTACACCAAAAAAGTAACCAATTTATTAAAGTAAATAAACGAACGATTACATAGAAATCTAACCGGAATCTTGAAATCATAAATAAGTGATATTTTGATATCTTTTTGCGACTCAATTTATTTCTGTTAGGGTCAATGTCATTTGACAAGAAATATGTACGTGAATAGAAGCGTTTATTTTTCGTTAAAAAAAAGGTCCGGTACCCATTGGTAATAATATCTGCTATAATTATATAAAAATAAATAGTATTAAACTGTAAACTTCTTTTTATGCTGTTTTTATACGTTTAAGGTAAAATCGCGTAGATGCTTTAAAAATCATCATGTTACGGAACGTTGTAAATCCTCATTTTTGGTGGTTGACAGATAACTTCATTTGACATTTCGACTGTCCCCCAAGGAATCGAATCGAATCGAATCTGAAAATTTACTTTTTTTTATTGGTGTTTTAGGCTTAGCATAAAGAGTTTCTACGACAGATTGGCATAATTTGGAGTTGCATTTTTTTGCCTAGCCAAGTAGCAGAACATAGGGCACAGGGACCTTAGAGCACACCGACACGGATAGTCTAGGTTCGAAAGGTATGACGGGAGCTAGAGCGAGTGAGCGAAGCGAGCGAACTCAGCTCCCCTCATTCCATTCATGTTAGGTCGTCGAGGCCAATAAATTCAGTTACCAAAACAAAAACTCGATGGCAGTTTAATTTAAAACAACTGATTATTAAGCTGCTACTTTCTGCTTAAAATTATCCTTCACTGTTGCAGCCAACCTACTATCTTTGCTACCGGCTTTAATTATTTCTTAATCCCAAATTCAGATTAATTTGTCGCCGCGTTAAATACATGCCTAAATAAATTGATTCACATGGCTAGGCGATGCCGCGCTATTTCGAAACGAATTATAAATCTTTTATGTATATAGTCTATCACATCGTGAAAATCGTATCAAAATCTTTCAAGTACACGGATGAGTGAGTTTGTTTTAAACTATTTTTGTTATTAAACAGTGCTCTACTTGAACTTAAAATACCGGTTAAACCTATCCTAATAGACAATATCGCTCGTTTTGAGGTTATTGTTGGATACACGTTTTCATTTTTGTATTTCTCAATATTCCCGTTAGACAAGGCTCAGCTAATATTACCATTGTAATCTAGAGATTATAATGAAGAAATTACTATACGTTTCATTTTTATACGCTACAACTTATGTGGTGGGCCTGTTTTCCAAACAAAAAATAAATAAATATCTCCTTTCCTCTATAAAGATCGTGTTTTTCCCAAAATCTTGGATTTTTGTTTTACTGTATTTCGATTGAAATATTTTGTGAATCTTGTAAATTGCTTACTAGCTGGCTACGTAGTCAAATTTTTCTTGTCACGCTCTGAAACTTTTAATTGTGTTGATTGTTGAGAAGGAGGCTTAAGCTTGAACATCGTTAGCAAAACGTTACGAAATGTTAATCCATGCCTAGACACCATGTCGTGAAGTTGTAAACTCTGTAATTTATTCGTAACTTCCTGGGTGTAAGTTTAATGCAACTTTTTCGTTTTTTTTTACTGCACGGTTACTGGTTCTCCATTATTGCAAAAGCTACTTTGTTTTTGGCAGAGATTTAAAAAAAACGTAGAAGTAACGTAAATTTTGCAATGAACAAAGAACAGAATGATCGTCATCAAACATAATTATTATAATTTAGTCAATTTTAGTGACTTTTTTATTACATCAAGTTTTTGTCAAAGTTCATCCAACACAAATAAACAAGTCTTCAATACGGTGAAGAAAAAGCAGATTTTCTTCTTTTATGCTTAGGTCCTGATTTAACCCAATTATTTACCTGCTTCCAGTTCAAAAATCCCCTCAAATCATGACGTACTGCACCATTCTGAAAAGCAAGCCACAGTCTTCGTTGAAACTAAATAATTCATCGTATTTCAAATTCACTAACTCTTGCTCTGTCAGAATAGCGAACAACGAACTGTGCTTACCTTCTCATATGTTTTGTTTAATTAAAACTATTTGTTCAGATTCTATTCAACACGAAGTGTGGAAAGCTAAACTTTGGCTTTTAGCGTTCTGACGTGCGTGTTGCATTATCAAAATAAATAAAAGAACATGAATTATACAGGGTTTTTGGAAACTCCACGTAATCCTCGCAGTACGTCATAGTAGGGTTAAAATGAAACAAATTAAGCCACCAAATTCAGTAGTTTTTAAGTTAATTCGATTTTTAGATTTTTTTATGTAAAATCCCAGATTAAATCATTTAAAGCCAATTTAAAAATGATTTTCGGCGCGACTGTACTTTTAAATTTAAGTTATTTTAATTGTTGCTGCCATAGCAGACCTTTGTTTTAATCATTCATCATCTGCCTAACCTTTTCCCAACTAGGTTGGGTTCGACTTCCAGTCTAACCGGATGCAGCTGAATACCAGAATTTTACATGGAGTGACTACCTATCTGACCTCCTCTGCCCTCTGTCCTCCTCCTCCTCCTCCTCCTTTGTTAATCATTACAAGTTAAAAAATGCCTAAAACTTTGGAAAAGAAAACCAATCAAACATTTTTTTTTTTTTGCCATATCTTATAAAAATGTTGTCTAGTGCAAAACAAAAATACTACGCCTGGTATACAAATTACTGGGAAAATATCTTTGCCTTATCAGCTATTTCAAAAGGCATGAAACTTAATACAAAGTCGTGGACTACATTATACGATCACATCAAGAATCACAAAAAGCGAAATAAGAAAGCGAATAAGAACATGTATTCGAAACCGAAGACTGCACATCGAACAAATCGTGTGAAATGCGTGTAATTAAAGTTTTCAAATTGATAATGATTAGAAATAATAATGTTTACTACTGTTACTGTTAGCCTGTAACATCCCACTGCTGGGCAAAGGCCTCTCCCCATGACTTCCAAATTATTCGATCCAGGGCTAAGGTGGACCACTGATCGTTGGTTCTGTCCAGCTCGTCCCACCATCTCCTGCGAGGCCTATCACGTCACCTTCTGGCTGTGTCAGGGCTCCACATCGTGGTTATTTTGGCCCACAGCTCGTCGGGCACACGGCAGACATGGCCAGCCCAGTCCCACTTTAGCTTAGCGGCTTTGGTTTTCCGAATAATCACCTTTTTATGAGATGCACGCCTTCCTGTTCTAAATCAAAAACGATTTTCATAATGTAGTCCATGACTTTGTATTTGTTTCATATCTTTTTAGATAGCTGATAACGCAAGTATATTTTTTTTTTTGCTCTAGACAACATTTATATGAAATGATCACAAAAATTACAAAAACTTCAAGGTTTGATTAGTGATATTTGTTTTTGTTCCAAAGTTTTAGGATTTTTTTAACTTTTAATGACTAACGAAGGTCTGTTACAGCATCAACTATGATCATAACTTAAATTTCAGAACAATCGCGCCGTAAATCATTTGTAAATTGTCTTCAAATTATTTAATCTGGGATTTTACATAAAAAAACTAAAAATGGAATTAGCTCAAAAACTACTGAATTTCGCTTGAATATTTGGTAGCTTAATTTGTTGCATTTTAATCCTACTATGGGGTCCTGCAAGGAATACGTCGAGTTACCAGTAACACATAAAAGCGGTTGAAAAGTTTCGTAAAAGATTATTGTATACATCGTAAAAAGGAACTCACATTAAAACAGTGGAGTAACGAGAATTTAAGGAACTGTTTGAATGAGAATGTTTATGTAAGTGTTTGGTCCGCCAACCTTGACCTATATAACGAGCTTTAAATATTTCGGCATTCGACCTAGCAAAAGATCCAATTTGAGTGGTAGTAGTTAGTGATAATTTCAGTTGGAAAACTTTTTTCTTTTTAATCTTTTGCGCGGGTTCACGAGAAGTAGAAGAGTGGAGGGAGAGAGACCTTTGGCCAGGAGTAAAAAATAAAAATAAATCTTTTGCAACTCACACAGCATTTTAGAGAAGACGCAACAAAAGGAATGCTGTTACCCCGGTTATAAACTTCTGGGAAATTGATCAGACTAATTACTACTAACTAAGACTAGTATCTTGGCAAATACTATACTGCCTAAGCACAAAAGCGGTATCTCAAAAAAAATCGTATAGTAGATTTTGATGGCATCGGATAGCTTAAATAAATACGCATCTAATTAACTTAGATAAAAAGCAGTATCTATTTATAAACAAAAAAAAACTAACCCGTAAAGTTTTAACCAAAATATATCTACAAAACTTCAATTTTCTCGAAACTGCCTTTCTCTGAGATACCGCTTTTGCGTTTAGCATGGCAGTATATCGCTCTGTGTCAGCTTTCAAAGCTTTGCTGTCCAATGCCTAAGTGCTTCGCGTTCAAGTTTGACGTACGCAAAAGCCGGATTTAGTCCGATTTCAGCATTAAAAAAAAGTCAACTCTAATAATTAGAAAATTAGGTCAAAAATATCGTAGAATAAATAATTTGTAGTCCATGGAAAATTCCTCATTAACATAAGTCATGAACCCGCTAATGACCGCCATAATAAACGATTAAAGGCGAAATTACTACATTTGGCAAGTATAGCAAAGAAATTATGGTTGCATCTTCTCCTACGCCGAGATCTATGGAAGTTACCTAGCGCTTACTTTGACTGTGACATGTTTCCGTCTCTGTCTTACAGTTGTAGTTTGACTCTTGTGTAACAAAGACAGGAATAACGCTTAGCTGAAACTCTTGGTAAGCTGTAACGTACTAAGATGTCGGCCTTGGTCCTAACTTTAAGTTGCCACCCTCATTAAGTACTAGGCGTCCATAGAAGGTATAAAGGTGGTTGGAGCAAGACACAAATATGACATTAACAGATGCAGGAATTCCAAAATACTAGGTTGAACCGTTCCACCTTGAATGATTAATTTAAATGACTACCCTTAAGCTTTTCGTATAATCTGATAGACGTGTCAATATGGAAAATATTTTTTTCGGTAGCTACGAGTATATCAACCAGGATTATTTCTCGACTTGGCGGTTTCGCTTCCCAAGAAAATGAACAGTTTAATGGAAAAAGCAAGAGTGTGTATATTATTATGAACATTTGATTTATGGAAGTCTTAGAATTTACTTTGAAGGTATAAAATGAATCGTATGTTTAAGGTAGTAAGGAATACAACGTTCTGAGAAAAAAATTCAAGTAGATTTCGAATCTACCTTGAATTTACACTCTAAATTACTTTTATCATTAACTCAGTGAATAAACGACCAGTGTTGCCTAAGAAGAGACCTTCACCTTCCATACATATCTATTAGGTTCAACCAACATAGTTGGGAAAACTAGAGATGATAAATAGAGTTGATAATATGATACATGACATGGTAATTGCAATTACCATGTCTCCATAGTTAGAACCGCGAATGTCTGACAACCATTGTCTCAGTGACTGGGTTGAGGAGGTCAGGTAGGTAGAGTTGATAATATGGTTAATATTGAGTCGACCAACAGGTCGACTTCTAGTCTAATCGGATGCAGTTTAATACCAGTATTTTACACGGAGCGACTGCCTACCTGACCTCCACAACCCAGTCACTGAAACAATGGTTGTCAGACATTCGCGGTTCTAACTTGCCTCTGAAGCAGCCCCTTCTATATGTCATCGCCACCGTGAATTGAAATTTCCATAAATACATGGGGCCTATAAATCACGTTCCCTGGCTTTCGCCTGGCTTTGTAAGGCTCAGGACGGCTATCGGAATCCTGTCATCGGCTTATATCCGATAGTCAGTGATAAGGCCCCCTTATACATTAATTAATAGATTCGGTATGCCGTTGGTTTTCAGTGAATATGATGGTGTAGCTTGTACTGGGGGGTTACCATCATGTCATCTGTTAGTGCAGGAATGTTTTAGGACTATCCCGAGAGTGGGAAAGTGACAGCGCTAGACAGCGTATAGCGCTATCTCTCACAATATTTGTCACGTTTAGTGCCAATGGTTCACCAAAATGGCCGAAGATTAAGAGTTTATTAGAATTCATGCTAGTTTTCCTCAATAAAAGCAGAAGTTTATCGTATCGCTAATTATTTATAATCATGAGCTTGGCGTGTCCCACTGCAGGGCGAAGTCCTTCAACATTTCCATTTTTCTCTGCCTTTGGCTATTTGGGCCCAATTCTAAGGTAAAAGTTCAACTTTGACTCACCAGCGCCTTATTCTTATTCTTTATTGCACATAAAATTAAAAGATGTACACAACCCTCCCCCTCCCGAAACACTTATACGGTGGAAGGGACGTTTCAGCGTCGGTGTCCTTTCCACCTCGTATGTGCAATCAATAAATTATTATTTCGTCTGTTATGTTCAAGTCCCATGAAACAGAGGGCTAACCTTAATGATACGAAGCGACAACAAAACCAGCCACTTGAGCACATTATTCGTAATAGAAAATCCCAATACTTATCTTTGTAACTTTAACCTACCAAGGCTGCTTACCCCATGCAGCAGCCCTGCTTGCGACTACTAGAATCAGAAAAAGCAGTCAACATACATAAAGCCAAGCCATTTTCCCTACCGAAGGCAGAAAGGATGGACACTCCACGTGGCAAAATCCATTCTTGACATACGCGTGTACATGTATACTCCTTTTGAGTCGTCCACCTTTTTCATCTATCTCGTCATACTCTCGCGTCAGTTGCGAGGCTACAAATCCGACAAAGGACATCACCAATAAGATTGGTTTAGCTTTATGTCGTTCTATGGCGTCTGCTTCCGGCATTTTCACGGACAGTCTTTCATCTTTTGTTAATCGTCTTACAAAAGGTAAGGTATTATGGCTGGTGCCCGTGGTTTATTTTGTGGAGAAACTACTATACCCTGGATTAAAATTAGTAAAATGTTTATTCAGGAAATGATCTATCTGTGCAGTTACATCCAAATCTTTACAACTTCGCTCTACAAGTGTTTGATGAAAATGAATAGGAATGGATCAAAAAACTTACCTGTTTATCTGCCTATTTGTAGTTCAATTACAATTTATTATGGGTATCATTGAAGTGAATAACTTTCTCCATTGGACCAATATAGTAATCGAAATTAAATTATATAATCAGCTTTTCCATATAAAATTTCAATATTAAATCGACCTAAATGTATGGGACAGCTACTTATTATTTCGCGATTACAATGTTGGTCTCATGAAAAAACATGTTTAGTTTGATAGTATGTACCGTACCCTTGCAATGGAGCGCAGTATCCTAGGCGTCAAATTTACCGACCATGTACGCAACACCACACTGCGCTCCAAAACACAAATTACTGACGTTGCTCAAAAAGCCGCTAAGCTGAAGTGGGACTGGGCTGGCCATGTTTGCCGTATGCCCGACGAGCTGTGGGCCAAAATAACCACGATGAGGAGCCCTGACACAGCCAGAAGGCGACGCGGTAGACCTCGCAGGAGATGGCGGGACGAGCTGGACAGAACCAACGATCAGTGGTCCACCTTAGCCCTGGATCGAAGAATTTGGAAGTCATGGGGAGAGGCCTTTGCCCAGCAGTGGGATGATACAGGCTAACAGTAACAGTAACAGTAACCATACCCTTAAATATGACCAAACTTTTCTGATTCACACGTCATATATTGGAATGAGTCGGATAGCAACAGCGACAAGGATGTTACCCAATACTCTGTTATTTACAACGGGTGCAAACCTCGATTCTCTTCTTTGTTTACCTTGAAATCCCGTAGCAACCTGAGATTGTGTGTAGCTATACGGTTTCCTATTTAAAGAACGAACAATGTTTGAGCAAAACTGGAAGGAAAATCTGTTGCACACTGTGCAATCGGAAAAATGAAGAATTTTGAAATGAAAACAAATAAATGTGCTTTTGTTTTTGGTGTAGGTTTGGGTTCTATTACAAAATAAAAAACGCGAAGCTGCAAGGCTTCCTCGTTAAAATTGTATGTTTTTCGTTCGTTGTTTGAAATATCAATTACTTGTTAAAAATAATTCGTTTTCTCATCTACAATAATGATAAAGCGAATTTTAGATTACTTATTTATTTATTTATTTATTAATAATCATTCTCCCGATACCTAGGAATTTTTTATTTAATTCCTGCTACATTATATAACAAAAAGAACGTGATAATTATACGTGAACATACTTGCCGGATGTACTGTTTTATTCGACTTAGCTCTTTCCAATTTTTTCCAATTCCTACCTACACAACATTTTACTGCCATGTCTTTACAGCCATAAAAGCAGGCTAGACAATGTACGGAATACGTCTAAGTATCAGATAAATTAATTGAGATACTAAAATATAATCCTTTGATTGCCTCTTTGGTTTATTGAATGCAAACACTGCTGCGGAGCACGAAGTCCTGGGTATGACTTCCAGGTTGGACAAAGTGTTATTGGGTTTTTCAATCTGAACTTCCTCAGTAGCAGCCCAGAGCCTGGATTTGTGACCAGTTGACGGCAATGGGCTCGCCCCCTATTACATGGGACTTAAACATAACTGGCGAAATGAGTATTGCAGGCATGATGTTATGTTTGACTTATCCTTTTTTAAAGACAATGAGAAGATTTCATGGATGCGCAATTTTATTAGATTTAGCTTTTTCCAATACTGTAGGTACAACATTTTAGAGTCCAGTTTCCTATGTTTCTACAGATATAAAAGCAAGCTAAACAATATGTAGAACACGTTTGAGTATGTTTGTAAACATAGTATACAAAATAGCTTTTAGTGTCTGCAGCGGGAGCGGTTATTACTTCTAATCCTCCCAAGGATTTTGATGCAGTTTTCACCACCAACTAGGATATTTATTTCCCGGAAGATTTATTATTTATTTATGTACACACAAAACACACATACAGAGAAAAAAGCACAAAGGTGCCGCTTATTTAAAAAACGCATGTAATTTATGTG
The DNA here is from genome assembly GCA_964057025.1 of Standfussiana lucernea. Classification (NCBI taxonomy): domain Eukaryota; kingdom Metazoa; phylum Arthropoda; class Insecta; order Lepidoptera; family Noctuidae; genus Standfussiana; species Standfussiana lucernea. The sequence continues at coordinate 11,567,272 of OZ059797.1, read as the reverse complement.
TATAATCTAGATAATTCAACATGTCAGCTACATTGCACCCGGGCAAAGCAAGGATGGGTAGTAAATTTAACATCTATTATATCTTTTGCATCTGTTCACCATGACACCGTCATCAGAGTATTCATGCCGTGGGAGTCAGAAGACGGGCGTAGTCGCCGAGGAAGGCCTGGAAATCGCTGGCGTGATCACCTCGAGGCACTTGTGGGAGATCGGCCGGAGATTGCCACACACAGGGAGAAGTGGAAATCTGTAAGGGGAGTCCTGTGCCCAGGAATAAAACAATATCTTTTGTAATGCATATTATATTGTCAATCATTCAGATAAGATTTAGATACTCGTATAATGAACATTGGTTAAAATTTTTATAACATAAGTCATCGTAAGGTAATCAGTCAGTGTAAGCGACGTAAATGTATCCGAAAATATAACAGTCTGTTTGCAATTGTTATCGACAAATTATTTCGATCCACTTACCATGTAGATATCCAATTAATTGTTCAATTAACTTACATGAATTAATTCCGGATTGTTCAATTAAAGGCTGTAGGCAGCGCCATCTGTCTCATTGCAGGTACTTAATACAACCGGTACGATGTGAATTTTACCAAACGTATTGAAAAAAAAAACTGTAATTTTGGCCATGCGTGCTGCCTGAAAAAACGGTTGTGTTCACCCCATGTACACATGTTTTAATATTGTTCTCACATTTTTATTTGATCAAACATATAACTAGATTTATTCATATAATGGGTTGCGTGTATGACTATATGTATGTATGAACGTGAAAGAAGCCGAGGGGTCGTGAAGTCGCGCTCTGTATTTTCTGCCTATACCCATCGGAAAAAAGCGTGAGTTTATGAATGTATTTTTGGTACGAGAAATTAACTTAATACTTGACTAAGCACAGATAAGTACAAGCAACCATAGTTAACGAAATATGTAAATTTTTTAAAGGTTTCGTTAACGGTTGCTGCAAAAAAAATACCTTGTTGTCAATCACCGAACATCGCAAATAGAGGTTGCTGTGTCTGCTCAGTTTCTTAAAATTATATGAAAATCGTCATAAACTACGTTACGAGTTGCCTAAGGCCGCAACAAGGAAGATCAAAGTTGCTCTATCTACGCTAAAATCTCTACGCCTGACGTACGAAGTTAACCCAAGAACAGACTGTCGGTTTACCGCCACAATACTAATGAAGCTGTAAGAGTTAAGAGTTCCCTGAAATAATCTTATATCGTATCCAATATCAATTAGGAGTTCCTTAATCTAAGCACTCGGTGGAACGTTGACCTTTACAAGGCAACGACCTGCTCTTATAATATTTTATTTTAGGTGCTTATTTTATTAAGTAATATATTGAAACCGTATTTTTTTTTGTTGTAAGTAACGGCTGAAAGAATATAACACCCCTAACGTACTTTATATACTTCTAACAACTTGAAAATACTTTTCATGAATAGAAAAATACGACGACATCAAAATGTGTTAAGGTCGACTACCAACCTTTTTACCTTGAACATTGTTCTTAATATTATGTTATACAGAAAGATGTAATTAAGTTTGTATATCATTAGAACCTGCTTGCAAAGTACTGTGTCTCTGCTGGGTGAGCGTACTTCAATAATTACCGACGAGATTCCATTAAAACCTTTTTTTTAAATTAAATAAAAAAGTAAACGAAAACTCTTGAGGGCTATAAAATGTCGGTTCCACTTAAAAAACTATTCCAAATGTAACCAGGCATCAGACACACACAGCCTTTCATAAACTAACCGCTGGATATATTATCTGCCAAACAAGATATATTAAAGTCCCAGCCAACGTGCTACGAAGGTGCACACCAGCGAAAAATATTGCTCGCATATTATTTTTTTGTTCACTGCAAAATCGCACGGAAATTCGACGAAAACCCGAAGCTACTGTATCAAAGGAAAAATATTTGATTTCTTTAGCTTTTCAATAAACACATGCTTCGCAGTTCGTTGGCTACACTACACGTCTCGAGTTGGCTTTCAAAGGTTCTTTCAATCGAACACTTCCCCCAGTGAAGTTTGATTACGTTAAGTTCGTACTTACGTTCGGGTTTGATTTGAATCTGATTTGCGAACGGTGCTTGGGTCTGTTTGATATAACTGACAATGTAACATGGATATACAGCGTGTTATAGAAAGGGTGTAGACATACTTGAGAGTGTTCCACAGACCATCAGAATAATCATTTTTTCTATGGGACTAACATAATACATATATACATAAACTCACACCTTTTTCCCATGGGGGGGAAAGGCAGAAACCACAGAACGCCACCAACTAGGATCCTGACATCTGGATCCTTTTCTCTCGTCCACGTTCATATATCTGGTCATACACGCACGCCGCCGCCGGCTGCGAGTACTACGAACCTGATATTTCTCTGATTGTTACCAGAGAAAACAACATGGAACATTATTTAATGCATTTTTGGTACCATTAACTGCCCATAGGCTAGTACAAGAAATAATACGCCGTATAACCAACCAAAAAAAGAATTAGCTGTCCCGTACATTTGATATTTTGTATGGAAAAGCTGATTATTTATTCGCTATTACTATGTTGGTTCCATGGAGACGGCTGTTCAGTTTGAGAGTCTGTAACTGTACCCTTAAAATATGACCACACTTTAAAAATTATCAGCTAATCATTCAAAATTGCAATATCTACTCGACGCATGTGGATAGGAGCGAAATTACACGCTGTATAAAAATGTGAACACATTAACATCATATTTTCAAGACAGGTGCCGTTTAGTTCATACTAATATTATAAAGAGGTAAAGTGTTTATTTCAGATGTAGGGTTTTTAAAAATACTGATCTACATTATTCCCGAGTGTCATCGGCTTTAAGTGGAATAATTTCCGACCATACCCCGAGTGAAGCCGCGAACAAAAGCTAGTTGTTTAATAAAGCAAAGCTTAAACTATAAAAAGACATCTGAAGTTGTCGAAGTGTCGGATGGTCGCCTGTCACCTTTCGCTTTTATTAAAAAGAACTGGTATTATGAAAATCTAGACGTTACTTAATTTTTGCCTAAAGTATTTAGGCAAGTCCAGACCGATAAAAACCCAGGGTTCTTTTTCAAATCTTGCAGTATTACACAGTAAAAAGGAGAAAACTTGATAGGTACTTACGCCGCGAATTATCAAAGAGCCTTCGTAAGTATACGGCCCACACAGATACAGGTATATAGCTCATTATTATATTTTTGTCATAGAAAATGAAACCACTCTTGTTCATTCAAATTGGCTAAGCCCACGTTGTACCTCCAGCGAGCACAATATAATATGTAAAGTTCCCAGGTTTGTATGGAGAGTGGTGAGAGTCTTCAAGATTTTGCGGTGCGGTGAATTTTCGCATTTATTTTGTCATTTTTAACCGACTTCAAAAAAAGGAGGAGGTTCTCAATTCGGTTGTATGTTTTTTTTTTGTTTGTTACCTCATGTCTCCGTCATTTATGAACCGATTTGAAAAATTCTTCTTTTATCTGAATGGATCTACTTCCCGATTGGTCCCATAGAAATTTCATCAAAATCGGTTTAGCAGTTTGGTTTTGAAATCAAAATAACTGGAAAAAATGTCAACTTTCGGAAGTCGGTGACTATTGTTTGTTTCCTTGACTTTTTTGCCACCGACTTCCGAAAGTAAAGTTATTTTCCACTTTTTTTGTGTTTTTTTTGGAAGTCGGTTTTTTTTTGCAAAAGAGTTTTTATTTGACCCTTTTTAGTTATCGTATCACACACAAATCCTTGTCAAGTATCAATTTCGCAATTCCTTTTACTTGGATGACATTTTTTCCAGTTATTTTTTCAGTATGTATGTCAGCGATGAATTGCTGAACTGTAAATTATTTTCAGTAAAAAATAATATTTTGCATCAATCGTTTCAAATTGACCAATGCCAAGCATTCAAATATCAAATATATGAAAAATGTATGCTTCCAACAATTGGGACACATTTTTTCATGCCTCGCTTTTAGTTTTGATTTTGTAACTAATCAAATATGTACCTGCACCGAAAAACAAATACCGACACACACACACAACTTTTTTTTATTAGGACAAGGGTTTGTACAAATTGTTCTAGTGCTAGCTTTTTCTGTTAGTAAAAAGAAAAGCGACCATCTTTTTTAGATGTAGGTCTGCTACTCCAGTTGAGCTTGACTACTCTCCATCTTTCAGGTTGATAAAAATCGTGTATTAACCTTATTTAATCAATCTATCAACACTAATTCAATATTCTAAAGAGGTAGGAAGTAGATATAGGGGATAATCTTCGGAAACACTGATCCCATTCCGAAAATTCTTTCAAGAAACAACATTATCCTGTCATAGGCTATGTTTAAATCCTTCATGTGGGATTATTTCCAAAAGAAACGCGAGTGAAGTCGTGGGAAAAAGCTGGTTTTTCATATCCTTGCCATACGTAATGCCGTACGGTCATATCGTTTGCCCGGGTCTTACACCGATCAATATTTTATACATCGGAACTTTTCCGATCGGAAGTGCTGTTACTTTTGTAAATAAAAAAAACGGGTTGGACTCGTATTCTAACGGATATTAATCGACATACAATCGTTTAATGGGTTCATTTCAAAAAAATAATTCCCATTCCAATCTTTCAATTACGAAATGTTTTACAGGGATGGGCTTTTGTTCAGGGCTTGAGAAATTCCCAATTCTATTGTGTTGATATTTTTTTTTATATCCGTACCGCAAATCCTTGAGTTTTAAAACGCGTTCAATGCCAGATCATTTCATCTTTTTTTTTTCGTAAAACTTTACCGATTATTAACGCTCTAATTAATGTAAAGCGAAAATACATAGAATAAAATAAACGCTAAGTTAATGACATAATGTGCGTTGTGGGTTATATTATCATTACTAGCTGTGCCCGCGGCTTCGCACACGTGAACACGACCATGTACTTTTGGCATTGTCAGGAAACATTACATGGTAACGCGAAGTTGTAGTATGTTTCTAACATCCTCTACAAACATACATATACTTGTCAGATATCCGGTTGAATTTTAATTAAAAGTTGTTGATTTGAATTGTAACGGTGGTTAGTGAAGCACGTGGCTAGGTCACGTGGGCAGAGTCATAGTGGGCTGTACGCCATTTTGGACGGACAGTCCTAGACGAACTGCGAAAGCGACAGCACCACTCTGAAACTGTCTCTTCACCTACTTCCGCCTTAACGTATTTCGTGCACGTGTGATTTAGTTAAACGCAATACAAGATTAATTGAGTGTGTGTGGTTTTCTTACTCGAACACCTACGCCATGTCAGAGTATGAAGCGGGCAACCCCCCTGATGCCGGTTCTGTCGAGGACTCTATGCACGTTCCGACATACTAATAAATTGACTTTCTGTTAACCTAAACTAAAACAAATCATATCAAATCAAAACCTGGATCGGTAAGGTAACCCATCTGTAGCAAAACCTTGGCAAGACTTGCTTAACCTGAACCGGTAAGGAAACCCATCAATTTCCAAACCTTAGCAAGAGTTGCTTAATCTGGATCTTTAAGGTAACCCATCCACTGCCAAATCTTGGCAAGATTTGCTTAACCTGGACCGGTAACAGAAGCCATCCGTTTCCAAACCTTGGCAAGAGTTGCTTAACCTGGACGGGTAACAGAATCCATCTGTGTCCAAACCTTGGCAAGATTTGCTTAACCTGGACCGGTAAGGTAACCCATCCGTTTCCATACCATGGCAAGAGTTGCTTAACCTGGACCGTTAAGGTAACCCATCTGTGGCCAAACCTTGGGGGATTTGGGCATCACCTTAGCCATCAACATCGGGAAGTTTCTTATTAATGTATTACATCGGGCAAAATTAGTTTTAGCTACGTGGGACACTCAGAAAGTTTTGCGACACTAAAAAAAATTGTTCTACAGGTACATAATATATTTTTATTAAATCTTTTCAAAGTACTCTCCACCAGCCTCTATACAAAGATTCATGCGTCTGAACCAGTTTTCAAAACACTTTTTCCAGTCCGCCGCAGACACCTCGTTTACAGCCTGCTCGAACGCAGCCAGCGCATCTTCCGGCGACGAAAATTGTATCCCCTTGAGCTCATTTTTTTATTTTTGGAAATAAAAAGAAGTCACACGGTGCTAGATCAGGGCTGTAAGGAGGGTGACCCAGGAGTTTGACTGGTGTACTGTCCAGGAAGTCCCTCGTTTTGAGCGCGGTGTGTGCAGGCGCATTGTCGTGGTGGAACAGTAGTCCGCGGAGCCCTGTGTTTGGTCGCTTGTTGCTCACAACAGAAAAAACTTCTGGTAAACATTTGGTAGTATACCATTCGGCGTTGATGCTTCTTTGATCTCGTAAGGGAATTGAGGCCAAGTGGCCAGTCAAATTGAAAAAGCTGGCGATCAAAATCTTCCCCCCGCTTCGAGATCGCTTTACTTTGGTAGGCGTTGGTTCACTTTGAAACACCCAAACTGTCGACTGGCGCTTGGTTTCTGGATCGTATTGATAAATCCAGGACTGCTTCAAATTTGTTCAGCATATCACGGCACCATTCCACCCAGGCCTGCTTCTGAGCGTCGGTGAGGTAGTGCGGCACCCAGCGCGATACTATCCCCCTCACGCGAAGATGCCCGTGTAGAATCTCGTGAACGCTTCCCGATCCAATCTTTAATATGTGCTGAATCTCCAGATATGTAATTCGCCTATTATCTTGGATTAAATTTTTCACTGCTAGCACGTTTTCTTCCGTAATAGCCGTCAAAGAGCGACCGCTTCTTTCTTCATCCCCCAAGATTGGTCGACCGCGCCTAAATTCGTTATACCAACGATACACGGTTGCCTTGGAGGGGCCTTCATCCATAAATGCCATTTGAAGTCTATCGAACGATTCATCCGGTTTCAGGCGACACTTGAAATCGTAAAAAATCATAGCTCTAAAATGTTCCCGGCGCAGATCAATTTTTCAGTAAGACACGATACTTTGAATTGGCTCGCAAAAAATGTGGAGGGAAATTTTGAAAATGGAACACACATATTTTTACTTACAAGTAATCATATTTTCGAAAAAGATTCTAACTGGCCAGTCCCCCATATATAAAAACTATTTATCGCAATACTTTCTGAGTAGCCCTGGTATTCCGACTACATTACGACTAAAACCTATCACAGAAATCGCGTAAGTAGTTACTGTTAGTAACTACTTACGCGATTTCTGTGATAGGTTTAAAATTTAAAAAATCTATATCTTTTGCGTCTGTTGGTCGATTTTGATGAAATAAACGCTAAATGTTACTCACAATATTAATTTTTATTTTTCAATATTTCAATTTAGAATACAATGAGTGGTTTTTGCGTGATGCGTGCCCAAACGAACAAACAAACCGACAAAGCGAAAAACCGACAAACTGACAAAAATTCTAAAAACTGTTTTTTTACGTTTTATTATTTATTTCCCGTACCTTCCAGTACATTTTTTGCAAAAATCTGTAATGTACAGACACGGCAAGTCTACGATTTTATTGTATGCATAGATAATTGTTTTTGTAAAATTAGTTGTTAGTTCTTAAAAAGGAACTGTTTGCTGTTCCATAAAATAAAAAAATACTCAATACTTATATTGTATTCCACACGTAGGTATTCTTAGGTGGTAAACTTATAATTAGATCATATGGGCCCTGTCCGGCACAGCAAAACAAGTGAGTTAAGAGAGAGGAAGCTTTTCAATCAATCAATCAAATAATAATTGTTAATTATATAACATTACTTAACAAAGTACTATAATTATAATAATAATGTAGGTATTTTCTGGGGTTATAAATAGGTATCTATTGAAAGGTGTAATATTAATTAAGAAATGGAATAAAAAATTTAGTAGACTCGAGTACCTACTTAAGTTATGACTTTATAAGTCTATCACTTAAATATTCGTTTACCGAGTAGTAGCTTTTATTTATCAAAAATTGTCTAAGTTTTTTTTTTAAATATGTTGACTTTCTCATTTTTTTTTTGATAAAATTAAGTTTTTTTTTTAAATAAAATAATGTAACTAACTCACCGAGTATCTGTCTTGTGTCAGCGTGGCCAGCGATATATTACTCGTGTGAAAGATTCACAGAAATACCTTCCAGTTTATTTTCATCACCATGCCACCTGAAAGAAGTCCACTGCTTGAAATTGGTATTCCACAATGCCTCAAGCCTCCTGCCAATCTGACCTCCACGACCTAGTAATTGGGCAATAAGATACCTCTTGGTAAGTCTGTTAGTCAGACTCTCAGGATACATTCTACCCGTAAGGACTGTGTTCGATTTACAAATCACAGACGGAACCAATGGCTTTACTTAACTTGCTTTCCACGAAACGTGTCTGCCCATGGAGTAAACCGTATTTTCTCAAAAAGTTCTGTCGACAGCCCTACGCATTTCGGGTGTAGTCCCAAAAACACCTCTATTGACACAACACAGTATTTTTGTTGAAATATGGCTTTATTTATTCACGATTTTCATCCCTCATTGGCGTCCTTCCATTTTTTGCAGATTTCAATACGATTGGCCATTGTAAAATTGTACTAATTGATTCTAAATATACTAACTTCGATGGATAAAAGTCCAATTTAATAATAGCTCAGGCATAGTCAGCCTTTTATGAGGAGCTCGTGGCTAAATAACAACAGCCACACGGATCAATTATCAAGTTAAGCTTGGTTGGTCCGTCATACCGTGTTTCTTCCATGCCTCGGAAAGCACGTTAAACCGTTAGTCCCGGCTGTCATTTGTAGATCTTTGCCAGTCGTTACAGGTAATCAATGGGCCGAAAGTCTGACAACCAGTCTTACCAATGGATATCGTATTATTACCCAGTACTAACAGGGTTGTGGAGGTCAAATAGGTAGTCCCTCCATATAAAATACTGGTATTCAGCTGCATCCGGTTAAAATTGAAAGCTGACCCCAACATGGTTTGGGATAACAGGTAGGCAGACTGATTGATGGAATCAGACTTGTATGTTGCCACTGCTGTTTACCGACGTCTTTGTACGAATGGGTGGCCCCAATCCACCAGTGTAGGTTGTTGGATGTCATAAGTCTTCGGTTTTTTGGTTCTAGGACACGTCAGTTTTCTCACTATATTTTCCTTTACCGCTTTGAGAGCAATGGTGAAGAAGTTTCTACAAAGCAGTGCATAAATTCAAATAGGCAAACGCGCCATGTAAAATACTGGTATTCAGCTGCATCCGGTTAGACTGGAAGCTGGCCCCAACATAGTTGTCAAAAAGCTAGGCAGATGATGATGATGATGAAGTGCAGAAATTCGAAGGTTTAAAACCTGATATCTTCAACTCACTGCTCTAGGATCTGATCTAGGATAAAAGTCCTACTTACACTGGTTTTGTTAGTGCTGACGTGGAACATACAGTACGGGATGTGATATTTAATAGTCTATTTAAATAAGTACGTTGGTAAAATTAAATTAAATCAAGCCTATAATTCCAGAACAGTTACGCATAGGTATACCTTATAAAACAACCACATATCGCTAGTTAACACGTAAGTATTCATTGAATTAATTTACTTATGCAAAATAATCCCAACTACTCCCACGTGATCCTTGATAGGTTTCAAGAAATTATTTTTAGACCTTTCCTCAAGAGAGATGAATAACACCTACACCAATTGTATTTTGAACACCGTTCTGAGATTGGTGTACTTTCTCATGATTATACGTATTAAAGCACAGAATATTCTTAAACAACACTTCTTCTGTCTCCTTCATCGTGTGGTTAGTGCCTAACCTGGTGTCTAAGCTTTTATGCCGCCCATGGGCCTCTGACTTGGCTTTACATGCAAATATCTCTCAGACAAGCTGCTTTCCTCACGATGACACATAAACAACACTGACCATAATAAACTATTGAATCACTTCCCAAAATCAAACAACCGTCATTTTGATGAAAATACCAAAATAGATCCAGCACAAATAAAACCGATGCCTCGTTCAGATCACATCAATCGCTGTCCCAAAATATCTGTTAGTCGTTTACAAAATTTGTAACCCCCCACAGATAAGGGGCGGGTCAGTAATGAAGCCAGTTCAAGCGGAAGGAGGCACGATAAGGTAATTTCGAGGCAGTGGCAGTATACGGGTATATTTCGTCTTTCCTATCAAACTAACCATATTTACGATGGCTGTATAGTTGTGTAATCTTTGAGAATGATGTGGAAGTTAGGAGTTATTTATTGGGTTGGTGGCGTTTAGTTTGTTCAATGAAAATTTTGTATTTTTTGGCGGTTTCGTGATACTTCTGGTTTGGTCTATTTATACCTACATAGGTATATCATCTTGAAATAAATATAGAATTTCCTCCGTGCCTCGGAAAGCACGTTAAGCCGATGGTCCCGGCTGTCATTTGTAGATCTTTGACAGTAGTTGCAGGTAGTCAGTGGCCCGAAGAGTCTGACAACTAGTCCTACCAAGGGTATTGTATTATCTAGTTTTAACTGGGTTGTGGAGGTCAGATAGGCAGTCGCTCCATGTTAAATACTGATATTCAGCTGCATTCGATATGATGATGATTTCATCTTATGATACACTTCACTATGATCACTTGTCACTATGTTCGTACACGCTAATATCCGAAACCACCCAACCGATTTCAATGCAATTTGTGAACGTATATGGTTGGTTCCAGCTTGAAAGATAGAGTAATAGTTTTGGACCCGATATGTGGCGCCGTGTGAAACAGAGGCGAGTCGCTAGTTTTACAAAATATTTTATGATTAACAAAATCAATTGCGATTATTTGTAAAGCATCTATTGTGATTGGCTTGTATGGTTTATTTATATATCTGTATCGATCCAAGAGGCGTCATTAACAGTTTCCATTATGGCATGTGTGCTATGGTAACGAATAACTGTTTTACCTTTGCTGTTTTTATGGAAAACCGACGTTATTCAACAGTTCATCTAGTTATTTCGCAATCAATCTTGAGAAAGTCAATATTAGTGGGCGCACAAGGTTTAGTTTTGCAACCTCGTCAAAATTCAGGTGGTTGTCATAGAAGACGTAAATTATCAATATAAATTACGGTACCAGGTCAATAATAAAAAAACTTTTTTGCAAAAAAAACCGACTTCCAAAATAAACACAAAAAAAGTGGAAAATAACTTTACTTTCGGAAGTCGGTGACTATTGTTTGTTTCATTGACTTTTTTGCCACCGACTTCCGAAACTAAAGTTATTTTCCACTTTTTTAATGTTTATTTTGGAAGTCGGTTTTTTTTTTTAAGTTTTTATTTTACCCTTTTTAGTTATCGCATCACACACAAATCCTTGTCAAGTATCAATTTCGCAATTTCTTTTACTTGGATGACATATTTTTTCCAGCTATTTTGATTTCAAAACCAAACTGCTGAACCGATTTCGATGAAATTTCTATGGGACTAATCGGGAAGTAGATCCATTCAGATAAAAGAAGAATTTTTCAAATCGGTTCATAAATGACGGAGATATGAGGTAACAAACACAAAAAAAACATACAAGCGAATTGAGAACCTCCTCCTTTTTAACCGACTTCAAAAAAAGGAGGAGGTTCTCAATTCGGTTGTATGTTTTTTTTTTTTTTTTGTGTTTGTTACCTCATATCTCTGTCATTTCTGAAGCGATTTGAAAAAATCTTCTTTTATCTGAATGGATCTACTTCTCGATTGGTCCCATAGAAATTTCATCAAAATCGGTTCAGCAGTTTGGTTTTGAAATCAAAATAACTGGAAAAAATGTCATCCAAGTAAAAGAAATTGCGAAATTGATACTTGACAAGGATTTGTGTGTGATACGATAACTAAAAAGGGTAAAATAAAAACTTTTTTGCAAAAAAAAACCGACTTCCAAAAAAAAAACACTAAAAAAGTGGAAAATAACTTCACTTTCGGAAGTCGGTGGCAAAAAAGTCAATGAAACAAACAATAGTCACCGACTTCCGAAAGTAAAGTTATTTTCCACTTTTTTTGTGTTTTTTTTTTGGAAGTCGGTTTTTTTTTGCAAAAAAGTTTTTTTTTAAGTCGGTTAATAAACACTGCTTTTTTAGTTGTTTTAATTTGACACTATTTCAGAATTAATTCCTTTTCAAAAGAGGAGAATCACCCGTTTATCGAATAAACGTCTGCGTTTGTTTGTGTGTGTGAAAGCGCGGTTACAGGTTTACACGCGGTTACAGTTTTAATACGGGTGGTGTACACTTATCGATTTTCGATATTAAGAATAAAATATAAAAAATTACCTACCCATTTTATTATTGATTGGGTCGAGAATCATTAGCACAGTTACCTCCTTGAATTTGACGAGGATGCAAAGAACACCTTGTAGATAAGTCAAGATAACGCAAGTGCATCTACTTCGCGTGCCCGGATTAAGTATTTTATACTTAAAGTGGCTACTGTCGCAACAAGCTAATTTGTTTAAAACAACAACTTTATTATGTAACAACTCAAGAACTTAGCTTAACTTAACTTAAATAGTGCTTATGACGTCATAGTAGGTCTGTAGTAAAAAATCACTCGCTTGGTTTTCATACGGATGATACTTGCGTTATCTAGGTATATCATCAAACTGTTATAATTATTTTAGAGTATTATCTATATCTGTGGCCTCGACAGATTGCTGCCGCTTTCAAAGCATTACGTATTTCTGCAACAACTGATGCCAATACACTTACAGTATGTCACTTCTTTGTTAACCTACAAAGAGGTGACATACACACATTCATGAATCACTCCTGAAAACTGTTTTAATTTTCTTAGTTTCAAATTTTTTGTAAACACACATTAGATTACACTAAGAAAAACTTTTCTAAGAACCGCTATCGAAAAAACTCCTTCAACAAACAAGCAGAAAAGTCGGCACAAACAGAAAAATATATTAAAATAATAACTCAGTGTCGCCTGTCGCCAGCTAATACTTCGATCCCAGAAAATTTAAGGTTTCTATTACCTACCGTTTATACGTAGAATATATTTTTTAACGAGAAAAGAACCCTTATCTTCTGTTTACAACACGGTTGCAGAAATATGTTGTTTGCAAAGCATATTTTGGTGTCAAGGATTTGTTTGAAAGGATGAAGGATTTTTGTTTTTGATACGATTCGCACGTCAATCTTTTTAATGCATAATATTAGTTATAGAGGACTAAAAGAAGGTCGCGGCACTAGAGGTCAAGGTGTTAGTTGGATATTGGCAAGATTTTCGTATTAGCATGGACTATATAGGAACAGCTAATCATGCTCATAAGAGTATTAGCTAATCTACACATTGGTAGAGGGCCTAACTGTCCTGGGTCACCTGAGAGGCCTCTCCCATACCGTCATTGGAGAAAAGACGGTGTAAGAGTCATCATTAAGCATACAAAGGATTCAAGTACATGTTTCTAAAACCCACTCTGCTGAAAACTCAGCTGTTCCAAACATTATGAACCCGTACCGATTATAAATTTCAACACTGTCTAAAATAAACTATACGTTCACCTCTACTCAACCCTTCGGAGAAACAGACATCAATGGATGTTTTTGTTTTTTCAAAACCTTAGTTTTTATGTTAAACATAAAACCACAAATCTTTCGACAAAAATTAACAAACTGCAAGTGGGACGGGGAATAAAAGTTGTTTACTAAAATAAATCCAAGATTAACTTTTTACACATAACTCTGGCCGTTCTTGTAGATAAAATAATATGTCAAAATTGTATGAAAATAGCCGGCTGAATATTTTATATAACGTTTACGTTACATTTTCTTGTTGTTTTCTTTTCGCCTTTGTGTATCTTTTCCTTAGTTACTCATATGTGTTTGTTTAGTACACGACTGTAATTAATCCTTGTATACGGTTTGGATTTCTGTAATTATTGTGTACCCTTCTCTGTTTTCCATCATTATAATCTGTATCTTTTCAATGTTGGAGTGAATCGGTTTCCTCTAGGAAACCGTGCTCCACCCTAGACCGCATCATCGCTTCATATCAGGTGAGTTGCGCCAAATGCAAGCCGCAAACGCAAGCAGTGTAAAAATCGACCACTTCTTAAGAGTTCTTTTCGTAAGTATGAACCCAGGCAGACAGTTTCATTTTTGTAAATTATTTTATTGGATCTGACTCTGATGTAACCTCTATCTAAAGCCAAATGTAACCTCGCCGGGGGGTGTGTATAAAGTATTATAAAATATTTTAGTGACATTAAAACCTTTCAAAAATTCTACGAAATGGTTAGAAGTAAACATCCCTTTCCAAAAATAGTTTTGTTTTAATTTATTTAAGGTTTTATGAATACTAAGATGACCAGAATTAATGAAATCATGATTAGAACGAATTGTATCTAAAATATGTTCTATAGGAATAACTATTTTCCAATTAAGATTACTATTAGGATCATACTTACTGACAGACTGATCTCAAAACGATGAAGGTAATCATCGTGAGGAAATCAGCATGTCCTCAAACTGAAAATTTGGAAACATGTCACAACCACCAATTCACACTGGGCTCGCGTGGTGGATTTTCTCTCATCGTGCCATGAGATGTAGCACCATACTTTTTTTTTTTTTTGGAGACATCTTAACTTCTTGGTATGTAATGATCGTCCCGAAAACCCTGGATAAGCTGAAGAACAATGTTCGTGGTGCCATTGACCAATTTAGTTTGTTGTACATACGTCTTATTTTACGTATATTTGAGAAAAGGCTAGGCACATAATATCGGTGGCTAGTTTCTGAATTTGGCGCTTACCGCAATTCGTTCACACAAAATAAAAGAATACGACTTCAAAATTTTTTTTGCAAATGCAGGTGTTTCTTGTTATTTAAAATCTTTTCACACACATCCTCTGAAACAAAAGCGGGGAACTAAAAGTGTCTCGGTAAACGATAGACTGTGTTGGAGTTTGCAACAAACTTAATCAGAATAAAATAAGGGGCGTTGAAAAAACAGTTTCAACTTGCTTCCTTAGTAGAACGATATGGGGAAAAAGTCTGAAAAGATTTTGCATATTCTAGAAGAAAACGGTTTCAAGAACAAGGAAGAAGACATCACAGGAGGCACGGGTAAAACTATGTGGTTTTTGTAATTAATAAGACAAACAAAAGGAGCAAATCTTGGTGTAAGTGGTGGGCTGATACAAGTTAATGATATGAATGACAAAAGGGACCGACTGTCTCCAATAAATATTATAAAGTAAGTCCTCTGATTGATATTTCATTACTTAGTTCAGTTCTTACAACTATTTTGGCAATATTTTCCATGATGACGAACCGCTGCTACATTAAATTTTTATTTCTTTCTGAAACCAATTTGCATCGTGCGTCTAATTTACTTCATTATTTCCCTTTACATTGCATTTGTACACATTCCAACTTGAAAGCACTTGTTAATCCTGCATGGAGGCACCTCATTAAAAATATATATAATTGTATATATATATATATATATATTATTATACTTTTCAAAACAAATCTTACGCATTCATTCGGCTGCAGTGTAAAATATTGTGAAAAATGTTGTTGGTGTTGCACTAAAATTTTAAAGCGTCGTAAAATATTCACTTTTATATCGGTTTTAAATTTGAATGTTTGGTATTGAACACAATATCGATCACTGAAACGCAGTTTGTTTTAGTGGTTATTGGATGTTTTTGAAACATAATGTTGGTAAGTTTTTGTTATATTCAAGTCTTTTTGTTTTTACTTACTTATTCACTGTCATCAATAACGTGATCTGTTTAAACAAAACGATCCCCAGATGATTTTTGCTAAATACACCTAAACTAATGCCTCAATAAAAGCGCACTATTGCATTCTCAACGCACGGTTTAGCGGCGAGAGTTGAAATCACAACAACACAATAATATTTAGGCATTCATTTAAGTATCGCTTAGTGTTCCTAAAAACGAGCATTTTTATAAAAGACGTTACTTAAGTCGTCTCTCCATTAACTTTCCTTTGCAGATAAAATACAGGACAATAAAAGCATTTCCTTAAATTACCATAATACTTCTAACTTTTAAAATGGAAGTCCATAAAAACTCTACTCTACCTTTTTTAAAAGAAACAAAGGCACCTAGTAGGGTGTCATGTTCCCACTTACAAATAAAATTCGCGTATATTTAAAACACTTGTAACTAGAACAAAGCGAAATTTAATCTTCAAATGCATCTTTGTCGTCATAACTCAACCGCAGCATTATATTTTATTAAGGAAAAAAATGGTGGGCTGTTTTGTTTCTCCATTTATGGAAAATTTTGCCATTATTATAATTTGTGAAGGTAACCTAGCGTTTCCATCAGGCCGCAATGGGCCCGCGTGGTGAATTAACGCCCACTCTCTCTAACAGAGAGTATAGACCTGTGTCCCTGGAGGAGAAACGTTCGAACTATTTAAATTAAATCCTTCTTTGATGTTGAAGTGGCTTATTATTATAATTTCTAGGAAAACCTAGAATTCTGAATGCCCGTTTATCCTGGCAGAACTTTATACATAATAATTCACAGGAAACTTATTGAATTAGCGTTTTCCAGCAGCTTCGCCCGCATTGAGGTCAGACACAGAAAGTATCTTATACAGTCCTCACCCAGGTCGATATCTGTTCAACCGTTAAGATTCGGATAGGTCAATCATCATCATTTTGAATTGCATTGCTTCGATGCTATTCTGGTGGTCGCTACTGTTGATGCTGCTTTCAGGAGTTTCAGTAATATTGAATCGTGCACTGGCGGGCTTGTTCCATTAAAAAGCTACTGTAATATTAGTATAAAATGAAATTAACTTCCTGATTAAGTGATCACACAGAAGTAATATTAATACCGTCCTTTCGTTTCCAGACCAAAATAATAACAACGATATGCCTGTTCCTCTTCCACGAAACTGATGCCGTCCGTTTGCACAAGATCTTCCAATTCATCGACGGCTACAAATCAGAACACAACCTCCTCGGATTCCTCCACGTCGGCAATGAATACGCAATATTCTTGCGTACTCCAAACCCTCACGACAAGTATCTTGTATACGAACTATATGAAGTGAAGAATGTGCCCGATGCTGAGAGCTACAAGCCTAAAATACTGGCTATAACAAAAGTCCCCTTAGAATATATGAAAGACCAGCTTAAAGTTTTCAGGAGTGAGCTGTATAAATCCAAGTATGTGGACAACAAGATCATTCCTGGAACTCAGGTTAAAACGATGAGGGAATGGCAGATAGACAGGGCTTTGCAATTTCATGATAACAAAGGTCAGTTCGACAGTAAATTACCTGTGTTGAGGACGCTACTCTGAAATAAACAACTGGAAAAACTGCAATATCTTTTTTGGATTTATTTAAACTGTATTTATGAACATGACAATGTATTTATGTTAAGTTGAATTAAAACATTGACTCTCTAAGACGTATTGATACTCGTACGATGGTCACCTTTTTTTTAAAAAAAAAACCTGTTTTCGAAGTGCCAAACCTAATGGGCTACGTTACGATTGTTTGAAATGTCATGTGACATGAGTAAGTAAGAATTTGATTTAATTTTTTTAGGAAGTCCAAATGTGAATCGATTAAACATCTAACATAAATATTTGTGCTAAAATAACAACTTTAAAAAAAAATTACAATTCCTCTTTTATAATCCAATCTAACCCCAGATTTCTACCTAGGTCGTCATCATCATCTGTCTAGCCTTTTCCCAACTATGTCGGGATTGGCTTTCAGTCTAACCGGATGCAGCTGAATACAAGTATTTTACATGGAAAGACTGCCTATCTGACCTCCACAACCCAGTTCGGCTCAGTTTTATACCTAGGTAAGGTTGCAAAATCTTGTAAGTAAGATTTACGGGAAAATAAAAATGTATTTCCTAAAAGGTGTCAATAATCTCTCTCACTACACATAAATATTTCGCTGTCCTACATTCGTTTCAATGAAACGGGTGTATTTTCCTTATCGGAACAGTTTTGATAAATAATTCTTAATATTCACTACTTGAGCCTCATTGGCGGTCATCCATCATCCGAATGGTTACCGCCAGCGAGCTGTGCTAAGAGTTTTCCGTCCCCTACTATGTGATGAAGATGATAATGTATCTAAGTGAGTGAGATGTTATTTTTATATAAATAAAATAAATAAATAAAAAATCCATTTATTTCAGGTAACAAAGACCCACAGATAAATACCTTAACCTAAACATACATACTATCACATTAGTGTTAGTGAAATTTGAAACTACGTCACTAGCACGGTGTTATGTGCGTTCGTGCAAACAAAAGCAAATAAGCAAAAGCAAAATAACAGAGCAATAGCATATAAGCGACAAACTTTCACAGAACTGAAATAATGTCCACAACGCGTTGTAATGTGACTAATTCAGAAAGTTCTCAGCTCAGCCATCAATTATACCGGTTGTAACAGAATAAGCGCAAAAACTCTTAGGTGGTGATTCTGACCATCAAACTGTACTTTTCTTTATAACATATAAATGTTTCTTGGAACACGGGTGCGTAGGTTAAGCACTGATAGTCTAATGGTGTGGCCGTCGGACTGCTAAGTCATAGGTCTCGAGTTTGAGCCTATGACTAGCATCTCTGAGTTTTCGGATCCATGTGTGTATTGTATAAATATCACTGGCTTCGGTGAAGAGAAACATCGTGAAGAAACCAAACCGCATGGCTGAGAGATATTTCTCAATGGAATGTTAGGCCAAATCAGAGGCACATGGGTAGCAGCCACACGAAAACGATAGAAGAAGAAGGAAAATTGGTCTCTTCATACTAATTGCGTCAGCCGATGTGAAATGTTGTATGCTCTTTCAAGGTCTCTTTTAGAGCCCAACCCCATCAGTAGAATTAAATATAAAGCAATATTAAAATAAAATAACCGTAGTTATAAACCTTATTGTTTTGTGAGCCTCGTGGCGTTAAAAATGTCGTTTGTGGACGCACATTAACTTACTTAATTAAGGTGCAGGTGGTGTGGTGGTGGGCTTATTTTGGTGTACAATAAAGTATATTCTATTCTATTCTATTCTATTCTTAATACTTGGCAAGTTTACAGCTCATATTTTAATTTTGCACAATAAACTGCCAAGCAATGAGGTTACATAGATGGATAATGTATTTTTCAAGCCAAACTACCGAATTAGCCTTTGATATTAAGCTGTTAATGAAATAAAGTTTAAATAGTGCATTCTCATATAGCTAAGTTGTAGGTCTTTTAATGAAGGTCAATCTTTTAGTCGTTTATGTAACGTATTGTTTGGTATTTCGGTCAACCAATCACGGCTCAAGGACAAAGAGTAAGTTAAGTAAGAGAGAGAGTAACTAAGTTTTCATAGCAGAGACTTGACTAAGCTGTAGTTTGTATGATAAACGAAGTGATTGACATATCGCATATCTTATTATTTTCTATGCAATCCAACACTGGCCTTAGCCTTAGCTCTTGTCAAATAATATACATTAAAAAAAAATTAAGTATATTGGAAATCAATCACCAAAACCGTTGGTAGGGGTCTCCTGCCTTCATTATCGTATAATTTATTGCTTTTACGCCCCGCGGAAAGGGTTCATCAGCCACGACAACTAAAGGAAAGTATCCTGAAGCGTGCATCATTGTATTTCTTATTCTGGTAATATATTATACGGGGAATGAACCTAGGAAGTAACGAATAAAGGATATTATTATATGAGCGGCGGTTTGGAAGAGTTTCAATGGATCTTCTGACGGTAGTTTGACGTTACAATAGGATAATAACACGGCTCTACAAAAAAACAGTTTTGGTTCGCAACAGAAACGAAAATATTGTATTCTGGGTAAAACGCTAATGCTGAAGCTAAATCTCATAACAGAATTTCGCCATCAGGTCAGGATTTTAGTTATTGTTATTTTTTTATTCCTCAAATATCTACGTACGTCTTGTTGTTTATTGAAAAAAAATAAATTGATATTACGACTAAATTTACAAAAAAACTATATTTATTTTTAAAGCTATTTATAAAAAAAAAACTAAATTTAAAAAAAATTGCTTGATTTGTCCTTTGGTTAGTTATTTTTTTTTAGTTTTGTTTTGTTAGATCAAGCAATAAAATGTAATAAATGACTACAAACATTTAATTTCCTATGTACCCTCAAAAACAAAATAATAAAATACTGCATTATATGTAACTCTAAAATAAAAATAACAATAATTTACTGTTTATGGGCATAAACAGTAAATTATTGTTATTTTTATTTTAAATTGACATGGTCGCGATATTTGATGATTATATTAGTAATCAGTAATGCCTAATTAATTAAAAAAGTATATGCGGTTACTCTGTTGCATAATTTTGTAAACTAGTATAACTTTTGTATTTTGTAAATATTTTGTAACTATTATTTTAGTTTTGTTGTTTTATTATTATCCTTTATTTAGTTTTTTTTTTTTTAACTTATTGATTACATTTTTAAATATTCCTATATAATTATTGTTTTAATTTTTTTTTATATTTTTGTGTGGACTGTAATTATCTATTTGAATTTATTGAAGTTTGACTATAATTTAACCATTTCATGATTTATAATTTCAAATTAAATATTATAATTATACCATTTTGTACGCTGAATATGGCAAAACATGTTGAAACACCATTATGAAACTCATTTTCATCCATGTATACATATACACATGTTTATACTAATCAATGAATCTTTATCTTTAACTAGTGTAATTTGAGGAAAAATTTTATTCCTTTTTATTCGACTACGACTCAGCAGACTTTAATAGTCTTTGTATGATTGAAGCTCGTCAAGTGCCAAGGTTGGTCCATGGATAGGTTAACATCCATAAAATACAGTGTTTCCCTCGTGCCTTGGAAAAGCATGTTAAGCCGTTGATCCCGGCTATAATTTGTAGAAAGTCTGTTAACCAATCTAACAAAGGGTATCCTGTTACCCAGCTGCATGGGTCAGGACGTGATCTGCTGATATTAAAGATCCATTCCACACAGTGTGAATGCGGTGCTCCCGACCAGACGATGTCCCACTTGCTGGAGTGTCCGAAGTGGAGTGGAGTGTACCAACACCTGCACTTTAGAGGACCTAAAAGACGCAAGACGCCGCGATTAACGTGGCCACATACCTGGTCCAGGAAATTTTAACAAGTCGTACCATCGACACGAAAGAAGAAAAAGAAGAGGTCAGATCATGCAGCTACATGTAAAATACTAGTTAGACTAGAAGCCGACCCTAACGAATCGCGAAAAAAGGCTAGGCAGACGATGAGACTCCGTGAGTCTGTATATTTGGAAGTCGTAGTCGTGAACATTGTTTTCTACACTGCCAAAGGTCAATGAAACCTAACTTTTCCACATTTACATTCATACAGAATCTCAAACTTCTCAATCTTAACACGTGTAATAAAAAAAGGTTCTCAAACATTCAATGGATAAAAATATTTTTCTCTCTGTGCTCACAATCGCAGAACAGAAAAGTAGATAAAATTATTGCCTCTCCGTTGTTTTTGACAAGGTCGCCATTATTTTTGTTCGCATTTGATTGTTTCAAGGACAAACCAGAAACACAGAATTAATATTGCAGAAGATCCGCTCCATAGAGCGAGCGAAAATTTACACACGCACATATAAGACGCGCACATACAGTATTGTTATTCTATCTCAGTCGAATGCATGCCTCTGAAAGGCTTCACTTGTTGAACAAAATAGCCGACCCGAAGCAATTGCCACCTATATTCGTGTTTCATGCAGCTCCAGTCGCCATAATCTGATCTATGCCAAGCGGCTTTGTCCCGACGTTAGCCGCCCGACTGTACCATGTCATGCCGACCCGTATATTGTGTATAGCGCGCATTTTCGCTCGGGCTCATAAAATATAGCAGACCTTCTAGACTTTTCTACATCGTACCTTTTCGAGTTGGATGATTATTTTATTGCGTCCTCAAAGTTGAATGTTTGAGACGATTAGTTTTAAGGAGTGGATAGATTTGTTTCACGTGGATCTGGTATTAAGTCGTAAATGAGAAGAAAGACGAGAAAACTTTTCTTTTAAAATTTCAGTCAAGGGTCTAGCTGTCCTGTTGTTTGTATATTACAGGAGATTTTAGCGCTACTAAAAATGCCAAACTCGTACCCAAATTTTGGGCTGAATCGATCTAGATGGTCATCGACACGCCAAGAAGAGATTTTAAGAGGCTGCTAATTGAGTCTAAACTGCTTTCAACATTGTAGATAAGAGCTGTCTCCCCAAGGCGCTAAGTAGGAACCTGTAGTAGTTTAACGCTACGTGTTTAGGCCAAAAAACGCCCATCCATTAAAAAAAAATACTCGCAAAACAATACACATTCAATTATAATTTTCACTCGATAACTACAACAAAGTGACTAATCATTATTTTACCGGGTTTAATCGGGTTTCTTGCTCTCATATTTCTATCGTTCAGATGAAAAAACGTGCTATCTTATCCGACACCGTTTCTGGGTCAAAGTACATCTCAAAGCCGCTAAAATTAACCATTACAAAAACGCTACAGAAATTTTATTGCAATTAACTTGACTTCGATGTCCAGTCCATTATCTCCTTTGTTAAGTTTAACATAAGGTTGATTATAAAGAATTTGGGAGGATGGGGGAAAATAATGCGGTCAATGTGTAAAGCGAGTTACTTCACTTGATTAAAAATAAAATCGTCTGCTAATTTAATTCGGGCGCATAATAGAATTATGGCCGCGGATCCCAATCTCATAATAGGAGCCACACCTCGGCAAATTCCCCAATATTGCCAAAAGAACGACCAGCCGTTACTTACCTTTTGTTTAATGCTCCGATATATTATTTCCGGTCATGCTATCGTTCTGAATTATTATTTTATCGCCGTAATAAAATTAATAGACGCCCCTCCTTCTTACTTTGTAAGGATTGATGACTTTTGTACTAAGCAGTCGTTTTCTTAATCATCATAATGAAATTCCGAGAGACACAATAAATAGGCTTTGTGAGTAGAATTTGAAAGGCATTTAGCGATATAATGGCTTTATTATAAAGCTACCTTTATTTAAAATGTTGGCGACACAAAAGCTGAGACAACTTAATATTTACTCAAAATATGATGCTTACCAACTAAGACAAACTAACTTGTAATGCTAATTAACTAACTAACTAACGACTTGCCTTACCTAATAAAAGATAATCACGACATAGTATTGTTTGCAGACGACACTTCTCTTTTATTTAAACTCAAACGTCAGCAGCTAGTTAATGGCGATGTTAATAGCGCCCTGGCAAAAGTCGTTAATTGTTTTAATGTTAATAATCTAGTCTTAAATGAGAAAAAAACGAAATGTATTACGTTTACGATACCTCATGTAAGACAAGTGGAAACTAATGTACTAATCAAGGATGAAGAGTTGAAACCGGAAGTGTTCTTAGGTATAACTTTGGATGCCAAACTTCAGTGGCCCCCCCACGTAGATAAATTATCAAAAAAGTTTAGCTCTGCAGCATTCGCCGTTAGAAAAAATCCTGATTTTATTGATTTAGAGACAGCTCGTTTGGTTTACTTTAGTTATTTCCACAGTGTGATGTCGTACGGTATTCTCTTGTGGGGCAGTGCCGCCGATATTCAAACAATTTTTATCTTGCAAAAAAGGGCAATTCCTTCAATGTATAAATTAAGTCCCAGTCCTCAGAGAAAAATTTAAAGAAATTAATATACTTACTGTCCCCTCTCAGTTTATTTATGAAAACCTTTTATAAGCACATAAAAATATTAATTTGATTAAAAAATACAGTGATATCCACATATAAATACGAGGAACAAACACAAATTTGTTGTTCCTGCAACGAGGCTCAAAAAAATAGGGGGTACGTTTAGATGCCAATGTATTCGTTTTTATAATAAACTTCCGAGCCATATTCAAGCACTAAGCCTAAATAAATTCAAATCGTTTATAAAACAGAAACTATGCCTAAAAGTCTACTATAAAGTTAATCACTATCTCGAAGATAAAAGGCTTGGGATTAAGCTGCTCCAATTAAATTTGCTCAATGAATGTCGAGATTTCAAGTTTTTCATTTGTTTATTGTTTATTCCTTTCTTTTATACACTTTGACATTTCATAATTTTTATGAACATTTATTTTGTAAGTATGTTAATTTTATTTGATTAGTGTGAATGTGAGGACAATGTAGGTCATTTTTATGTTTTTTGTTTGTTTTTACTGTTGTCTAGCAGTTTAAGTACTATAAGCGACCTACACAAATGTCCTTTCTTTGGTATTGTTCGTCGTTTTGTTGAGCTCCTTGGGTTATGAGTCGAGCTACACGATAATTGACAAATGCTTGCACTGGCTGGACAGGTTGACTCAAATCTGTGTGGTTCTTTCTTCAAAAGACCATCTCAGACACTCATCTGCATAGACCTCATGTGAGTTTATCAAGATTATGTCTGGACCTTAAAAGAGACTATGACCTTTGAGCTTGTTTAGGCTGTTTCTTCTCAGAGTAGTCAGATACGAAACACCGGACTCATCTAGTTTTAAAAAAGAAGACGTGTAAAAGTGTTCGTAAAAACGTATTTGCAAAATAAACATAATTTATCATGTAACGATAAAAATATATTTTTTTAAGAAAAATTTTTTTTTTTTGTTTTTTTTTTAGTAAAAACGCAAGAAAAGAGTAGTAATTCGAAAAATTCCAGCGAGGTAATTTCTGTGCAACAGAAAATTAAAGGCAGATACGTTATAGTACAGATATGTTATAGTACAGATACGTTATAGTACAGATACGTTACAGTATAGTGTAACGGGCTGGTGGCCGCAACTCCACGTCCAAAGCGCGTATTTTGCGTACACAATACGTACAAGGCAGATACATTATGCGAAACGCGTTCACTGCTAGAATAAAGGGCTCTTCTGTCTGACACAGAATGAGCCGTAGAGGTAGATGGAGATTTTTTGGCTCTAGGACACGTTATGTTTTACATTAACGTTAAAAGAGCATCGGTGATGAGCGAATAACACAAATTGTAGGTTCAGTAACACAGGGAACTATCTGTGACATTGAGCCAGCACTGCGCCTAGTACATTGAACAAAAGCGCAAATTGATACAAAAATAAAACATCACACCAGTAATCCCCGAAGGGTAAGGCAGGGGTGTACCTAATAATAAACTCACATTTCGCAAGTTATGTTTCAGTCCCAAGTAATAGGGGGCGAGCCCATTGCCATCAACCGGGCACAAATTCAGACTTAGTGGCTGCTACTGAGAATTTTCTAATGGAAAAAACCCAATAACAGTTTGCCCGACCTGGGAATCGATCCAGCACATCATGCTCAGCAGTCGCGTTTGCGACCACAAGACCAGCAAAGCAGGCATAAATTGAATAACGACAAAATCTCTTTGGTTATCGGCACACGTGAAAAAGCTGTGGAATTCAGTAGATCACGCCTACTTACCTGCCAAACCTACTTCGTATTCCCGTCACGTCTTACAACCATTCGCCTATTTCCAATACTAAGTCCCAATGTGATAGCAAATCCTATCGCCGTTTATCAGCCGCAGTACCAATCTTGGGCTTACAGCCAAGTACATATCTTTTACAGGGAATCCTAATTACACTTTTATACAGATATCGAGCCAAAATTTCGTTGTATTAAGTCAATGTTGGGAGCGTTTACAATTGTTGAAAGCACTGCTTGTGAATCAAAAGTGAAACAGAAGATTTAGAATAATGATTCAATGGTTTTTAAATGATCTAATCATACGCGAGATTCTTGGGAAAATAACTTTTAATGCGAAAATCCTAGAGTTTTTGCAAAGGATTCCCCTGGTTTGTTGGAAATTAACAAAGATTTTCGTACCTACCACTCTCTCTCTTTCGTATCGCTCGTATCTTAATATTTTCCGATTACCACTCGACAGAAACACACTTTTCGTTCTGTTTACAAATGGCGGATGAGGCACAACAGTGTTTTCTGTTGTAAACATTGTAGACGGAACAGTTTTCTCCTGTGTCATTTATTTTAGTACATATATTTAAGCAACTTTGACCACTTAATTTGTACAGGCACAAACATAAATATCCCATTCTTACGCAACATTCATTTTCTCTAAACAAGAATTGCAAATTAGAGAAACGGCCTAATTCATTATAGTATGGTTTCGAGAATATTCATCTGCCTAGCCTTTTCCCAACTATGTTGGGGTCGGCTTCCAGTATAACCGGATGCAGCTGAATAACCAGTATTTTACATGGAGCGACTGCCTATCTGACCTCCACCACCCAGTTAGTACTGGGGAATACGATACCCCTTGGTAAGACTGGTTGTCAGACTTTCGGGTCACTGACTACCTGTAACGACTGTCAAAGATCTACAATTGACAGCAGGGACCAACGGCTTAACGTACTTTCCGAGGCACGGAGGAAACTCGGGTGGTCACCCATCCACGGACCAACCCAGGCAAGCGCGGCTTAACCTGACGATCGACCCGAGCGGCTGTTATTATTTAGCCACGAGCTCCTCAGATGGTTTCGAGAATACTATGGTTGTAATACCATACAATTTCTACCAATATTCTGGGGGAATCGCTTTATGTTGTTAAATAATAATAATTATGAGTAAAGTATTTATGCTCGTTTTGTTACGAGTGCTTGCGATATAATTATTTACAGTATTAAGTAGTAGGGAGAAGTACTAAATCTAGTTTATGTTTTTGGGTTTTTCCATCCGGGATTTCTCAGTAGCAGCCACGGAGACAGGATTTGTGGCCGGTTGAGGGCAATAGGCTCGACCCCTATTATTTGGGACTTAAACATAACTGGCAAAATGTGGGTGTACTATTAAGTACACCTCTGCCTAACTCTTCAGGGATTACAGGCGTGATGTTATATTTATGTTATGGATACTTAGTCTGTTTAAAAATTATCTTGAAAGAAGTCTGAACACAGCCTAATAGCATACTTTAAAACTAGACTAAAGGCATCCTCATCTATTACTTACGCTTCGCTTTCAAACCTAATTCAACTGTGCACATCTGATGTTAATTCTAGTCTTAACTTTATCTCCATAGATTAACTTAATGTGTAAGAATGGGTGATTAATTCGGGTTAATTTACTAGACGGCCCGTTTTGGGCACAAACGGGTACATTATCGAAGGTTAGGACAATGATTATAGGCAAATGGTTCTGCTGATCGAATTGTAATATGTTATACTGTAGGGAAATTGGATAATATAATAATGTAGAATGTTAATTCGGAACGCATCATAATTTTAAGAAAGAAACTAGAATAGGAACGCAGCGATGAGTGAATGAGAGAGTATGTGTGGGAGGGAGAAAGGTGAAGGAAAAAAGATGGCTAGCGAGTGTTTATGATATTAGGACGTTTTTCAACTGTCAGAAGTTTTTAAATAATTAAAGAAGTTTTCAAGAAGTGAAGATTTTATTTCGGTCATCCACAAGAACTCCCTACATTGTATATATTATGAGGAACGTAAATAGTGAGTTAGTAGCACATGAAAGGTTGGATATAGTCGAAATTTATGTGCAGTAAGATATGAAAATGCTGAACACGATGTAAGGGACACTGGGACACCATCGGAAAATCATAACGTAGTGAATCTTTTATAATAGTTTGTGTCACAATGTCGCTTACACCATGTGTATGAGATGCCATAAGCACCATTCGTGTTTCGGCACAGTTCAAAAGTGGAACTATGATCTGGTCAAGGAGTGAAAGGCTCAATCCGGGGAGAATGGCGAGCAGTAAATGAGACAAAACAATACTGTAATAATTTGGTGCCCACGGGATTTTCCAACATTAAAAACAAAAGCCGTAATCTGAGTTATATTTCATAACGAATTTTTCCTCTACAATCCAAAACGAAAAATCTACTCCAACTATTTATTCAGCCAGCGAAAAAGTATGCAAAAATTCCAAACCCGGATCCCCAGTCTTTTATTTCTAAAACCCGGAACAACACAGCAATGTACGGAAAATCGTCGGCAATAATAGAAACGAACATTTGGATTCATGAATGCGGAGATCGCATCTGCGTAATAAAATAAACTCGAGTCTGAAACTCTGAACACACGTAGACCGATGAATAAAAAAATAAGTGAAGCTAGTACGAGCGCGCGGTGGGAACGTAACGTAAATTTATCGATTTTTGAATTGAAAATACAACCTACGTCATCGTTATACGACGAAAAAATGGAGGAGGTTCTCAAGTCGACGGGTTTACATATTTTTTAAGTTTTTTTTTGCGACAATAACAGTTATTGTCAACTATCTAAAGCATAATATAACATCACGAGTATAATCCCCGAAGCATTAGGCAGAGGTGTAACTAATAGTACACCTGCATTTCGCCAATTATGTCTAAGTCCCAAGTAGTGGAGGCGTACCTATTGCCATCAACCGGGCACCAATCCAGACTCGTATGTATAAATTCTTAAAAAAAATAACCGACTTCCAAAAAAAAACACAATACAGTGGAAAATAACTTTATTTTCGAAAGTCTGTGACTATTGTTTGTTTCATTGACTTTTTTGCCACCGACTTCCGAAAGTAAAAGTTATCTTCCACTTTTTTTTGTGTTTTTTTTGGAAGTCGGTTATTTTTTGCAAAAAGTTTTTATTTTACCCTTTTAGCTATCGTATCACACGCAAATCCTTGTCAAGTATCAATTTCGAAATTTCTTTTACTTGGATGACATCTTTTTTCCAGCTATTTTGATTTAAAAACCAAACTACTGAACCGATTTTGATGAAATTTTGGACCAATCGGGAAGTATAACCTTTCAGATTTTTTTTTGAAATCGGTTCATAAATGACGAAGATATGAGGTAAAAATACAACTGAATTGATAACCTCAGATAAATAAGAAAATTAAATCTGGAACGTGACTACTTTCAGATATTTTGTTTTAAATCGCTCATATGGACGTTACGTTAGCACCGCACGCTCGTGCCATTGCCCACGTTGTCTGTTGTATACGATCTACATGTTTTGTCTACTTGATTTTGTTTTATTTGATGCATGGGATGTGTTTGAAGAATTCTCTTTACCTTGTTCAATGATGTATGATGATGTTATTTTGTTGGTTTTTATTGTTATCTTCTTTGAAATACGTTTTTATAAATGTGATGTGTGTACACTTTACAGATGAACATGTTTGATGATGATGTTCTTTTAGCGTTTGCTTGGAGGGCGCCGGGGTTAAGCATTTGTTAAATTAAATAAATACATAATATCGCGTCCGTAATACTCGAGGGGTTAGGTAGAGGTGTACCTAACCAATACACCCACATTTCGACAGTTATGTTAAAGTCTCATATATTACGGGGCGAGCCTACTGACATCAACCAGGCAAAAGTCCAGACTCCGTGGCTGCTATTAAGAAAATCCTGATGGAAAATTCACTGCCCGATCCGGGAATCGAACCCAGCAACAGCAGTCGCACTCGCGACCATTGGTCCAATGAGGCAGTCATTAACATTAAATTAAATTACATTCATTAGAATAATTATAAACAAGCACTTTATAAGATCTGATACTTATCTACTTGGTTCGTATTCATAATAATTCAAATTGCTTGCAAAATTGATCAGTAAAACCAATACCAAAGTAATATAATTAACAATCAACACTGCATTTTGTTTGCATTATCAATTGTGTCGTCGTTTCCGTATTTGTTGTGTTAACACTTCCGGTAATTAATTTCGAATCGTTAACTAGCAGGCACAAGTTTAATTTGGTTAAGCTCATTATAATTTTGAATGATAGGAGTACTTTTCATTTGCATCTGTTAGACTGGAAAAACTCGATAACACTTTGCCTGACCCGGGAGTCGAATCCAAGACCTCTTGCTCAGCAATCGCGCTTGCGGCTACTAGACTTACGAAGCAGTCAGGAGTTTTGTGGGATGACATGGAATAAGGCGAGCTTGTATCAAAACTGAATTCGGTCCCAGCATACTTTAGCGATGGAGAAAGGCCTTGCTTGTAGCATACTACAACATTAACAAGTTCCTAGAGGTAAGATTTCTATTGACATAGTAGCATATAGGATTTGATTATTGTTAATGGGTTTCTTAATTTAAAATGACATAGTTTAATTATATTATGTGGATTGTATAAAACTCTTAGTAATTTATTTTAGTTTTTGATGTTCTCTTTGATTCTTTGTTACTTATATTTATTACAATATTATTATTGTTATTCTTTAATTACTGAATTTATTGTTATTTTAAGATAATGCTTTAATTAATAATATTTCTTGACATTTGCACGTCACATCATGTGGCAAACATGTCTGTACCATATAATGTTGTTACCATCTTGCATGCATGTCTTTTCTTGTATGTACGACACATGTTTAAGCAAATAAATATTATCTTAACTTATATGTTCTGTTCTAAAGGCCTGAGCCACAAGAGATACAATAATATCAAAGAATATGTCACCATGATTATATACAAGGTGTAGTTTTGCATCCTCGTCAAAATTCAGGACGTTGTCATAGAAGACGTAAGTTCAATATAAATTACGGTACCTGGTCAATAATAATAAACGGTGCTTTTTATAGTTATTTTAATTTCACACTATTTTAGAATGAAGCCTTTTCAAAAGAAGAAAATCACCCGTTTATCGAATAAACGTCTGCGTTTGTTTGTGTGTGTGAAAGCGCAGTTCTATAACTGCGCTATGGCTAGTATTAGACGCGCCGCGTTTTAATACGGGTGAAGTACACTTATCGATTTTCGATATTAAGAAAAAAAATTAAAAATGGGTAGGTAACCCATTTTATTATTGATTCGGGTCGACAATCAATATCATAGATACCTCCTTGAATTTGACGAGGATGCAAAGCAACACCTGGTATAACCTTCTAGTACAATGCAGATTTTCCAAATTCAGCATCAAATCGATTGTGAGCTCAGCAACACAAAGAAATTACCGATTCAAAGTAAAACCGGTTTTCTAGGGTTGGAATTGCTATCAAACCTTGATTCAACTACCCCAGCGAATGAAACACACCAAAGATAAGCCGTAGTATTTGGCAACTGAAAGACATGATAAGTATCTTAAGTAGTAGAACAATTGAATTAATGGACTGACAATAGCATTAGGCACTTCAGTCATTTATCATTCTTGTTAGACTGTAATTTAGAATAATTACTGTCTAACTTAATGCTTCTTAATTAACTGAATACTTAAAGTAAGAGATGGCTGTCCCAGTTTCAGAGATTGAAAATTGGATATTTGTAGGAATTTATCAGGTTTTAGAGACTGTGCCAATTTAACATGAAACCCAAGATTTCGTGATCGCTTTTTTTTTCCGAAGGGACACGTAGTTATGCTGCTACAAAAGGAGCCTTTGGCGTAATGGCGGCATAGTACGGAATTAAACGTAACGTAGATTTTAGAAAAAAAAAAACAGGTGTTCGCCTAACTCGTCAAAATGTACTGGACAGCTGATTTTTTTTTAGGCAATTTCAGAGTTGGTCCCATAGTAAAAGTTATTCGTTATAATGAGTACAATGACCCCTTAAGAGGATTAAAACGACTTAAATTTAAGCATGTATATGAAAAATCGTGTCATAATACAATTTAAACATCATAATTTAAAAACAAAAAAAATTATTGACACAAATTTGCATCAGCGCTGTCCTAAGCATATTTGTCTCCATTCCAACAGAATAATAGCTAGCTAATTCAATTAGCGCAAAACTCGGAAGTCGGATATTAACCAAAAGACAAATTACCCATTTTCACGCTTGGCGCCCGTAAATTCTGGTAGGTGGTCATAAATTAACATCAGTCCCTTAAAGGACTACTCCTGTTTCCTTCGGCCATTGAAACGCTAGTTTTTTTATTTGGTTCTATCACGATTTTTGTAGGATCGGCTCATAAGGATAATGGAAATCGAATGTGGCTGTTTTGATTCAAACAACCGTAGAGAAGAAAGGAATTATGAATTAGGACACGATATTTATGAGACAGTGTTACCAAAGCTGGGCGGGCTCCTTTTAGGTGATCATGTTTTTTCATAACTATGTCAGAAGTAACAAAAGCAATCAAATGCATACTGAAATTAGAGCTCACAATTGTAACTGCATATACTTGATGCTTAGTGGATAGTCATGACACAGAGACTACCCTCAGCATTGGATGGTCGAAAGTTGAAGAAGAAGTAGGTGCCTTGTGAATTATTTATATGAAAGCTGTTTCTACACTTAAAAATATGAATATTAGAAACCTACACAAATAGTCGAAACAGAAACAGAATAATAAAATACGAGAATTAATGTTGTATTATCATTATGTGTTTTGCTGTCAAAAAGTGAGTCGAGGAAATACGTTTTTAAGGTCATTTGATACAAATGGATTCTTTTTTGTTCTCTCAATCTTACATCCGAGTTATTTTTTGCTGAAATTACGGACCTTTTCATTTTCAGAACGAATTAGTATCATAAAACAACGATCAAGGCCATAAAATATTTCATTAAACTTTTTTGAAAATACTTTATTGGATTCTATAACTGAGCAGTGATACTGAACTCATTGCCCTAGTGCTCGCAAGCACTGCTGAGCAGGATGTCCTCGTTTCGATGCCAAGGTCGGGCAAAGTTTTATTGGGTTTTTCCATCAGGAATTATCAGTAGCCACGGATTTAAGCCCGGTTGATGGCAATAAACTCGCGCCCTATTAATTGGGACTTAAACATAACTGGAGAAATGTGGGTGTACTATTAGGCACCTTTACCTAACCCTCTTGGTATTAGGTACAGGCGAGATGTTATGTTATGTATGATGATGAACTTTCATATGTGTATAGAAGAAAATAATATACAAGGTGTAAACGGACCCTTCACAAAGCCCTCAACCAAGCATTCTGTAAGCACATAAAACTTGGTAACTCTACGCAAAAAACTTACAGGTGCGAAACGACTTTTTTTGGGGTGAAAAATCACTAGAAGGTTCCCAGGTATGGTCCAGAACAAAAAAATCCCAATGACGGAAAGAACAAGTGCTTTTCGGCTTCATTAAGGGTCTCCAATATGTCATCAATGCAAATCACTTACATTACTTTCTGGTAGAAACCCAACATATTGGACCTTCTTTCACGCTTGGTTGCAGATCTTTTTGCAGAAACGAACAACACACAACTGAACACTGATGCTTCAGCTTCTGATATTATTTTCTTTCAAGTATCTATACGAGTATTACTCCTGAATTCCTGTTTCAGACATTTGATATTGAATATCATCAATATCCAGCCTTCAATATCAGAAGATTTGATCATTTTAGGTCACACGTGTTGTACGCTACATATTGTATTTGGAAATAAATGTATCGGGGATATGAATTTGATACCATTCATGTGTGCCAGAGGGTGAACATGAAATTGTGGTTCCTCGGTGATGATCTTATATGACTACGTAAAGTTCCTCGTTGCCTCGTTGCTGCCTAGCGCCATCTCTTACGGACTCTCGGAATAGTACTAAAACATTCCTGCACTAACAGATCACGGTAACCCCCCATGGGTTCGATTCCCGGGTCGGGCAAAGTGTTATTGGGTTTTTCCGTCAGGAATTTTTCAGTAGCAGCCACGGAGTCTCAAACTCAAAACTTAAACTCAAAGCATTTGTTTCAATTAGACCACTACAGGCACTTTTGAATGTCGTAACACAAAAAAAAACTAAGCTACAGTCCCAGTCACAGGGCATAATAACTTGTGAAAGTACTGTAGTTGCCCATTCGAAAGCGTAGATCTCTATGGAGAAGAATGGGCAAGAAACTCCATGGACAGTCTTTTAAATCATTATGTTGTTACAAAGTCTTGGTAACATCATTCATCTCGAGATTATACATGTGAGAACGATGTAGACAGATGTGCGAGTAAGAGCGTCCAGAGTAAAAAGATAAATTTCACAATTCAAAAATACAATAATCCATGGCAGCTGCGAGATGACCAGTCCCTACTGACAGCGCCCGTTCACGAACATGACTGTCTGGATTTGTGCCCGGTTGATGGCAATAGGCTCGCCCCCCTATTACATAGGACTATAAAAACACATAACTGGCGAAATTTGGGTGTACTATTAGGTATACACATACACCTCTGCTAAACGAGATGTAGTTTTGCATCCTCGGCAAAATTCAGGAGGTTGTCTAAAAGACGTAAATAATCAATTTAAATTACGGTACCTGGTCAATAATAATAAACGCTGCTTTTTATAGTTGTTTAAATTTGACACTATTACAGAATGAAGCCCTTCTCAAAAGAGTTTATCAAATAAACGTCTGCGTTTGTTTGTGTGTGTGAAAGCGCGGTTATAGGGCTAAGCTAAGGGTAGTTTCAAAATTTTCTCATATTATGAACTTAATGACGCTGTTAAACCACAGTTTGAGTTATTTTTTAATAAATTAGTTTTAGAAAGATTAATTCGTTTATGCGCTATCTAAAAAGTGTCATGTCAATGCTCTGAGCGACGTAAATTGGTACCTAATAATTATGAATATTTTGGTCGAGAGGAAGAGAGGTTTTTTTGGAAATGTCCAAAAAAAGAAAAAAACGATTACTCCGAAACCACTCAGAACTTGGAACCCTCAGTGTCCAATTTGTTGCAAATTAGCTCTAGTATTAACCATTTTAAAGACTGCACCCAATTACTAATCACACTGTATAGGTACCTCTGTCTACAGGTGGATTAAAGAAATTGACCAGCTAAGAATCTATCCTCGTGAATGGTTATTATAGGCCATGCTTAAAACACAATTTGGTTAGACATCAAAACTTTTAGCGCGGACTATTTATAAGAAAATATTTATTGTATGAACTGTATATTAAAAAAAGTTTTGACATAATAATTACCTAGGCTATTTACGACTTTTTGTTAAAGTAACGAGCGTTATATTTCGCAGAATTTTGTCAAACTTCTCAATACCTTATATAGTTCAAGCCAAAGTTTGAACTGCAACTTAATACTTGTCGACTGGTTATTTAATGAGGTAAAACATTGAAAACCTTGTTGTAACACGTACAAAAACCACGACACCCTCGAAATATTTTACAACAAAAAAGAAAAATTTAAGTAAAAATTTCACTGCTCATAAATCTTCAACACCTTAAGTTTAAATTGGAGTCATAATTTTTAGCACTATTAAACAAAATATCCGGAACTTCGTCGTCGCGAAACCACGTATAAGTGGTAAGTCCACTAATGGACCCCGCTCGTTCGGAGATTATGTCCCCCAAGCGAAAAACGTCAACAAAACATGTCGTTGTGAGACTAAAGTGCTGTATGTCACACCGTAGTGCAACAAACTACGTTCTTTTTCATTAATTAACAAAAAACGTTGCCCCACTCTACGAATTTCTCCTGTATCGTAGGTGCGTTTACAAACTATTAATCTCACACACACAAACGGCTAGACCCGGAATAACTACGTGTATGTCATACTTGGTAAAATGGCGTGAGTTTTGAGTATGTACGTACACAATTTTTTTTTTACAGAATATCATTATAAATTTTAGCTTATGTATTATCTGATGTTTAAATGATGTTACTGTAAAGTTTCATCAACATCAGTTAAGTAGTTTTTGCGTGAAAGAGTAACAAACATCCAACTTTTCTCACAATCTTAGGCAATTATAAAAGTAAGTAGACGACAATATCGTATATATTTTAGTACACAAACTTGATAGTACATAAAAATAAAATAATTTTCCAGACAATCATAGCACCATTTCTTATTTTCCCATATCTAAGACACGTATTTGTAGATCTTTATGGCGAAACTAAATATTGTGTCATGAATTATCTTTTGCCCAGCAGTGGGACAATATTGGCCAAGGAAAAAAGTAATTATCCTTTGTACGAGTGTTTTTAATTATTTCTATGCAGCTCCTTGGGACAATGCAAGGAGTTTTTGGTTTCTGTATTGACTGATTTGATTTCAGGAATTATTACTTCTATTAGAAAGAAAATTACTTGGAGCTGTCAGCCATCTCATTTGACTCTTTTTATACTTTATTATTAATAAAAAATAGTGTTGATCTCAAAAATATCCACAAAGACAATAACTTCACAGGGTGGAACCATCGACGTACAAACGAATAATCGTTTGTACGTCACGGATTCAGTGCATCATTCCGAAACTTGGGGTGTCTCGTTTTTACCGGTGATATTTTTTATTAGTAATTTTTTAAAAAGCTGCTGTTCCATACATTTTGACCTTGTACCGTGATTGAACCTTTTGTAGCAAACAGCTGTTTTAATTACCGATGGAAATTTTCTATGTGGCACCATGTACTGAACACACGGTAGCCGCTTGTGCGTCGATGTTCCTTTCACGCTGTATATTATTACACAATTCAATAGGCAAATTCATCATGACAAACACTACACTACTTTTATCGCAACGCAGAAGTATTCTCGTAACTTATTATTCAACTTGACCTGACTTATTCTTCTTCACTACGGTGTGATGCGCGCCCCAGTTAACATTAGTTAGTACCTACATAATGAAAGTTTATACCTCCAACACAGTTTATTTTGACAGCAATGGATTACTGAAATGGTTTTTAACTAAGAGTGAATTATGATGATACATAATACTATTACATACACAAGTAGGTAATGTTTTATGATGAAAGGTTGAAAATGTTGATAATTAAAATGAATACAAAAGTTATGAATAACCATGTTTTTTGTCTTTTATTTCTCTTTGTCGTAGTAAATTATTGGGCTTCATTAAGCAAAACTTCAAAGTGCCTACGTATATGAACTTGTTATTTGACAGCGATTTTTAATATGTCTATCATAACATAACTTATAATCAGCTACTGAAATGCCTCTGGTATGAAAAATCGGTCTAATATGGTGTTGCCCCACAAACGATGGGTCACTTAATATCGTGTCCTGCCTGTTTAGTTGTTTGCACATCACGGGAGCTGATGGAGGCTACTGGAAGTGGAAAATTTAGGCTGACACAATTTGAACTGTCACCAACACGCTTAAAAGAAGAACACAATGTATGGGTACTTATATATTTAATGTCGTAATACCATCATACACAAACACGTAGCCGTTACCTACATTACAGAAAACAATATAAAGGTCATTAAACCTCCAAAAAACCATAACACGCCATGGGCCAATAACCAATACATCATTGGAACCAATAAGTGTACCAACATTGGATAAATGACACCGAAAAGGGCTGTTATTGCCTAACGCAGGTGTTAAGTATTGGAACCCTGTTGAATTATTAGGGAAATCTCTTGAATACGTGCTTACGAGTGCTTTTACGTTTAAGGGATGTAGGAAACGCGATAAATAAATAATAATCTACTTCTAATTCATAGCTTGGATTTCTGTACGCCTCATAAGGCGTAATATAATTATTTTAAACATGTTTGGTATCAGTCTACACAATCAAATATTAAATTCTGTTTTTTTTTTTTTTTGCCAACCTTTCTAGTGTCCCACTGGTGGGCAAAGGCTTCCCCTTTTTCCTTCCAAACCTCTCTATTTTGTGCAGGTGTCCAGTTAGTGACGATCCGTGCCCACATCTCCAGCTGCATTCAAGCTACGTGGCTAGCCCACTTCCACTTAAGCTTGGCTGTTTTTTCCCAAAAATCTGCAACCGGAGTTATGGAGCGTAGGGTGGTGTTTCTGACACGATCTGTTCGCTTAATGCCTATTCTGTTGGGTTCAATTGCCCGTTGGCAAATCTTGAGTTTGGACTTCTGTTGTTCAGTAAGTGACCAACTTTGTGCAACATAGGTTAGGACGGGCAGGATGCACATGTCGTCGATGAGTCTTCTTTTAAGTGTGAATGGAAAGATTCCCTTCATGTTTTCTTTGTTATTATTAATATCATAAATTGGCAAACAGAGAAGTTTAGAAGGAGAAAGGGGAGGCCTTTGCCCAGCTGTGGGAAACGGTATAGGATATTGTTTTTTTTTTATTTTTAAGCGCTTAATAAGTTGCTTTTGTCACGGATATTTATTGATATTACAACTATGGGAGGTACTGTCTTTGAACTTAAATTTGATCTGTTTTTACATTAAAGAAACAGGCAAACAGGAAAAAACAAGATCATATTCTCTTCTCCACGTCGAATCTCTCTATACAAAGACACAAACATTACAAAACAGTCCTCAGTTCTCGGTACCGATACCGATATTGACGTGAAACCGCACAATATTCTATAGAGCCGTTTTCATTTACCGACACGTCGTTGTCATGTCAAAGTCACTCGTTTATTTGTCGTGACGACTTTATCGGTACCATAGTATAAAGATAACCCAGTAAACCAACTGGGCCCTTTTGTGAAAACAAACGCGGGTGATAGCGTTGTCAAGAAAACTTATTGTTATAATATTGCACTTTAGACATTCTTCCGAGAAATACCGGGAATTCCAAAAGTACCCGGTTCCTGGCCGGTACCGAAAAAAAACCCGGGTCTGGGGAAGTTACCGGTACTGCATGCCCTAATTGCACTACACACACATACAATATCACCTCTCTCGATGCGACAGCCTCGAATTATTCACGAGGAACCTATTCACTACAGATGCTTAGTGTAAATGCCTTGTGTGTGATCCAAATTCGACCATTTGTTCCTAGTTGAAATACTGTTTTTTTAATACTAATGTGTCTACTGTGCCAGTACCGACTTACTGAGCCGATGAAAAAAACCGTATGTTTTTTTATCGTACCGACGTCAAAGGATTCGATGAAAGTTTTCTGCCAAAGATGTGTTTGTAGAAATAAGAAATTGATTGCGAGAGAGCGATAGAGATCAAAGTGTAGGTACAGAATGTTTTGTTTTCGGTTTAAGGCCGTGTTCACACCAAACGTACCGTCGGCCCTGGACTGAGAAAATGTACGAAAAACAACGGACAGCTGATGTTGTTTTTTCATATAATTATTTTGAACTGAATCGAAAAGTAAGAAAGTACTATGGAATACGGGGTGGAAGGGACACCGACGCGAAAACGGAAACCAAATACTCAATACATCATTCTGAACCCCCGACATAGAAATTTTTTGTTGGTTATTCAAAAAAATCAGCTGTTTCCTACAAAAGTGCAATACCTATACTATCAAAATGTATGGAACAGCAATTTTATTTTTTTGTAGCAAGCCTTAATTATAATTCAGCATTTTATTTAACGCTTGCTTGCTGAATAAAACACCTAAGGAGGGGAAGATTCCCCTCCTTAGAATCTATATTTAACACAAATCTGACTCTTAAACGCGGCAAGCTATTTTTTCTTACAAAACGAAAAGAAATAATTAAGGGAGACGAAGCCGGGTGTAATAAAACACGAGCCGTTGACTGACGAAAATCACTGCGACATCTAATAGTACACAGGGTGGGGTATTTTTAGCTGTTCAACTTTTGAACGGTTTTCATTGCGGAGTAACCAGATAATATGGTGATATTGTTTCCTCAATGTTCAAAATCGTGCCTTACACTGTTTGTTTCTGTATCAGCCACAGGTTGTCTGCTAGAAAATGCATTTAGCATTTAGTGTGCCTCAGTAGTTTTGTTTGTTTAAATAAATAAATAAGTTATGACTGTGTATTATTAATTCGTAATAATATCAGGTCTTAAAAAAAATCCTTCTTTTTTTAGTCACTTTGTTGTACAGATTTTATTGTAAGTGTTAAAATTAACGTTTTTTGATTAATTGAAAAGAAAATGAATATTTACATGAATTACTAAATAGTATTAATGAAAATAAACAAAATACACCTTACTAGTCCGATGCCACTACAGTTTATTTTTTTTCGACATACATGTACGATAGCACAATATTACCTATTTTCTGATGCGTCATTTTCAACATAAAATCCATCCTCCATCAAATTTCACAAAACCATAAAGTTTACACTCTGTATAATCCCGCTGGAATTCCTAAAATGTTCCTTAATGAGGCAAAACACCTGCGATGGATATTTTAATGTACGCGATTTAGCTGCTTGTATGTAAATCATTCAGTTTATTAGGGACATATATTTCCTTCCGTAGATCTTCCAGAATGTTCCTGATGATAGATTGATATCATGTTTCTCATGAAAATGAAGGTCGTAAAGTATTTAACATGTGTACGGATTAGCTTGATATTCGGGTGTTTTATGATGCATTCTATGGAGTTTTTTTTAATTATGTTGCAAGGTCCAGTTGGCCGTTGAATGACATCAAGGAGGCGTACCTTCTATTTCAACTGTCAAAAAAAGTGAGTACTGAAACACTCATAACGGCTTATCATGGATTGGTAGCCTCGGTTTTGGATTACGGTGTTGTTTTTTGGGGACAGTCAACGTGTATTATAATGCAATTGTAATTTTTGATAATTTTAATCTCTGCTGACATTAAATTTTTTTTTTTATGACATTTAAACTATTTTAATTTTATTAATTTTGACGATTGTAATATTTCTGACATTGTTTTATCTTTCTGTACTATTTTATTTAACTTTTGACAATATTTATTAGTTGATATGGTGAGTTTAAGAGATTTTTACAATTAATTTAAATTTAATCATAGCATCACTGTTTTGTATGCCTGTCGGCGAAACATAGGTTGGACCAAACACTATATATACTCGTATACATAAGATCATTGTACCCTGTGTTCACAAAATAAATGAATTTAGATTTTTTTTTGAATTTTGAGGCGAGATGGTTAATGATTTGTCCAATGTATTAAAATCACAAAATAGCGACGTTAGTTTCGATTTTTCCCACGCGCCAAAACATCCTTGATTCTAGTGTGTTCGAAAATTATTTAAAGATCGTTGAAAATTTTATTCTGCTGTAATGGCTTTTTGAGTGTAATTACTTAAAGTTAAGTCTGTTAATGGACATATTATTATGCGGGATTAGTCTTTATACGAATCCAGGATATACACATGAGCAAAAGCAACACGAAATTAATATTTTTTAGGGTTCCGTACCTCAAAAGGAAAAAACGGAACCCTTATAAGATCACTTTGTTGTCCGTCCGTCCGTCCGTCCGTCCGTCTGTCAAGACCGTTTTTCTCAGGAACGCGTGGAGGTATCAAAGTGAAATTTCTATATGATACTTAGTTCTACTGTCCCTGGAAGCTGTAGAAAAAAGCCTCTAAGTCAACGCAATCAAAAGATACAGCCACTTAGGCCGCAAATTTCCGCAAATTTTCGAAACTCGCACGGGAATCAAAACCTACAGGGTACTTCCCGTGAACTTAGAATCTTGAAATTTTGTACGAAGTCACGTCTTACAGTACAGATATAGGAAAAATTACGAAAACCGTAAATTTTTAGTTTCGTCATATAAAAAAAAGTTATATACCCACAGGTTTGTACGGAACCCTCGGTGCGCGAGTCCAACTCGCACTTGACCGGTTTTTTAACATTGAAGACCTGAACTGGCTACCTTGACTGCCTCATCGGTCTACTGGTCGCAAGCGCGACTGCTGAACATGAGTTCCTGGCTTCGATTCCCGGGTCGGGCAAAGTTTTATTGTTGTATTGGTTTTTCCGCCAGGAATTTGTCAGTAGCAGCTACGGAGTATGGATTTGTGCCCGGTTGATGGAAACACTCGACTGTGGATAGAATCGGCCCCTATTACATGGGACTTAAACATAACTGGCGAAATGTAGGTGTACTATTAGGTATACCTTTGCCTAACCTTTCGGGGATTTCAGGCGTGATGTTATGTATGACAATTTTTAAGCATTTTCATTGTTAAGATACCACTTAAGGGAAGACTAAGACAGCTCCGACACAAGTAATAATGGAACTCACTGCTTCGGTTTATGTGTGACACAATGTTTTAGATGTTTTTTTTTTGTGTTTCAACAAGCACAACACACAACAAGTCAATAAACGTTCGATTGTCAAATTAATGTTCTCTAGCGTCGCCACTGGACAAAATGCTTCACGTTAACTGATTTAAGCCACTCACTAACCCAGATTCAATTTCAGTTTTTAACACTATTACGCCTGGAACAGCCAGCTTAAGCTTAGCGCAAGATGAAACCACGGGGCCCTAATCGTAGTTTAACCACAGTTTAACGGGCCAAGTTAAATGACTGGTAATGTACCCACTTTGCAGATGAAATTTTCAAAGCTGCTGCCGTTTGATGGCACTCTTACATTGAATCTGTTGTACTTTTTATTGGTACTACCAGATGAAATATCCATGATTAAATTGTGACTAGTTAGATCCTGTGGCTCTACCCATTTAATTTTTTGACACAACAAGATTCTTTTTTTGTTTGCCAGCACAAAGTAGCTTTTGTCAAGATTGGTAAACGAAATAGGTATATTAGGTGAAACATAACATCACGCCTGTAATCCCTGAAGGGCTAGGCAAAGGTATACCTAATAGTACACCGACATTTCACCAGTT
Organism: Standfussiana lucernea; assembly: GCA_964057025.1. Lineage (NCBI taxonomy): Eukaryota > Metazoa > Arthropoda > Insecta > Lepidoptera > Noctuidae > Standfussiana > Standfussiana lucernea. The sequence goes on along the minus strand of OZ059797.1, from coordinate 11,524,828 downwards.
ATGTTTAAGTCCCATGTAATAGAGTGCGAGCCTATTTCCATCAAACGGGCACAAATCCAGAGTCCGTGGCTGCTACTGAGGAATTCCTGATAGAAAAACCCACACTTTGTCCGACCCGGGAATCAAACCCAAGATCTCATGCCTCACTCAAGGCAGTCAGAGAGGGAAGAGGAAGGAGGTATAGTTGGTGTAATCTGTCAAATATAGAAATAATAATTGGGGTCTCCTGTAAAATAGTTGGTATCTCTAAAGGTTACCTACCTTTAAGACTAGTTAGTGATTGAAAAGTTACCTTCAAATAGATTATTTACTAATGTTATGCATATCTACGAAGAAAATTCTAGACTAGAGAGTTACCAAAATGCTGATTATGACAACACCTACTCTGCTCTTGTATCTTCTTCAGAAATATATAAAATCGAAGTGTCTGTATGTAATTTCAAAATAACAGGTTTTTACTGAATGCATATGAAAATACTAATAACATTTGTTTTTTTTTTATTTTTGTCTATTTGTCTGTTTGTTCCGGCTAATCTCCGAAACGGCTGGATCAAGTTTGACGGGTCTTTTACTTGCAGATAGCTGTTATAAGGAGTTACTAAGGCTAGAAAACTTACTTTTATTTTGGAAAAAAGAATAGAGTTCCGTGCAAAAAATAAAAAATAAACCCATAAAATTATTAACAAAATCCGATTCAAATACAGCACAGCTCTTATATTACCTACGGGTATTATTAGATAACGTGATTATCCATTGTTTGTATCATATCAAATGAATGTTAGACAATATTGTACCTACCAAACAGTGTAAGACAAAGCGCGTTAAAAGGATTCCCTTGTTGTGTGTGTCCTTGGATATAAATAAGATACTCTATCACTTCCTGTTAGGATCTTTGCAGGCTTCTGATCTGTTTGAGGAAGAAGAGGTAGCAAGGTATCAAAAATAAATACAAGCGAAAAAATGCAGGAGATAAATGTATTGAGATTTTTGTTTAATTCGTGCAATAAGCGCCATTGTAGCCCGCGAAATTCAAATTTTCTAACGTTTGTTGCATTGGGTGACTCTTTCATGTATTAGTTATTCAACGGTATTAAATGAACTTGGAGGATTGCATTGATGATTTTAATAATAATAATTCAATAAAGCCACATTTGTTACTTTTTTTAAACTGCGCGCTTGTTACTTATGTATTCGTAAAAAGGGCTTGAAAGGAAGAACAAGAGCGCATGTTCAATTGTTCGTTCAACGGCATTACCCATCTTCAAGTAAGGTATATACCGTATAAGGTAGTCTAGCAAGCCAAAACTGTCTAGACATTCACTTGTGTCATTATTAATTTTGGATGCCCTAGATGGCTTGCTCATAATAAATTGGCGAGAAGAAACGATACACTGAGAGAAGTTGAAGGAATAGGATCTTTGCCCAGGTGTGGGACAATCAGATCATCAAATCGGACTAATCAAATAATTACGTATTATTTATTTGAACTACAACAATATCCTGCTGTGTTTATGTGTGCTCTATTTATGTTAATTCAAAAAATTCAAGCCATTAATTCCAACATGATAAAAAGTCGTTTCCCAGCGACAATTTTTGCGTACGGTTACTTAGTTTGATGTACAAGAATGCTTGGTTGATGGGCTTCGTGAAGGGATGTGAAGAGTGTAAACACACCTTGTATATTGATCTTTGTAAACTTTATAGCGAACCCCGTATATATGTATCTACTACATTATTCTTAATCCCTTATCTATCTGATCAACAAAGCATATTTAATTAATTAAAATCCCAGCTTGAACTACTAACACAATACTAATGTAATCTCTCCCTAAGCCTGTCTTTGTTTTTCCATGTTATCTTTACGAGGAGCTTATTATCAGGATCGGGTTACACAACTGACGTTGATGGGGGTGGCTTAAGTAGATTATTATCAAGTAGGTTCCTATGGTGTACGTTAAAAATAACTATAGGAAGCTGTTCTTTGTGTTTGCTGAAATTACAGCTCATTCACACGGCTTCCGTCATTAACGATCCGTCATAAAACACGATACGTCATGACGGATGGACATTCACATTTTTTTTTTTGCATGCGGAATCGGGGTTTTATCGCGATCCGGCAAAAAAAAACGAATTAGTGTTCACATAAGTTCCGTGATTTTTCGAGAGCGAGCGCATCACCAAATCCGTCACAAAAAAAACTTAATCCGTGTTTTTCGACGTACCTGATTTTTAAAAGACGTTATGTACGTGATTTAAGTCGTGTGTGTAATTTTTCACGATTCGTGATGCGTTTGAACACGGGCATTTAAAAAGCATTGCCGCCGTCAAAAAAATTGACGGATCGTGAAAAAAGACGATACGTCAAAAAACACGGATCGTCGTCGTGTGAACGGGCTGATAATATAGGATGATTTCGGGATACGTCTTGCCGTTAATACAGCACGCGAAATTCAAAATTTCTTACGTTTTTTGCATTTTTTGTGGATCAAAATCGAATTTGCGCTATTACAATATAATAATGACTAAAATATAAAGGATCAAAAATCTGTCGATTTTTATTTGCAGGAAATTGTCACAATTATTAACAAAATAGTTTTATTTGCCAGATTCTGCTAGATATCCACGAATTGAATCTCGATTTACGTACGCAAAACAGCGCCGAGGCAAAAAAAAAAAATTGAATAAAACATAAGAAATAATAATTTCGCGGCTACCTTGATAGTTCCCTTTCTAAGAAAAATGACTATAGTAAGCGCCAGATATACGTGTAATAGCGGTCATTGACCCACTTACATTTATTGTCATACTTAATTCCGAAAACGATAATAAAAACATAAAGCTGTCCTGAATCGACATCTATCGTGATCCTTTCCTTTTTTTAGTAATGAAAAACGATTCATAATTTATTGTCCGCGTACCTATGCAGAGAATTTAAGGAAAGGGCAATGAACTTTATTCCACGTTTATCTGGCGCTTACTATAAGTGTTTTTCGTTAGCTCATGTGGTATCATCATCGTCATCCAAAGCCTGAATTCACCCACTACTGGGAGTAGGCTTCTGTTTTATACCAACTCCTGTGCTGGTACAGGAATGAAATTTGAGAGGGAAACTTGGATGAGGCTGGCTTCATCGATGATCAACAATATAGTCGGCCCATCTGGCCGCTGGACCACCACCATTTCATATCCCAGTCCGTGAACGCCACTCGGGCCCAGCTTTACTGCATCTGTCTTCACCACGCCTGCCTAGGTGATGACATATATCTGCTTATGTACTGTCTCATAATAATTATATACACACATCAAAAGTGTCTAGGGATCAAGCATTTTTATGCGGATTTCTTGAGATTGAGATGTGGCTTTGTAATAAATTTATGATTTTATAAATTTATATGGATCCTTTTTGGTGCATTTCATAATTTGAATCAGGAACTCTCAATCAAATTCGAGTAAAAGATGAAAATAAGCTGTCAATATTTTCCCTATAAAAACATACAACGCATTGAAGACATTATTAGTGCTACTGTTTCCCTACTACTGATTAAAACCAACGTTATTATGGAGCGGCGACGTCATTTAAGCAGGGAAGAAATGCTCAGAGCCGTGGGAATGATAGAAGCTGGTTCCCGGCAACGTACTGTGGCTTTAGCTCTGAATACAAGTCAGAGTGTTATCAGTCGACTTTGGACACGTTACCGAAGCACTGGTACCGTGGCTGAGCGCCATGGAGGACGGTATCGCTGCACCACACGGAGACAAGACCGATACATTCAAATCTTAACTCGAAGAGCTCCAACAATAACCGCCATGATGTTAGCCGTGAGGCTTCATCACTCTTCAGGGAACTTAATTAGCGACCAAACAGTCAGAAACCGCTTGCATGAAGTGAACCTTCATTCCCGAAGACCGCTACGGGTACCACCTATAGCAATGCACAATCGTAGGATTCGATATCAATGGGCTCTTGAACACAGAAATTGGGCAGAAGAACAATGGCGTTTCGTGTGCTTTTCTGATGAGTCTCGTTTTGGTATGAGACCGGATACAAGACGTATACGACACTGGAGAACCCCTGGACGCCAACAGCGATTAAAATCCTGCCAGGAAGTCCATCCTTATAGTGGTGGAACCATCATGGTATGGGCGGGTATTTGGATCGGCGGAAGAACTGAGTTGATTTCGATCAGAGGCAACCTCAACGCTCAAATTTATGCTGAGACGATTGTATCAGACGTCATCGTTCCTCTACAAGTGCAAATCGGTCCCTTATTTCAGTTAATGCATGATAATGCACGACCGCACACCGCAAGAGTTGTAAGACAGACTCTCGCCGCAGCTAACATCAATGTCCTGCCCTGGCCTGCTCAGTCGCCAGACTTGAACCCGATTGAGCATGCATGGGATATGCTACAGAGAAGAGCTCTGCCGAATATGGAGGGTATCCAGTCGCAAGAAGACCTTTTTTTGTTGTTGCAACGAACATGGGCGGCCATTCCACAGCGTGATTTGGATGAACTCATTTTGAGTATGCCAAACCGATGTTCTTGTGTTGTTAGTGTTCGCGGTAGAAACACGGATTATTAATTGTTTAAGTTACCCAATAAAATTTTAAAGAAAACTGTTATTTCAGTCTTTTTTTCGAACTTTAATGTTAGTGGTTCAAATGTCAAAAATCCCTTTATTAGGAAAATGGCAAATTTCTTTATTAATGCAAAGGTGACTTGGTTTATCGTTACTGTGACAAACGAAAACACTTTATTTGATGAATCCTTAAAGAAAATTTTAATTAATATCAATCAGGAGAAAAGTTATTGCAAAAATATATGTTGATCCCTAGATACTTTTGATGTGTGTATGTCGGTTGTCAGGATTGATTCCGTTAGACTAGAGAATTATGTGGGCCAAAGATGGGTTTTGTGCAACGAAATGACACTGGGTGAAGGAAAAACACTACTTTTATTAAACTAACCAATTAGTTGAACTCACAACTTAACACAACAACACTGTGCACAATGAATCGGGTACAGTTTCGGGACGTCTTGACTCCGCTGCGATCAGACACTCTATATCCTCCTCGCTGCGAGCTTGAAACATCACGACTATGTAGAGGTGCGCCATAGGTGTGGGTAGACTTGTAAGTAGATCGTGTGATACCACCATTTGGCTCCCCTGCGATTTATTCAGTGTCCGCACTAATAACCGGATCCGACACATACATAATGTGTTAGGAATAAAAAAAAACAACTTTGAAGGGGATGACAACAAGTTAACATCCATTAAAAAAAATACAACGGCGAGAAATTCAGAAAAAAAAAGTTAAATCTAAGCGTAATAAACATCTACTTAAAAACTTTGAGCGTAAAGTAAATAAAAAGTTTGTACGGTGGTAATGAGCCCCGTGATTGGCCCCTAAACTTCCAATGTTCATTATATCGGTGGAAACTTTTATTGCTTCCGACACATCGACAAATTACATGTTATGGAAAGTTGAATAAAATTGATATTCGAATAGCAAGTAGGTACAATAAGTAGGTTTATGTTGCGTCCACTTATTTGTAATTACTGATGGATATTCCCAATAATATTTTCTCCGATCATCTTAATCATCTGAGCTGATGACCGCTGACTATCTGTCTCAAAAGTGAGTTGTGCAGGTCAGTTAGACAGGACGCTGCCGCGCTGTCCCCAACTGGTTGAGGAAAGTCTAGACAGATGATAATGATAAAATCAATAATATACTCGGTTATTAAACTTACTTTAAAACATACGATCACTGACTCCAATGTTTTTTCATATTTTCACCTTTATCATGTATAGATGCACCACAACCAGTCCAACCAGTGTGGATGTCTGACAACCAGTCTTTCCTAGGGGTATCGTATTACCCAGTACTAACTGGGTTGTGGAGGTCAGATAGGCAGTCGCTCCTTGTAAAATAGTGGTATTCAGCTGTATCTGGTTAGACTGGAAGCCAACTAAAGAGAAATGGGTAATATCCTCCTGGTGGTACGAGGACTAAAACGCGGTATTTATAAAAGTGGACTGTATTAGAAGAATTATGGCTTAATAGGAAAACAAAACGTTTTAATAATATGATGTACCGAGAAAGAAACAGATAAATGAATCGCTCAGTGGCGCGGACGATGACGCAGTGCCGGGCCGGCCGGTGCGCGCTCGCAGCTCGAGTGCCCCGCACCGCGGCCTCAGCTCCCCCGCCCGCGATCGCCCGGCGCGTCGTGATATTCTCGACACCAACCCCAACATAGTTGGGAAAAGGCTAGGCAGGTGATGATCATGTATAGATGCAGAGTCTCTCTAGCTAATTTAATCGGTCTATCTGTGTGTGTTATTGAAACTTCTTACCACGTCTAGAAACATAAGTCTTTAAGTACCCATCGGATACTTGCATCGCCTCCTTTACTTTGTACATACGAAGGCGCTTAACAAAGTAAATAGGCAGGTGTTGGTTGTTAACTTTATAGGAAGTATCTTAGGCGCCTTTGCCTAAAGTGACTTGTTGTTGCGAAAGCATCGCTAATGCCACGCTTTAGGGTTGAATTTCGTCTAGCTAGCTAAGCTCTTATCTTTTTCTGTCATTGCCGATCGTATCGTCGATGATGCTGCGTGCGATATCATTTCCGCTGTTTCTCGCTCTAGCAAATGACGGTTCTGAGCGACCTAGTGGTGTGACCGTCAGACTGCCAAGTCATAGGTCTCAGGTTCGAACCCAAGACACACACCTCTGATTTTTCGAATTCATGTGCGTATTGTATAATTATCACACTCGGTGAAGGAAAACTTGGTGAGGAAACTAGCATGCTTAAGGGATTCTCGACGGCACGTAAAGCCAAGTCAGAGGCCCATGGGCGGCATAAAAACTCTGACACCAGGTTAGTCACTAATCACACGATAAAGAAAAGAAGAGAAGGTTCCGTGGACGAAGTTATACAGCCAAAGACAGCATCGCAAAAGTATAGCGGCCGTTTTGCGATTGCGTTCCAAAAAGTCGCGGTGGTCAAGAGCTCTTAAATGTACGATTGCAAGATACAAGTTGAGAAAGTTTAAATCTAATTTGCTAACCACTAAAAGTTTATTTCTAGAATTAAAGTAACTGCAATTCAATCAACTGTAAGGGGGTGTAGCAGGGTTACCGCTTAAAAGGATGTTACCGTTATTTCTGTCAGTGTGTTTTGAGTGATTTTTAAATAGGCGTAGTTTATAAAATCTTACAAAAGCAAGAAAAAATAAATGGACATTTAAATTACAGACTCCCACGTTGGTCTATGGTCGCAAGCGCCACTGCTTAGTATATTCTGGGTTCGATTCCCAGGTGGGCAAAGTGTTATTGGGTTTTCCGTCAGGAATTTCTTAGTAGCAAAAACAGATACTGAATTTGAGCCCGGTTGTTGGCAATAGACCCGCCCACTTTTACATGGAACTTAAACAAAACTGGTGTAATGTGGGTGCACCATTAGGTACACCTCAGACTAACTGTTCGATGATTACAGGTGTAATGTCATGGCTTGTCCAAAATTTCTCAAGTCATTCTTTAAATCACCTCGGATAAGCAATCCAGCATATAAACTAAAAATGCCTGAAAATTACCATAAACCTATTTGGAGATTGTAAAATGTTCAATTTCTGTGTTTATTCTCGATTTTGACTCTACAAATAAAATGGACATTTAATTTGACGATAAAACAAACTCCCGAAAAGTTCACATTTATAATCTGTAATTCAAACACAAGAGACATCCCTACCTACATCCTGCAACGGTCCTTTTTGCACGTGTGCTCCCGGTTAATTAGCAGGAGCATTTGTAACTATTACAGGGCTGTGATCTGAAAACGTTCCTCCATTAGCAGACCATTGTTTAGATAGAGTTGTAATTGAGGATTTTCTCTTTCAATTGAGCCAAACGGTTCATCTAACTAGTAACGAAGTACTTGTTTAACGATACATGTATATTTATTAAAATGTACTAGGAAAAATAAATGGTTTTGTAAAAATTACTTTAAATTTAAGGCCAAGATTTACATCTAAGCGCTGTTACTACAGGGTGGCGCTGACAATACGACAGTAAATTAAAATGCTTATACCTCATGACATTCCCAGTCTGCATACAAAAGTTCAATTGAATATATCCAGTAGTTTAGTCACAGGACATTATTTTTCATATTCAGAATTTTCTACATGATGTAGATTACGAGTAGGCTAGCACCGACGGGTTAACGACCCCCGCATCGGTATAAACACCTAAACAAATGTTGTCAACTCGCTATTTCAAAACCCATTGCCAAATACGTTCCTTAAATGTCATTTCCAGGCGAGAATTAGTGCAAATTATACCTAAGGTTAGCGAACCAATATTTATAAATGGTGTTGTATTTCGTTAACAGTTTTATGCCATTTAGGTAGTTCGTTTGAATTTTTTAGTTTTTTATTTCGATGTTAGTTTATTTGATAGTTTAAAAATATTCCTATGACCTAGTTTTTCCAGTGTTTCCATTTATTGTCGTATTGTCAGTTCAGAACATGTCTAAGCCACTCCACAGTTTTAGTAACGTTTATAGATCTCGAACTTAGAGTATGCAAGCTTTGTATTGATTAAAATACCTATAGTTTAGATTAAGTATATACCTATCTACGTCGTCAAAAGTCCTTATATCAATGTCTCTGTAGGTACGCCATATTATTTATTTACCAATTGTTAACTTAAGGAAGACACACTTACGTCTTTCGTATGTATTTATAACCACTTGACTGCGCCATACAGTGCCCCGATGCTCGAAAACTATTAGTGTTTGGTCGCCTACATATAGGCTACGGTACTAGTAACCATTTTAGTTGTGACCAAGTATTAGACCTGTGTCCACGCTAAATTATTCCAATTTTTTAAACTTTTTAGCGCAATTATAACGCATCAAAATGCCTTCATGCGCGGTAAAGTGGTGTGGGAAACATTCCAAAACATCTAGTTACAAAAAGGATGGCATGACTTTTCACCGGTAAGTAAACAGTAAGAAAATTATTTTTGATTTAATCAGATCATGAGCGACCGCAGAGGTCTCGTTAAAATGGTGGTTGGGTGAAAGAGCACACGTTTTGATTTCCGCGTTGATGTCTTTTGGAAATGTCTCGTTCTTTCATTAGACAATTCTAATTATTTTATCCCTTTCTTTCCCTTTGTGTGTTTATAGTAGAAACCCGTGCTGTTGCCTTTACTATCCGAAATTGATATCGACAATAATAAAATTTTAATTAATAAAAATTTTATTCAATTCAAATACTGCAATAAAATACCTATCTACTCTTAACTGACTTAAAAAAAAGGTGCAATTTATACTTTCAGGACCCTAAAACTTGAATTCGAAAAACATTTACCAAATTAATTCATTTTAAAAATCAATTATAACAGGATACATGTTTTTTGTAATCGATTGTTTTTATTAAATGTCATTGTTTTTATACGATTTTAATTGAGTATTTTTCATAATGTTAAAATCCATTTTATCGATATCGACTGTTTTCCCCTAATCAAATAGATCAGCCCTAACGATATGCATACCTATGCAAGTTGACCTTGAACTGACCAATTGCAGGCGCGCGTTCTTCCTCGTCCCCCGGCCCGCGGTAGTGAGTCGTGTACTTAGAAGAAATCGGCCTATAAGCTCTCTAGTGGTTATATACTCTATGTTTTTAACCGACTTCTAAAAAAGGAGGAGGTTCTCAATTCGGTTGTATGTTTTTTTTGTTTTTTTTTTGTTACCTCATATCTCCGTCATTTATGAACCGATTTGAAAAATTCTTCTTTTATCTGAATAGATCTACTTCCCGATTGGTCCCATAGAAATTTCATCAAAATCGGTTCAGCAGTTTGGTTTTGAAATCAAAATAGCTGGAAAAAATTTCATCCAAGTAAAAGAAATTGCGAAATTGATACTTGACAAGGATTTGTGTGTGATACTATGACTAAAAAGGGTAAAATAAAAACGTTTTTGCAAAAAAAAACCGACTTCCAAAAAAAACACGAAAAAAAGTGGAAAATAACATTACTTTCGGAAGTCGGTGCCAAAAAAGTCAATGAAACAAACCGTAGTCACCGACTTCCGAAAGTAATGTTATTTTCCACTTTTTTTAGTGTTTTTTTTGGAAGTCGGTTTTTTTTTTGCAAAAACGTTTTTTTAACCAGTGCTTATTGCTGTCTGAAGTAAAACAATAGTACATTTTGATTCAAGTGGAGAAACTTTGTTATTGCAGCCGAGTCGAAATTCACGCCCGAGCCGCAGGCTCAAACAACAACAGTAACAAATGCCCACGTATATCAAACGACGTTTTTCAATATGACTTCGAAGAAATAAAACAATCGAACGAAAAGTATTTTTGTAATGAATTATTAGGAAACTATGATTTAATTTGCTTTTTTCCTCGCTTTGCTTTCGCAGGTTGAAGGAGAAGTAAAGGTATGAAGTCTCTAAACAGCATAATGTGAAAAAAAAACAAATGTAACAGATATACTTACTTACTTATCCAAAGCACTATGATGAGCGAATCAATAATATAGAACTCTTATAGACAAGTGACGTCATCTGCAATCAACGTGTGTAACAATCGGAATCTTCTCCAGCGACGCCCTAAGCCGAGGCTCGTTAGCGTGTAGTCGTTTAGTTTGTAAGTTTTTTGCCCTGGCTGAAGGCCTTACACTCAAGGCATCCACAGAATAGACCGGTTAAGTAGACGACAACCTCCTAGGTTGAACTGGGAGATGCGTCACCAAAAAACAAAGAACAGATTGTCATTGACTAGCTAGAGGAGAACCTCTCGTGGCTACTGCCGACCCGAATGGCGCAGCGGTAGTGAGGCTGCCTTACGTTCATAGGGTTCCGGGTTCGAATCCCGGTAGGAGCAAGTGTTTGTGTGATAAGCATAGACATTTGTTACCGAGTCATGGATGTTTATATGTATAATAAGTATGTATTTACAAACAAAAAGTATCTATGTAGTATATCAACTATCTAGTGTCCACGACACAAGCCTCGTTGCTTAGTGTGGCACTAGATGGCGCTGTGTGTAATGTCCAGCGATATTATTATACTGCGCTCAGAAGAGCGCAGAAGCCACGCAGCCAGCTCTGATCTCAAGTAAGCCTAGTTCCTGCTTCGATAGCGACGTAGTCTTCAGGAACTGGACAGCTAGGGGAGGGCTGAAAGGCAATAGCCCCGCAGTCCCTTTCATTCCCTCCACTTAGGATTGCCACCTGATATAAATTATTGTAACGTACTGTAATAATTACATATCAAGTTGCCAATAAAAATATTACCAAAGCAATGGGGCTTTAATTTCACCAACAGCAACCCTTCACAAATATTTTATATTCATGAAGAATTTTTTTCTTTTCATAAACACAATTTAAATAGATATTCAAAAAATATTTATGGGGCATATCTCTTTGCCGAGATTTAAAGAAATAGAATCACCTCACACATTTTTGGGAATTTAACCAATTTGGACTTGTAAAAGTACTGAAAAAAAAACCACGAGTGTGAAATAATTATGTACATTGCATGTTGAACCTAATCGTAGTGCGATAAGAGCCAGTTTTCGAGGAAGTGTATTGAAAAATGAATTGCCATTCTGTTATATCTAAGACGATTATCACACGACACCGCTCGTCCGCGCGGTCGGGCGGATACGTCAAAGATTTATTTATGGTGGTGCGCCGCACGGATAGGCGGTGAGAGCCGATCGTCCGCGCGGTGCTGCGGTGTACGTGTGTTTAGGTATCAATGGATTACATTTAAGCCGATGCGACGTGAGATCCGCTGCACCGCAGAACCGCGCGGACAAGCGGTGTTGTGTGAGAATCACTTAACTACCTGTATCTATGCAAAAATACCATCATACCTGTACGAAGGAATTCCCAAGGACATTTTCTTACCAATAGATGGTAATTTGCACTCTTCTCGTGAAAAATGCACATAAATTTAACCGCAACTTCCTCAAAAGAGTGAATAGTAGTGCAATGGAAAAGTCGGACGAATATTTTGTAGCATTCTTGTACTGCTTTCTGTGGCAAATTGAATTCTTGCATACAAGCTGATGCGGTCACCTCGAGTGTACCAAGTGCTTATGTAAATTCAATGGTCATGAGACAGGGAGTTGTATACCTGTATTTGGACGCCATCTTTGTTTTATGTTACGAGAAATTTTGTTTTACTGTGGTTTATTTTGTTATAATTATGGTAGTTGAGTATTTACTTTGATGTGAGTATTGCTATATGCCCTTGGCCCGATGCGATTTACCACCGGCATAAATGACAAAATTGTAGACTATCTTTTATCCCCTTCAAAATGCATTTGCAATTTCGTCCTTGATGACCCAGGGCTTACAGCTGTGTGTTGTCTAACAGCAAATTCAAGATTTTTGTTAACTAGATTTCAGTTATTAGTGTAATACATGTCAATGTTCAACTGTCATAATCCATCATTGAACTGTAACTAAGGTAATATGTTCATAGTAAAAAAAAAAATAGTATCTAGGCACCTAAGATTAACCTACTGTTTTTTTTTTATTATTTATTTATTTAGTAGTACACACATACATTTTATACAAGTTGATGCCAACATAAAACTCATTAGAGTTTTACCGTGCACGAAAATCATCAACTACATAATTTTGAAAAAAAAAATAACCACTTGAGTAGGTAGGTACTAGGTAAAAAGTAACATAAAAAAAATACAACGGGTATATGTACAATATTATTTAGTACTAACGAGCGCACATCGGTGACCAATCCGACCGTCCATCCTTAAAAACAAAAGTGGTGGCGTGTTTTTGAATAGATACATGTTGTACCCAAAAGTGATAAAACCTATATTATTTGTGTAAGGAAATATTATTTTTGCTTTATTATTGTTTTAAACTATTTAGAGATACTAGAGAACTATTTAGATCTAGAGACATGTATGTATATAAAAATGTTATATTTTTATATCCATGGCTCTGATTTCATCTATTCCTGGGGCTTTCTTATTATTCAACGACATTATGATTTTTTAAACTGATTTGATTCGCATAGAAACGTTAGCGGGAGTTGTGTAGCTTGTTTATTTAACAAAAATTGCGAGCACTTATGAATAATAATTAGCTTCACGCGTTTTTTCGAAAGTATTTACAAAATTATTAGCTTTTGCTCTCGACTTCGTACGACGGAAAAAGACCATTTCCATTTCATTCCTGTAGTAAAATGTAGCATATATTTTAAATTAGGCATCTAGCAGTAGCGCGGTGAAAACTGCGTTCAAATCCATGTACCTAGTAGTTTTTGCGTGATACGCGCACAAACAGAAAGATAGGAAAAATCTAAAAACTGTTATTTTGGCTTCTGTTGCTCTAACAAACACCCCTATATTTTTTTTTTCAATATCTTCAATGTAAAGACATCGGCCTATTTTTTACGTTTTTTACGTTGTGATGCAATAGTAGACTCTATCTTTTAAACTAGGACTAGCCTGTATCTTAAAAGATAGGGGTTCAGCCAAATGGATTCAGTTAATATTCACAATCAGAAACAAGTGAATAGTGTCAATGATTTGTACTAACAGCTATACAGAAAAAATAATAAAGTAAAAACAAAAACTAATCTTAAGTGTCACAATAAAAGTGTGAATGACAGCAGATATGCATGTGTATGTATATGTATGTGGGTGACAGTGTGCGTGGGTGTGTGTGGGGGTGTGGGTGGGTGAGTGTGTGTGTGGGTGTGTGTGTGGGCGTGTCTGAGGGTGTGTGAGGATGTGGGAGGGTGCGTGCGTGTGACTGTACAATTACAATTTTATTATATGTTTAGATTTGTTTTTTATGAATGAAAATATTTATCATTACGAGACACTCCCCTTGAATGCGTGACATTAATAACTGATTAATTTAATGCGACCTAATAAATTTAATTGAACTTTCTTACATAATTTCAGGGTGACGGGTTTTCATTCGAAGAATTTTATTTATAGCCGAGGAATTATAAATTTCCAACGATATCAAGATCTAACGTCGCACGAACCAATTATTCAGCTCATTAAATACGAACAACTTTTAATGTAAATTATTTGAAAGATAATAATTTTACATAACATAACATCACGCCTGTAATCCCCGAGGGGTTAGGCAGAAATGTATCTAATAGTTAAGCCCGCATTTCACCCATTATGTTTAAGTCCCATGTTGTAGGGAGCGAGCCTATTGCCATCAGCCGGGCACAAATCCAGTCTCCGAGGCCGATACTGAAAAAATCCTGATGAAAAAATCCAATAACAATTTGCCCGACCCGGGAATCGAACCCAGGACCTCATGGCCAGCAGTCGCGCTTGCAGCCACTAGACCAACGAGGCAGTTAGATAATAATCACTACATAGTATAAAACAAAGTCGCTTCCCGCTGTCTGTCTGTCCCTATGTATGCTTAGATCTTTAAAACCACGCAACGGATTTTGATGCGGTTTTTTTTAATAGATAGAGTGATTCAATAGGAAGGTTTATATGTATAATACATGCATATTATAGTAGAGAAAACATTAGTACCTACATTGCACCCGGGCGAAGCCGGGGCGGGTCGCTAGTTATCGAAATAAATAAGAATCGGTATCATCGGTTGGGCTGGCACTGGAAATTACAAGGGAAAATTTTATATTTTAACCGACCTAGACTGCCAAAGTAATTTTAAGCTACATCGTTAAGTACACACAAGAATAGAGCAAAGCATCTCCTTCAGTCTTCCACTAAAGTATTAACGAGAATCTTCCGCAGAAAGTACTGCTACTTACTTTAAAATTCCAAAATATACAAAATTAATTCCACAAAGTACCTTATGCACATCGCAACTGCGAAGCTCCCTGGGGATCACTCACGAAATTTCCTGTTTCAGAGGTGCAAAACAAGCTGGAACATTGAAGCGGCGCCTAACGATGCCAACGACAACGCCATCGCATTGTGAATATTGAATGAGCCCCACTCTTATTTGAATAGGCCATAGTACTTGGGCATGGAATATAATAGGTACAGAAAGTCAGCTCCCATGCAACAAGCGAAGACGCACGCACACATTGTATGAAACTAAACTGTTCACCGTATCCGATGTCGCCCAAACTTATTTTCTTAACTAAGAGGGCTCTTTGAAGAGTAGCAAGGCTATATCTCAAGAATCTTTATGCACGTGGCTAAGAACTATCTTGTCATTTCAATAAATTGTCTCGAAACAATTTCTCAGGTAAATATCTGACTATCAACACCCTTCAATCTGTCAAGTTAACTCCGGAGCTAGAAGATCCTTGTAGCTCTGTACGAGACCGTAGTCATACGATGATTTTAGGTCGAAAGGGGAAACAAATGCCAGTCGTCAATACGCTTACACTCGCTGTACCTGAAGCGTGTCTATGTGTGCGTGTATTTTCGCACCTTGTATGGAGTCGCACTTCTATACTTATCTATTCTGTGACATCAGTATCGGTACTTAGGTATCGGGCGTACTTGAGTATCGGCCGTACTTGGGTATCGGTACTTATTATTAAAACAGGGAAATTGAAACGAATCTTAGATGTAATGGAACCGGGAGTTTGATTTGTGTTTCACAAAGTGGTTTCTTCGCGACTTGTTTGAGAGCTTTTCAGTGTGAAAGGAGAAATTTGTAATAGATTTTGTAAATCTCTTTTGTTTTTGGATATTGCTGAGATGTCTGTTCTTGGTATAATTACTGGGAATTATAATTGCGACGACAGTTTAATCTCGAAACTGAAAATTGCCACGTAATTATATTATAATTGCATGAAAATATATTATATAAATAAATAATAAAAATATCGCTGGACATTACACACAGCGCTATCTAGTGCCACACTAAGCAACGAGGCTTGTGTCGTGGACACCAGATAATTGATATACTACATAGATACTTTTTGTTTGTAAATACATACTTATTATATACATATAAACATCCATGACTCGGAAACAAATGTCCATGCTCATCACACAAACGCTTGCTCCTACCGGGATTCGAACCCGGAACCCTATGAACGTAAGGCAGCCTCACTACCGCTGCGCCATTTGGGTCGTCAATATATATATTTATTTAATATATATTTTTTGAGTAGTCATAACATCAGTCTGTAATCCTTGGATGTTTAGGCAGAGGTGTACCTAATAGTACAACCACATTTCGCCAGTTATTTTTAAGTCCCATGTAATAGGGGGTGAGGCCTATTGCCATTAACTGGGCACTAATCCAGACTCCGTGGCTGCTACTGAGAAATTCCTGATGGAAAAACCCAATCACACTTTACCCGACCCGGGAATCGAACCCAGGCCTTTATGCTCAGCAGTCGCACTTGCGACCGCTTGACCAACAAAGCAGTAACGAGTAAAATGTTCGATAAAGGGTTAGTACCATTGTAGCGGTCTAAAACAGTGACATAAGCCCCGTTCATGACCTACGCCGAAGCGATTTGCGTCAAGGGACTGCGCGCGCTTCACCTGTTTCCGACACTCTACAGGTCGCATCGCAATGCAACTTTTTATCTGTTTTCTACGCAGTCACTGGTGCAAGATGTGTGTCGTCTCTGCGTCTAGCTCGTAGTCAAAAATTACAGATCAACATTTATGGCCAAACAAAATTAATCAATACGAATAGGAAATCCAAATAGCTTCTTTTATTATTCAATATTAACATAAAGCTTTATATCCCAACACCTATATGAGGGATAAACATTTTTCTTATAAAGACGCGGATGAGGGTAGACAGTGAAGTGGCATATTAAATAATGTGCGACGTAAGGTAACGAGGGATAATCCTACAAAGTCGTGCTACTTTATTGGACACGGCATGTATTAAGCCGGCTGCTATAGACCTACTTTTTATGGCAATCCCTGTTATGTTCGCCTTAATTATGTCATTACAGGAGCGGGTCCATATTAAGCTATAAATAATCGGGATAATGTTGCTGTGTTCGGGTATTTACGGATTCAATTCTTTAAGTTTTTTAAACGTGGCTTTTGTTAGTTTAGTATTTAGGTAAAATACCGTTTAGTGAGGAAAATCGGATAAATGATGTTTATTTTACAAATAGCTTTTTACACTTTTACACGTCTTCTTTTTTAAAACTGGCTGAGGCCCGCGTTTCGTACCTGACTACTCTGAGAAGAAACAGCCGAAACAAACTCAGAGGTCATTTCTAAGGACATAATCTTGGTCAACTCACATGAAGACTATGCAGATGAGTGTCTGAGATGGTATTTTGAAGAAAGTGATAATTTTCTGTTAGGAAAACGAATAAATCCATTTGTATAAATATTTTGTAGCCTCTACAGAATATCTGTTTGTGTTCCATCAAAAAGAAATACGTTTTTATTAGACAGATACCAAAAAAACGAATATCTACTTACTTATTTACTAGATAAACTTTTCGACTTTTATAAACATCGTTCTGAGAATTTTAAGAATAATTTGATAAGAGCCATTCATGGCCATACATGTAGTTATGAAAATGAATATTCTTTTAGCTGAACAAAAAGCGGTTTTTAAACTAGGTGAGGTTTTCATTAAAATTTAAATAACGTATTCCAATAGCTTAATGTGTGTAACACATTCATATTTAATTTGGATATGCGCTATCACATAACTCTGAGAACAGTATTGGGTCAGTGGTAACGGCCCCGACAGCCATTCGCATTGCATTGTGTAATATACTTCATCAAATTCATTACCACTGCTCTCAAAACCTGCGCGTACAATACAATGACGCTTTCAGGATGCTGTTGCGGCTACCGCGGCGTTGTAGTGCATCGGGTATGTTCGCTGAAGCTGGCACGGATGGCTTTCACGCCATAATGCGTAAGAAAGCGACTTCCCTATGCAACGCTTGCGCAGTACTCGTAACGGCATCCTGAAAGTGATTGTTGGCAGACCGGACTGCCCCATCCAAAGGCGTTGGGTGGAGGTAGCTATAGGTAGCTATAAGTAAATTAGTAAAGGACTAATAATATGTACTAACATAGCATATAAGAATAATCATTTACTAACACACTAACCATTTATGGACTATGTAATGGGTCTGAAATAAAGATATTTTATTTTATTTATTATTTATTTATTTTAAAACGGTAAAGGGAAACATCGTGAGGAAACCGGCATGTTCTAGAACCAAAAATTCGAAGACTATTTATGTCCACCACGCTGGCCCAGTTGGCCCAGTCCCCCATAAAGAGGAGGCCTGTGTTCCAGCACTGAGACCGCGTAGGCCCAGTGTGGGTAAGTGGATGTCACATGTCTTTGAAGTTTTCGTTCTAGGATACATACCTACCTACTAATTCCTTCACGGAAACATCTTGGGGAAAACGGAACGTTAAAAGGTAGGTTTAAATCCGGTCCTGAAAAAGTGTATTAAAATCCTAAATCGATGTAAATCAGACCCAATACAAACCATTTCAACAGAAGTGACAAGATAATAAAATCTGGCAACATCTTAAGGATTTTTACAAAGATCCTTAATGTATTTACGATTTCCTTACGACCGTAATAACAGGCTTAGGGAACAGCCATTTTTTTGGACAATGACTTACCCGCCAAAGCTTTTATCAAGGTCGCCTATAAAATGGCAATTGTGTCCAAAAAGTAGTCGCTTTTATTGAAGATTGACAATGTAATTGACATCGCGGTCAAAATAAGAATAGTTTTAGACAAAATATTTCATTATTTAGGTCGGTTTATGGATATAACATCTATACGCACTACAAAAGTTACTATTCTCAACTGTGCAACGAACTTTGATGAAGTTTTCTTCTTCATTTAGAAAATTTGCATCGCTAGATTTATGGATACCACATTTTTAAATATCAAGCTTACATATAATTTAAAAATCACGATGTTTTAACAAGTTGTAAAATCCATACGAAGCGGAGACAGGTCGCTAGTTGTGTATCACTACATAGTATAAAACAAAATCGCTTCCCGCTGTCTGTCTGTCCCTATGTATGCTTAGATCTTTAAAACTACGCAACGGATTTTAATGCGGTTTTTAATAGATAGAGTGATTCAAGAGGAGGTTTTATATGTATAATACATGCATATTATAGTAGTGAAAACATTAGCATCTACATTGCACCCGTGCGAAGCCGGGGCGGGTGCCTTAAAAACTAGTCTATTTCACCGAACCATCCATGCGATTAAACTCAGCTGTGTCCCTGTCGCAGTTGATTACGTTACCAATTAATTATATATGTAGTTCAACACAGAATTAACAAACCTATTTTTCGTTATCTGATTGAATAACTATTGCTTAGACTTGTCTAAGCAATAGTTATTCTATCGTTACGTTTTTTCAAAGAACCTTTTTCACTCATCAAGATGATATAGTGACAGCCTAGTGGTGTGACCAATGGACTGCCAAGTCATAGGTCTCGTGTTCGAACCCAAAACACGGACCTCTGATTTTTTGGAATCATGTGCATTGTATAATTAATTCACTTGCTTTGGTGAAGGAAAACATCGTGAGGAAACATGGCATGCCTGACAGATATATCTCGACGGCACGTAAAGCCCAGTCAGAGGCCCATGGGCGGCATAAAAACTCTGACACCAGGTTAGGCACTAACCACACAATAAAGAAAGAATTTTACCAAGTAATTCGTTCGACACAATTGTGTCGAACGAATTACTTGGTAAAATTAAGCAAAACATTTTCTAATTGAATATCTATTCGTTTTTTTCTTACGGATGCTTTTTCACTCATCAAGAACATTACCAAGGTCCCAACTATACGCATACTCATAAATTCCCTATTCTCACCATCTGTTAATAAGGCCCCTATAAATTCAAATGGCGTACGATATTTCTCGTATCCCGTGGCACATCAATCTATGCCAAGTAATACTGTCAAGAAACCGGTGCCACCGTAATTTATAGTTACATTTCTCAAGTTAGATGACCATTTTAACTGTTCCTCGCTAATTGTCAGCCCTAATCGAAATTCTGCCTATTAATAGTATAGAATTGTATTCAGAAACTGTTAGCTCTTAATTCCTTGACTTGGAGGATTGTCTAAGAACAGACAAGGTTAATGGTGGAGGAATTAAACGAAATGGTGGACCGTCTTAATTGCTTTGGTTGTCAGTTAAGAAATTTTGAATAAGGAATTTCGACTCGTCTGAATCGATATGATTCTGGCCACCTAACAATACTGTTGTTATTAAATAAATAAATATCGTTGGACATTACACACAGCGCCATCTAGTGCCACACTAAGCAACGAGGCTTGTGTCGTGGACACCAGATAGTTGATATACTACATAGATACTTTTTGTTTGTAAATACATACTTATTATACATTCAGGGACGCAGAAAGAAAATGGAACTAAGCAAAATAAACAGGCATTAAGCAACATTATTTACAGAAGTATCCAGCGTCCCCTGTCTTTACAGTAGTATTGGCAAGGCAATAAGCGCCATATTTAATGAGACTTCAAAACATGGAAATGTAAAGTAGGTGAAGAAATGTAAGAGTACCATATAGGTAGGCACTTCTGCCTAACCCTTCGAAAATACAGGCATGATAATAATATAAGTTCTGTTCATTTCTTCAGGATCAATGACCTTGCCATGATGTACGTATGTGTGGAGATGTAACTATGTAAATTTTCTTTTATCCCTACATCATTATGGAAATTTGTTCTTTTGAATAATACAGAATAGTCTAATGAGAAGCTGAATATGCGTAAACTTTGGTATTTCTTATTGTGATGACGTCATCGCTTTGTGGCTTATCAACAAACTTGGCTCATTGATTATGTTTCGCATTCTTATTCTCAGTCAAAGTTGGTACGAAAATGTATCATTTGCTTGACAAAACAAAACGAAATTAAAATCGTCTCGAGTAAATTTAAGACAATTTACATACTGAAAATTCTATTGAAATGAGAGTTCATAAGTTAGTATATGTATATTTAGGTATATAGTAATAAATTACCACCTAGTAAAGTTTTTCCAAGAGAAACCCTCAATCATCTTCTCGTCGTTTTCAATAACATGAACTGACTCCTAATCGAATGTCTAAATATTATTGCAGTGCTGAAGTTGAAAATCCAACAGAGCGCTATTATTTAGGCAATCTTTTATTTATCTCCTAGTTTTGGTGCAAACAGGCATCGACCTGTTGTCGCCCACTGGTGGCGTCACAGCGCCCAGTTGCCCACTTCACAGTTCACCACTTTGCCCAAACTTAAACCATAATAATTACTTAAAAGATTCAGCGGTACGTAATCACCGAGTAACATCCAACGGAAGTCATTTAGACAACATAAAAAATGCAATTAAGTTACCAAATGAGGCAGAAAACGCAATTTCCTTTGTTCCATTTTTAACTTTTCTACCAAGTTTAAAAAAAGTATAATAATGCTTCAGGAACTTAATGTTTCATTGTAGGGGGGGAAATTCAATATACTGCAATGGGTATTCCTCATTGCATGCACGATAAAAGGGACACCAACGCGAAAACGGAAACCATATACTCAGTACGTCATTCCCCCAAATAGAAATTTTTCGTCGGTTATTAAAAAAAAAACAACTGTTTCCTACAAAAGTGCAATACCTACACTGTCAAAATGTATGGAACAACTGTTTTTTTTTTTAATAACCGA
Source organism: Standfussiana lucernea (assembly GCA_964057025.1). Classification (NCBI taxonomy): domain Eukaryota; kingdom Metazoa; phylum Arthropoda; class Insecta; order Lepidoptera; family Noctuidae; genus Standfussiana; species Standfussiana lucernea. Next base: position 11,503,150 of record OZ059797.1, on the reverse strand, counting down.
CGAAAAATTCCTGTGTGGAGGGGGGTTCAGAATGATGTACCGAGTATGTGGTTTCCGTTTTCGCGTCGGTGTCCCTTCAACCCCGTATATTTAAAAAGTAGTCTAGTAATCTAGATTGGACTCAAGGTCACCAAAATGACATAACACAGGATGGAAATAATGGTCATAGCTAAGCAGAACAGCTACAAGGCTCTTTATTGTACCTTAGCATGTAAACAAAGTTTAACAAACAATGCTCTCAGAAACCATGCTCATCCTCTTGTACCTAAACACGTCATGTATAACGTTCCCCTGAGTTAAGTAAGAATTCTATTGAGCACAGAAGAAGCTGTGATTATACTGTCAGAATCTATCTGGATACAGTGTTTATTTATATATTTGTATCACTACATAGTATAAGACAAAGTCGCTTCCCGCTGTCTGTCTGTCCCTATGTATGCTTAGATATTTAAAACTTTGCAACGGATTTTGATGCGGTTTTTTTAATAGATAGAATGCTTCAAGAGGAAGGTTTATATGTATAATACATGTATATCATAGTAAAGAAAACATTAGTATCTACACTGCACCCGTGCGAAACCGGGGCGGGTCCCTAGTATATACATAAACTCATGCGTTTTCCCATGGGATTGGGCAAACACTACAAAATGAACTTGTTACGATTCTTAGATACCCATACATATTTAATTTTTACCAAAATTGTAACACGGCTCTATCACTATGTTCTTTAATTATGGGAACAATGACACAACAACCAGCAAAAGAATAACTGCGTAACTTTCTTATAGTAATGGTAATTCCATTCGTTTTGTCAGTAAAACAACATTCATTGCGTTATTTACGTTGCTCAGCAGGCAGTTGTTTCAAACATATACAGCAATGTAATAGTAAATTCTTTCAAAATCTGGGTGTGTTATGCAAGTGCAATTACTAAATATTTACTACCGGTTACATACAGCTGATACCTGCAGCATAACTTGCAGTACTTCTTATACTCCTAAATTCCGCTAGTGTTGGAATTTATATGCAGCTGTGGGGCTGGTGAATTGAGGGACAGGGCTCGTGGCAAATAAAACACGTGTTAGTAGAGTACACGTAGAGCTCAAATTCAAGAGAGTCTCTAATGACGGACTGATTTGACAACATGCAGGCAGTGTTGCAAGACTAAAAAATAATGTATGGGCTGCCAGCAACTAGTGAGCATCGTTGCCAAACTTGAAAGAAAATCTCAAGGACGGCCAGCTCAGAGAGTCATTACGGCAGCGTTGTCAACGAATTCAAACTTAGTCATAACTCACAGACCGAACTCGGTCAACACGATTCGACGAAAGTTCCTCACAGTCGCTAGTTGGACGGACTTCGCAATTGTTTAAGATCTCTTGTAATTGCTTAAATGGGAATAGTTCGTTGGGTTTAATTGTTTTTCAAGAGCAGGTGCACGTTGCTGAAAAAACTTGCACTTTTTTACAGAAACGTCGTTGGTAATCTAAAAAGAGTGCTACGCAAACTTAAATGCAAAGGCGATGTGAATTTAAAACAACGTTGACACAAAACCTAACAAATATTTATGTATTATACCTATTTAGGAATTTTACATAAACATATCATCACGTCTGTATTCATCGAGGGGTTAGGTAGAGGTGTGCCTAATATGACACCCACGTTTTGACAGTTATGTTTAAGTCCCATATAGTAGGGGGCGAGCTTATTGCCGTCAACCGGGCACAAATCCAGACTCCGTGCTTGCTACTGAGAAATTCTTGATGGAAAAACCCAATAACAATTTTCAGCTCAGCAGTCACGATTGCAACAACTAGACTAACGAGTATTTATTCGCACTATTTACTAGATTTATTGAATACTCGCTGTTTCCCGCGACTTCGTTCGCGTGGAAATTTTGATGTGTTTTTCCGGGATAGCCCATGTGTTATTCCAGACTATAAATCTATATCTGTGCCAAATCTTATCCAGATCCGTTCAGTCGTTTTGGCGTGATTGAGTAACAAGCATCCATCCATCCAAACTTTCGCATTTATAATAATATAGTAGTAAGAAGTAGTAAGATGGCCGATATTCATGAAATATGGTCGTATAGCCGACGATCATATTTCATTAATCTGAAGAAGCATCTCTGAATCAACAGAAAAAAATATTCGGTGATACTGGACCCCAATTAATTTGGGATCGGCGCAGCATGTCTTCCTCTTCCATACTTCTCTATTATGTGTCATCTCATCAGACACTTCCTTTCTTGCCATATCAGCCTTCACACAGTCCATCCACCGTTTCTTTGGTCTTCCTTTATACCCATCCACATTCATACTCTAAACTTTCCTTAGGACATTTTCCTCATTCCTCCACATCACGTGCCCATACCACGATAACCGATTACCACACAACTTTTCAGTCACCGGCGCCACTTTTAGACTGCCTCTTATGTACTCAATTCTTATTTTATCCATTTGTGTAACACCATACAACCCCCTTGGTGTTCTCATCTAAGCCACATGCTATTACCTTTCACCTTTCATTCATCCCTTTTGTGGCCGAACATTCTGATCCATACAAGACAGTCTGAATGGTCTGAAAGCTCATTCACACCAGGACGATTCGTATTTTTTTTTGACGGCTGCTATGCTTTTTAAATGCCCGTGTTCACACTTTCCAAGCCAACATTCTCCAGCTTCTGTTGCCATTTCTCCAATCTGCTCTGGATCTCAGGTCCATCTTCACCGACTAGAACAATGTCGTCGGCGAACAGCATGCACCAGCTAAATAAATTAAAATAAAAAAAATAAAAAACCGTAAACATTAAACACACCTTCATAGCTGCTAAAAACCGATAACATTCGTGAACTTTAACAAAAGAGCCATCCACAGCAACGTTAAACACGCGGGTATTTTAATATTAAAGGAGCTCACCCAAAAATGTCAACAAAACAAAACTTTGATTAAAACTCGTCACGACCTCTGGAGTTGAATGGGCAAATTTTCCAGGAACTTAACATACTTCGGGAACAGCGTATTCATAACCCGGTTTGTAATTCTGAAATATATGTGAGGTAACTGTTTACTTAAAACGAGAAAACTGCGGTATACAGTATACTACTCTATGGAATTCTGAAAAGCGACTGCAACTTTAAAAAATATATTTACATAGTTTGTTTCCTTCATGTCTATTTTGGTAAACTAACAACGCTTTGCATCAACTAAATACTTAACGATTATGATTCTTGGTATTTAGCAGGTTTTAATGTAATTCATCATTACCATAAATAATTTGACTTTAACTTTGAGCATATTGATCATCAAGTGCTTTGTGTTGACGATTCCATCTAATTTATCTAGATCGAAATCTAGCATCATCCACAGCTCGACTTCAGCGACTGCTGGGTATAGGCCTCTCTTTGCTTGTGCCAAGCTCCACATTCTTGTGCCCGTTTAATCCAGGATATTCCCGCGATGGTAAGAATGTTATCTGCCCATCTCGCCGCCGAACGACCAACACTTCTTTTGCCATAGGTATTTGTTTACGAAATATGACATGTATGGAAAATACAACACAAACCAACCAGCTATTGCAGGATACCGATGAACAAATTCAGGGTCAGTTTCAAGTTTTAAAAACTATTAAAAACAATCATCATAAAGCCTCCCACACACAGGCGCAGCGCGTCACGCGACGTTAAAATCTCCGTAGAACAAATTGTATGAAAACGCGTGCGCGTGTTCACACTGGCGCGTCACGACGCTTTGCGTTTCAGATAATTTAATAACTTTTCGATAGTACCGCGCGTGACGCGGTGTGAAGCGCGGCGTGATCGTGATTTTTCTCGATAGGATCGAGAACCTCTAACCTAACCTAACCTATCCCTTTTCTCCAGGTGGAAATCCTTAACGAGTGTCCTCCGCCTTGGGGAGAGCGGAGCGTGTTAACTAAAATCACCCCGATGTTCAGTCCCACACTTGCATCGGGAGGCAGCGGTATTCTGATGTGACTTCCGATGCCTTGAACTGGTGCTGACCCATTTAACAAGCGGGCGTCTGCTATGGCCCGTCTTAGATATCGGCCCTAAAGCGCGTAAGGAAATAAGGCCGTTTTGCGCGGTACATTTTTCGTAGCCGAAACCTTTGGACCCCGTTTTTTATTTATTTCCTTGCATAAATTATTACAATTTCTATTGTATTACCTTGCTATTTACATTATATTACCCTTTTAAATAATCATATTACACAAAACTATACAGACGCGCCTGTGGGAACGAGGCTTAAGTCTAAATTAGACGACTTGAAAAAAAATGAAAAAGTAATTTACCTAATCTTCTAACATAAACAAAAGATTAACCAAAATCATCTAAATAAGAAGATAAACACTATTAATTTCCTATTTACCGTTATTGGTACAGTTAATTAAACTGGATAATTAATTAGGGTGTAATTATTGTAGTCAACTGGAACACTTAAGCTGAATTGTAATGAATAGAATCAGATTTGTGTAATCGGCGAATAATTTAACCTTCCGTTAAGTGGGCGAGGTAGGGATGTACGACACTTGTATTTGTGTATCGATACCGTGGATCGATTCCTATCGCACCCGAGTAATACGATTCTATATTCGAATCGAATGGTTTCGATCTAATTCTCCTATATCGAATCGTATTGTATCGTCCATATTAAATGTAAGTATCGTATCATACTTAATAATACAAATGAATTCTTTTGTAATCGTTTGGAATAATTTTACTTCATTTCATAATTATTTAAATCATTAAACGTTATAAAAAAAATATAATAACTACTTAGCTACTGTACATACTTAAAACTATAAAATTATCTAGACTAAAATATAATAGCGTTAAAAAATTCCTCCTCAACGCTGTCAACCGGTAATTAAAAGTAAAAGTCTCTGGCTAAAGCAAAAACTAGCCCTTGGGTCACGTCAAAAAAGCTGTAAGAACTTGGACCCCACGGCCCAAGGGTTGCAACCCCAAATAAAGTTACCTTCAGCAGTGATTGATCATGCATTTTAAGAAAAGGTGACGCGGCATTATCCGCCTTTATCGTATTCGTTATAATCGATTCAAAATATCAGAGTTGCACATTATATTGTATCGATACTGCAAACAAAAGGATCGGATTGTGCATCACTAGCGCGAGGTAGTCTATCTTCTGCGTTCCAATTTACTGAGGATTAAATACAAGTGCGTTTGTCTAGTGAAATAGTTTAATTTTACCACATACACTGTATATGTATATCCTTATTCCTTAAGGGATTGCGTTTGGAGAAATAACACAACAATAGTGTGGATCGATCGTGGTTTAATCCTCGGTTACTAAAAATAACTTTTGCCCGAGACATCGTCCGTGTGGTGATCGAAAATATCCCACAAGAACGTAGTAGGTGCCTACCGAGAAGTAAGTATCCTATGTTCTAACCTAGGTCAAGGTTTACCCGTGTGCCAAAAAATTAAATTAGTTTAGCAATTAAGTCGTGAAAAGGTAACATACAGACAGAGAGTTACTTTCGCATATAAATAACCGACAAACTTTAAGGACGCTGGTGGAAACGGCCTATAAAGGTGTGCAAGGATCTTTAATGTTACTCGTCACTTCGCCATCTTATTTTGACGTGACAACGTCTTATAATTTGATGGAGCCGGCTGCACGCACGAAAAAAACATGACGCATGCGGCGTTACCTCGTTCTGAGGCGTTCCATTTAAGGCTTGAAGTACAAGCAAGAGCGCGAAACGAGCGACAAAGAGGCACAATCGGTGACGTTGTCACCTTCAAATATCGTCAGTAAACCGACTTTACAGACAACAGATTTTTTGCTATAATTTTTACAAAGCAATTTCACAAAATGTTACCTACAACCCCTTTGTCCTTTGTCATTTAAGCGCTGAAAGATTATTGTTGGTCAGGACAGTCTTAATCATTGTCATCATTGAGCAAGAGTGAAATATTCCTATAATATTTTCCCAGGCATAGCACCGAGCTGGTGCTCACAGCTTTTAGCCTCCATCCTCATCTGCTTAGCCTTTAACCAACTATGTTGGAGTCGGCTTCCAGTTTAACCGGATGCTGCTGAATACCAGTATTTTACATGGAGCGACTGCCTTTCTGACCTCCATAATTCAGTTAGTACTGGGTAATACGGTAACTGCAACGGCTGTCAAAGATCTAAAAATGGCAGCCAGTACCAACTTAACGTGCTTTCCGAGGCACGGAGGAAACTCGTTATGGAATGGATAGTCCACCAACCTTAGCAAGTGTGGCTTAACCTGAAGATCGACCCGTGCGGCTGTTATTATTAAACCACGAAGCTCCACATAATGTTAGATGTTAGTCTCCAAATATAAAATGTATAAATCCCGATTTTAACCCAAATTTTGGCATAATGCATGCATGTAGTACAAGCAAATGTTCCACAACATTGATCGTGGACCGGATTTGTACGTGTAATCCATACAATTGGGATTTTACGGAGTAATTTATGTTTATTATGTTGGCTCTCGATTTCGCTTGGTTTATTTTTGGTTTGTACCGAATTTAGAACAATTTGCTTAGTAATAAATTAACCTTATTGGTCTGAGGGATAATCGAATTAGCAGGACTTTTTTGTAACAGGTAATATTATTATCAGCTACTAATGAATGCTTTTTAATTCAAAGTGGTTTAAGAAAAAAGGTTGGCTTATTATTTTGTTTTTAATCTGGTACTATTGGGTTTCTAAAAGCTTTGGATTTAACCCTCCAATTTTGTAAGACAATTATTTAGAAGGTTTGAAAGAAACCGTATACTAGCTCGAACCTAACCTTTCGTGTGTTGTTACTGTACCAAGTAAACAGTTTTTTTCTTTATTTATTTTAGTCTTTTCATGGACGAGTAATAATATCTACCAGTAAAAAAAAAGCATAAAAGCAATCAGTCTTTCTCAAACATCATCAAACTGATGAGTTAATAAAAAAGTGATTATAAAATTTTATATCCAAAATAGCTAAATTGCCATCGTAAAAAAACCATTGAATTAATTATAGGAACTCTATAATGTCTATCATTTTTTACGATGATTAGTGGGTGGAAAATCTTCTTTATGGGAGTTCGAAAGTTCTTGTTTCTGATGCCAAGACTCATATTATACCTCTGCGGGTATTCTGACTGATCCCTTCGCAGTTATTTTACCTCTGAAACCGCAGTCCAACAGCAACCTTATAGTTACGTAAATAAAGATCAAAACACGTTTGGTATGATTCGGACACATATGCAATAACGGAGGTAAAATAATGATCCCGTGAAGGGCCTGTCCATTTCAACCAAATTTTATCTGTGAATGCGGGAAAACACAGAACTAAAATAAATGCCAAGTATCAAGTTTGCCATATTGGTGCATTTTTTTCTTGACACTTGAACTGCAAACTTAAAGTGATCATACTGTACCAGTACCCGGGCGTTATTGACATATAGAACTGTCATGCAGCTGCCACTATCGTCAGAAACGAAAATCCTAACTTTTCTAAAAACTCAATGGGCCATTATTTAAGCCATACGGATACTGTAAATAATTATGGCAATAATGCCTCAAAAACATTCATAGTAGAAATAATTCATTCATAAAACAGAAAACCCAGACAATACCACTCAACTGAGCCAAATATCAAATATTACTGATGAAAATGAATTTCAGAGTCTCAGAGATAAAACAGAAGAAACCAAAATGGCTGCCAAATCTAATTCCCGACGAATTACAAGGGATACGTCCGCGGGTTAATCGGATAGAAAAGTTTGAATTCCTTAATAAAACCATATCGTCGTCGTCGACTCGGTATTCTCGTCTACGAACATTTATCCTTTATTATTATAAAATTGGGAGTCGTTGAAAAGTTTTCTAATAAGTTAGTTGAGCCCTCGTTTAAATTCCAGGTATGGGGCGCGGATCTCAATCAAAGTTGGTCGCTTGAAGCGTGAAGTTGGTCAAACAGCGAGCTAACTTATGCGAAAACGTGTCTCTTCGTTGGCGTTAATTGTGTGTGACTAATGTGCTATGGGGGTTTAAGTAAGTTGCAGAATACATTAGGAAGGTAAGTACTGTTGTGAAAAATAAATTGTTCTAGGTAACGTAAGTACGAGTGGAAATTGCAATTTTGAGTGTCGTGCCTTAATCATTTTAATCAAGCAGACTACAGTCTGTATACCAACAAATAAATAATGTTATTACTATTAGAGTTTTTTAGTTCTGGCTCGGACCAAACAGGTCAAATATATATTACCCGTAATCAAGAAAGCAACTTACAATAACATAGTAGCTATAAAAGCCACAATGCTTTGCTTTTTTTTATTTTTTGTTCTGTCTAGGTTTTATGTTGCTCGCTTGTAAGTCATCTTCTCGTTATGTGTAACGACTCTTCATGCGATGCAAACCTACCAATCAGAAATCTCTTTAGTGCATACAGCTGGATTTACTTGCAGATTCTTAAAGATCAACAAACCCCAGAGAGAAGACCGTAACGTTAAAGAAGCTACTTACATAATAAACTTACATGGAAGATGGTATCATACCGTGTAATATTAAGTTACGAACATGCAGCGTAACTAAATGTATTACCTTAAAGGAATACTGGTACTAATATAGTATTCCCTTGAGGGCAAACAGGATACCTACATTATGTTTAGCAAGACACCTTGTGGAAGAAACGCTAAGGTACAATATTACATACACAATTGTTATTAATAAAACCTTAGAATGTTATATGAGCCTATTTGTAATTTAAATTTCAAATCAAACAGTGGGAATGCCTTGTTGGTGTAGTGGTCGTATTCGCGACTGCTGAGCGTGAAGTCCTGGGTTCAATTCCCGGGTCTGGCAAATGTTTGGATCAGGATTTTCTCAGCAGCAGCCACGGAGTCTGGATTTGGTGACAATAGGCTCACTCACCCCTATTACATGAGACTTAAACTTAACTGGAGAAATGTGGATGTACTATTAGGTACACCTCTGCCTAACCATTCGGGGATTATAGGGGTGATGTTATGTTGCATAAATGAACCGTGGCAAATCCTAGAACCAAAACTTCGGAGACATGTACACCGTATTGGATTACTGCCCATTTCCTCCCATGACCAGAACTGGGTCTGTGTCCCAGTAGTATTAACGTTACAGTCTAATTATGCTACGTTGTATGACCATTTAGAGAAACAAATAAGTTCGTATTGGATAGAAACAAATTAAGATGGCCACTTTGTATGATCATTCATTATTTTGCAGATAGAAAAGTATGTAAAGGTCCCTGAAAAACAGCTGGCAATACATTTAAAAAAGTCAGACTTTATAAATGGAGGCTTTATAAAGTCGTATATACATACGACCTTTTATGTGGCAAATCAGTTTGCGTATACACGCAAAATAACAAATAGAACCTCATCAAATTATGAACCTACTCATTGTGGGCTCTCGTATTATATTCAATGAAATAATAAAGAAGATTTATCCAATGTATCTTACAAAAATAACAAGGGTAAAGAATAAGTTATTTCTCTTTTATATCAGCCTTTTTGCTTTATTTGGAATTGGGGAGCTGATGTATGTGATCAAGGTTAGGGCTCAAATGCTTTATTTATAGAACAATAAGACAAAACATTGGATAAAAGAAAAGAATTGGGAACACCAAAGAAATGAATATAAACAAAGTTACGAAACTCAAGTATAGTGCTGCATGGTTTTATTCACTCGTGGCCATAGTTGAACAAAGATTGCCATCTTGATTTTTAAATTTGAAATACAAATTTCACAAATACACACATCAAAAGTGTCTAGGGATCAAGCATTTTTATGCGGATTTCTTGAGATTGAGATGTGGCTTTGTAATAAATTTATGATTTTATAAATTTATATGGATCCTTTTTGGTGCATTTCATAATTTGAATCAGGAACTCTCAATCAAATTCGAGTAAAAGATGAAAATAAGCTGTCAATATTTTCCCTATAAAAACATACAACGCATTGAAGACATTATTAGTGCTACTGTTTCCCTACTACTGATTAAAACCAACGTTATTATGGAGCGGCGACGTCATTTAAGCAGGGAAGAAATGCTCAGAGCCGTGGGAATGATAGAAGCTGGTTCCCGGCAACGTACTGTGGCTTTAGCTCTGAATACAAGTCAGAGTGTTATCAGTCGACTTTGGACACGTTACCGAAGCACTGGTACCGTGGCTGAGCGCCATGGAGGACGGTATCGCTGCACCACACGGAGACAAGACCGATACATTCAAATCTTAACTCGAAGAGCTCCAACAATAACCGCCATGATGTTAGCCGTGAGGCTTCATCACTCTTCAGGGAACTTAATTAGCGACCAAACAGTCAGAAACCGCTTGCATGAAGTGAACCTTCATTCCCGAAGACCGCTACGGGTACCACCTATAGCAATGCACAATCGTAGGATTCGATATCAATGGGCTCTTGAACACAGAAATTGGGCAGAAGAACAATGGCGTTTCGTGTGCTTTTCTGATGAGTCTCGTTTTGGTATGAGACCGGATACAAGACGTATACGACACTGGAGAACCCCTGGACGCCAACAGCGATTAAAATCCTGCCAGGAAATCCATCCTTATAGTGGTGGAACCATCATGGTATGGGCGGGTATTTGGATCGGCGGAAGAACTGAGTTGATTTGGATCAGAGGCAACCTCAACGCTCAAATTTATGCTGAGACGATTGTATCAGACGTCATCGTTCCTCTACAAGTGCAAATCGGTCCCTTATTTCAGTTAATGCATGATAATGCACGACCGCACACCGCAAGAGTTGTAAGACAGACTCTCGCCGCAGCTAACATCAATGTCCTGCCCTGGCCTGCTCAGTCGCCAGACTTGAACCCGATTGAGCATGCATGGGATATGCTACAGAGAAGAGCTCTGCCGAATATGGAGGGTATCCAGTCGCAAGAAGACCTTTTTTTGTTGTTGCAACGAACATGGGCGGCCATTCCACAGCGTGATTTGGATGAACTCATTTTGAGTATGCCAAACCGATGTTCTTGTGTTGTTAGTGTTCGCGGTAGAAACACGGATTATTAATTGTTTAAGTTACCCAATAAAATTTTAAAGAAAACTGTTATTTCAGTCTTTTTTTCGAACTTTAATGTTAGTGGTTCAAATGTCAAAAATCCCTTTATTAGGAAAATGGCAAAGGCGATCGGCAGGGTTGTATGGGAGTTTCGTACACCTAATAAAATATCGTGTTTTGCTATATTTTTTGTTTTAATTGGTAGTCAATACGATAGGCAAGCCCTTTTAAAATTCTTAGATTTTTAGAAGTTGGGACTTAAAAGTTATAACCAGTTTTATTTTTGAGGTTATGTCCCAATAAATATTATTGAGGTTATGTCCCAATAAATATTATTACGTGTTCTAGATAGCTGGTGCTGTCTTTGTAATGTTTTACTTATCATTAAGTTGACAAATTGACATGAGAATTGTACCTGTTTAGTAGGGTGCTTTAGGAGAGATCTACGTCCAGCAGCGGTCTGGAATAGTTTGATGATGATGAATGATGAAGTGCTGATGGAGTTTTGAGTGTGGGTAAATAAAACTACTTTGTTTTTGTAGGAAATTACATTTATTTTATTGTTCTTATAATTACCTAATCGATTCTTAATATTATTTCATCTAGGAAAGGGGCAGGTCGGGTCATACCTTCATGGCGAGCGTAACTAAGGTACCAAATAATGCTCATAACATGTGAGCAGCATCCCACTGTTCTTAAACCTACAATGCAATTACAGCAATAACTTTTGATTGCGTCCGGACCATTCATATTTGTTTCTGCAACTATGAAAACAAAATAAGTTCTAGCAGAAGAATGGCGGGACTTTATTTTAGCACGGAGCAACATTGGGTTTATTCCCTCTAAGCCATGTATTCTCTCTCGAGATACCTCTAATGTATATACTCCATGAAAGCGAAAATGCTCACCCACATATGAACGAGCCTGGCGAATTTGATATATACCACAAGCAAATAATATCAATTCCTCCATGGATAGTCGCGGAAAGGAGAGGGTTGTCGCGTCTATGGGTACAAACCAGGAACCGCGCCTGTTTAAATTATGTAACCTAACTAATTCAGCTACAGTATTCGTTAAAAACAGGCGCTCAAATATGATTGACACAAACTGCTCTGCATGTATATTTTCTGTAAATGGCGGAGTAAACGCATTCAGCAGAGCAGCTGCTATTTTAAAATCTGCCATTAAACTGCGACAACCACGGTTAAAATATTCATGGCGGAATATTTTGAAGTCTCTCTTAAAACGGCCATTCACAGCTTCTACTACCCACCTGTTAATAGTGACACAGCGTGAACGGTTGGCATCAAGAGTAGATAGCTGTGATTGGCCGTCTTCTTTGGTTTCAGGCATATGACCTATATATCCTTTCTGATGCAGACTATCCATGCAGTCACGAAAACCTCTATCTACAATGAAGATATCGTTTTCGTTATAAAAATCATTAAATTCAGTTTCATTTAATAAATTATTCATTATGGTGGCATCATTTGTAGTGGCACTATATGGTCCGCGTACATCTATAATATATCCATCAGAGGCACAGAGGATAAATGGCTTTAATAAATTCCTATATTTATGAAGGGAGTATGTATCCTTTTGGAACAAGTAATTACTACTTTTTTGTGTATATATATATGTTGCATCAGCTATTGTGATTGCAGGTTTTTGATCAGCTGGTGCATTAGGCTCACCAAAAATGTGATCGGCAATGTATGAATTTCTTGCTGCCACTTGCTCCCTTCTTAAATGAGAAAAACCAAGAAATTGTGGAACATAATCAGTTAGCAAAATATTTCTTGCTACAGACATTAATGTCTCTAGGGTCCTTCTCGGAACTTGAAATAGACATGACAATCTGTCCCCTGAATCCCCAGTCCTTAATTTACACAATAAGGCTGTTAATGCAAAACTACCCCGATGCATATTCTTAAGCCTCGGTGTTACATCTAATATTTGTTGATGTTGTTGTTTATTTATGCCGATAAAGTACTGTACTTGGTTATCGGGGTAGTTTTGAATATTCTCATAAGAGATATTACTTAACCCTTCCATTAATATAAAAATAATCTCCTCTATGTGTGTGGAAGTAAAGCTATTAAGGCTATACTCAGCAGTATACAGGTTTTCATAATTAGCCTCCTGTCTATGTAAGGAGCAAATACGAGCACCTCTTGGTATAAAATATTGGTACCTAACCAATACGTGTTGCCTGGTTTCTTCAGGCACAATATTTCGCTCTGGTTCCGTGCACTCTTGGAAAATGCAATGTCTTGGTGTTTCAGCCGCTCTTCTTATATTGGGCAACACAATATGTTGGGGTCTTTCTTGTGGTTCTTCTGGAACATTGAAGCTCAAATCTCGAGCTTGGCCCCAGCAAACTCCACAAACTTCATTCATGGATGACATCTGTAAATATAAATAACATTGATGAAATAAAAATTAAACACTAAGTTTGATAGACATAAATTGCACCCATCATGACCAAGCTACAGAATAGTTCTTGACATACAATGATTGGTTTTCACCTTACAGAAAACCTTTACCAAAAATATCTATGTTGTGTTAATATGAGTGAATAGGTTTATTGCTCACTGGAGTAGAGAAGAAGGGCTATGTGACAATGGAAAAACCAGTATCCTTTTGTTGTTAGTGGAGCCAACATCATGACTGTCCCAGATTTAGCAACATAAAATAGTAATTGCCCTTTGCGTGACACATGTTTATAAGCTAATTACTATAAATATATTATTTCGTATATACCTGCTGGTGCTCCAACAAACGAGCAGTATTGTCGGGATTCCACTCTTGATCTGATGTTGGGGTGGATAGACTCTGACCACATACAGCACACAACAAATCAGAATGATCACTCTCCAGATGATCAGGTACAATGGGTTGAATATCTTCATTTGGTGAAACAACCCTTGTTCTTCTAGCTCTTAGCCAACATGGCACACAAGCTTCATCTTCAGAACGAAGCTAAAATAAAAAATATAAATAAAGAAAAGCTTGCATTAAAAAATGCATGGTATTAGTGAGAAATAATTATATTCTTATTTCTTAGTTTAAATCAAATCAAGGTACCTAATTGATAAAGGTTATAATAGGTACATGTTGTTATACCTCTCGTGGTTGGATCCAAGTAGCAACTGTGTTAGCCATTCTTTGTTCTTCTTCATTTGCACCTTCAATCAAAATCCTGCGTCGACTGATTCGTAGTATGGATCGTCCGCATACAACACAAACACTTTGATGGCCTATGCGTCTCCTCGGCATATTATCAGAAGAACGTGGATGAGTAGCTAGCTGCCAACATGCATGGCAAACATGGTCAGCAGGTGTTATCTAGAAATAGAAAATAATTAAGTGATTTTGAGTATGGCTGAACATTGCTTTATATGACTATGATAGTCATACTAACAGTAATAACTATTTTAACAGTGTTACGCATACCAAGTTAGGCAACCAAGTGTTAGGCAAGTAAACAATACATGTAAAAGATCACTTATGTGTTTGTTAATGTACAAACACATAAGTGATTGTTTACAGGACAAATTGTTTGTATAAAGGACAAATTGTAAATATTTATACAACCACAACAGTGTTTTAGATTAGTTTTAGTACACACATATTATTTTAGTATGATATCGTGTAGTTTAAATGGTAAGGCTACTTTTTAACACGTAAAAGTTATCACTTCGTAACTGGCACACTCGTACGCAAAATGTTATTTGGAAACTACTTACATCTCTAGGATATGTCCACAGCCGAATAGTATTGACGATATCTTCACTCTCGTCGGATAAAGCGTGCCTTCTTATTCGCGACAAGCGAACGTTGCAATTGATGCATTGCAAACTCGTCATTTTAATAATTAAAGCACGTACACACACAGCACAACTAATAAAGCGTCCTTTCGCGAAAGTACTATCAACAGATAGAGTACGGAGGAGCAGTTGCTCAACTCAACGTAAAAATGGCCAGATAATTTGCTAAATTGCTCAGATGCAGTTACAAACCACAATCCAAAACAACAGCAAAGAACTGAACAGAGACTCGGAAAGATTTTCGTAACCTGTCAATAAAATAATTGCCAATACAAAAAAGACATTGATGGCAAAAATAATATTCCAATCATTATATAGTTAACTATTAAGATTGTATGCAATAATTATTCATTGTAAGGTATAATGTGTAATTGGTTAATTATATTTACTGTTATTTCTATTTTTAAATAATTATTTATCATTTTGAGCCTCGTGATATTTTACAAATGGCAACTTCTAAAACCATAGCTACGTTTAGTTGCGTTTAGTTTTAGATTATTTTACGTTTAATTACTTGAATCTTTTAATTGATATAATTAATTAATCCGGACTTCTAAAAATACTAATGTTTCATGAAAATGAATGGTTTAGTTACCTTAATAAGTGGTACAAATTCTATCACAGAACAACAAAAAAAGTATGTTGTACGAATTCTGCCGATTGTCTTTCTTTATTAATGCAAAGGTGACTTGGTTTATCGTTACTGTGACAAACGAAAACACTTTATTTGATGAATCCTTAAAGAAAATTTTAATTAATATCAATCAGGAGAAAAGTTATTGCAAAAATATATGTTGATCCCTAGATACTTTTGATGTGTGTAGTTTACAAAATATTTATCAAAAGCGCCTAGCTATACCATTCTAGAGCTAGAAGAACCATACTGTACTATACCAATGGGCTAACGTCGACAATCAACTTTATAGGCATATCTAAAAAAAGACAATATATATTAAAAAATATTTTAAAATTAGTGTCATATGACACTAATTTTATAGAAAGGTACAGGTTGTAAGCGATAATCGAATAAATTTGCTTGTCAAACTTTTCTTGTACCTACCTACCGTGTTACGAACGTTGACAGGGCGTAAAACAAACGCCTTTAAATTCTGCACCGCTAAACTGTCATGAAATTCTAGGAAACCAACGTCTGAAGCGAATTTTATACTGGTTTCCAGTTAAATCTTTCAGAAGAAGGCTTTTCAATGGAACTTGTAAGGTCTTACATTAAGTTTTGAAAACTACCAGTGTTCTTGCTTCCAATTATGTATTACTAGCTTAGGCACCCGCGTAGAGTTCGGTATCTAATTGTCCCAAGGGATCGTACAGCCGGGATAAATTCTATGTGTTAATCCAGGTTACAGACTATCTCTATGACAAATTTATCGGAATCCGTTCAGTACAACGTCTTGATGCCAAAAAAATAAATAAAAACTGAACAAAATAATTCTTTAGTAACTGTTAAAAAAATATCCTTATCTAAGATTATCCAAATATTAATTCATCCGAAGATACGAATCTCATTTCCCTCAAGTAGATATACCTAGAGGTAGGTACGTATTCACAAACCCGTTCTCGCAACATCACAAACTTTCATCCCAGCGGATAACCGTTTATCTATGAGTTAACCACTTCAGTTACTGATTGGAGATAGCCGCTCTGTTAGCTTAGGACCAGGGTTCGTGGCAGTTGTTGGTTGTCGAGCACATAAGGGTGTTGGAATAACCTCAATTGTGCCTTGTATGTGTTAGATAGATTGACTCGTGTAGCGACGCAATTTGAGATTTTTGAGGGTTGTATTCATCTCTTTTCAATTAGTTTTTCGTTAACTAAACTGTTGCTAACAACAGACACTTGCAAAGTCTATCATCATTCAATTTTAAATCTTCTAGTACGTCTTCGAAAATGCATAGGTATAAAAATAACCCACTGTTGTGAAATAATTTAAAAGTTATTTCTACATAATAATTTCACAACATTAACTTTTTCAGTTATTGTGAAGAACTCTATAGAAAATTCGCTTGAAGTAAATTTTAACTCAGCACGCATCATAAAGAAAACTTACCGTGGAACTGAAGACAGACATCCCAAAATAAGCCTACATTCTCGGACGCCATTCCCGAGGCGTTTAAAGGTCCAAATCGCAACATAAATACTTATTTATTTCAAAGCAACGCCGTAGAAATCCTTTTCCCTTAGTAAACTTTTACGACTGGCCCAAATAATCAATTGAGACGCTTTATATTTTAGCGATGCGTACGTTTATAGGATATTTCCGTGAAAGAATTGTGTAATCAAAATTCTTTTAGTAGGTAAGAATGTCGTGAATGTAATCGTTGCTACACATTTTTTTGTTGCGTATTCAATGGGCATGTAATCTTAATGGGACCTACATACCGAAGCCAATTTGTTTTAGTATCAAATAGTTATGGAATGTCGCAACGAAATGTGAAATGTGGAATGTTTGCATGTCGGCAACTTTTCTACGCGTTCAGTTGATAAGCCGCCGACATGCCCGGCTTTGGGGCGTATACTCCATAACCTATTTGATACTAGACGAAATCGATCTTTAGATACCTATTTATCATAAGCATAAACAGTTAGCCAGCCAGCCATGATCCCAGTGCTGGGACTCGAGGCTTCCTCTCTGCGAGAGGTAGTGGACCGAAATCCAACCCACAAACAATTGTGGGTTACCAAATCCTTTTGAAATATTTGTTTCTAGCTTTCATGACATAACACTGCTTTCTAATTACTTTCAAAATGTTTTTCGAGAGCTAAATTTATAATTTATGTATGTACCTTACGAGGTGGAAGGGGAAGGGGGGGTGGAAGGTGAAGGTGGAAGGGACATCGACGACGCACAAACGATTACTACGTATTCAGCATTTAAATCTGAACATCAGAAATTTTTCAACGGTATTTTTTTAAATCAACTTTTCAATACATTTTGACTGTGTATTTATTGCAATTTTGTTGGTTTTTTTTTTATAACTGTTGGAAAATTTCTATGTGGATTCGGAATTATGTACTGAATACGTGTGCGTCCGTTTGTACGTCGATGTCCCTTCCACCCAGTACGATGTATTACACAGCTCTACAAAAAAAAAAAAATTTTTTTGTTGCCCTGGTTGTTTCAGCGGATTTCTATAATTTCAAGTCCACAGTTTTCGTATATATTCATGAAAGTACTGAATTGGCTCTGGTTTTTTTTATTTTGGCTTATTTGAATTTTTTAATAATTCACACTTTAATTTGGCTTTTTAGAACACGAATTATTATGAAGTGTTTGGTATTTTGTAACAATTCGGTTTGTGCGCATTGATTTGGCTCATTGACATATCACGTGACCTCCCTCCCCGCCGAAATTGTGCAGAAGATGTTGGGAAGCTTTAAAATTTTAGGAGCAAATCTATACTAATATTATAAATGCGAAAGTTTGGATGGATGGATGTTTGTTACTCAATCACGCCAGAACAGCTGAACAGATCTGGATGAAATTTGGCACAGAGATAGATTATAGTTTGGAATAGCACATAGGCTACTTTTCATCCCGGTAGGACGACCCCGTGGGTCAATTATCGAACTCCACGCGGGCGAAGCCGCTGGCATAAGCTAGTATGAGCATAAAGTTGCACTTTCTCCTCAGCTACCTGGATAGATTTCCTGAGAATCTGGTAAATTATAGTGAGGAACAGGGAGAGCGTTTCCACCAGGATTTAAAAGTAATGGAAGAAAGGTATCAGGGAAGATGGGCCCATCACACGATGGCAGATTACTGCTGGTCTTTAAAAAGAGATTGTCCCCAAAAAAAATATAACAGAAAAACGAAAGGCGTTTCTCTGAAGTTTAAAATAAATTTTATGATCTTGTTCTTCTTTTCAACTTTTATGTATGTTAATTTAATATTAAAACAACATTTAATAATAATTTTAAATAAAAAGTTAATAGCTATGAATATACTTGCTATGTATTTCTCATTTTTACGCATTAAAAAAAATTATGAAAATGAAGATTAAAAAAAAAACCAGAGCCAATCTTCCAAATTCATCTATAGGTTTGTGAATTGTTAGCATACAGGTACTCGAAACCACTCTTACATCAAGGGCAACAAAACCACTGTTGACCAGTGTTATTTTATCATAATTATCGCAATTTGTGCGAACGTCCCGTATTCAAAAACTAATCAACTAAAAACAAACGTTACATTATCCAGTAATATCAGTCCAATCAATTACCACAATACCGGTTTTATCTAATTGCCATTTTCCATTAGGATAGACAGAAAAAAAACCTTATTCTAAATGCAATGCACACCATTTTAGCTCTACCAACTAACCGCAGAGCCGATTAGTGGGCTCGCTACTAATTTCATTGGGTTTGCACGTAAAGCTCTATTATTTTAATTCCTATTACAACCCTCTGAAGCAAAAACTTGATGATAATTTATGTTATTGGTAGGGAAACTTTTAGGTGTCTCTAACTGGTGGAATGGAGTCACTGCCGCCTATGGCATAGTAAGCAGTATACAGTGTGTTTGGTTAACGGTTACCAATACTTTAAGGGCAGTGATCTTGTTTTTTTTATTCGGCTGATCTAGGGTTTGTTCAATGAAATGCTAATAACTTTGAATCTAAGAGACTTCGTGCAAAAGATTTTATTCCAAGGTTAAACGCCGATACTATCTAATGATTAAATAAATTTTCCTGAAAATAAGCAAAAAAAAAAAAACCTAAAAATAGAAGAAATTACAAAATTTTACACAAAAATTTTCTACATACATAGATTTTACGGAACATTTCAGGGATAATTTTGCACTAGAGTAGAAAATTTTGTAATTTGTTTCATTTTAACTGTCTTTTTGTTTAGTTTACGTGGAAATTTATTCAACAATTCGATAGCCTCAGCGTCATTTGCACGTCTCTAAGTCTCTTAGATTCAAAGATGTTAGTATTTCATTGAACATACCCTACATCAGCCGAATAAAAAAACAAGATAGCTGCCATTCGCGGGGCGTTGGGGTAGGAATATTTAGGAATGAGTATATAATATGCAATTAAAGTATCGGTAACCGTTAACTAAACACATTGTATAGCCTACCTACTCTTCTGACTCAGTGAGAGGGAGTATGGTATAATCGTCCATGCTTGGCCAGAGCACATTTTTTGGATATTCAATTAAAAAGATTCGATTTAAAAGACATTAATAACAAATAAAGAGAAAAAAAAGTCTTCGATTTTTTTTTTGTTTTTAATCTTTTTTATTTTTGTTTTTAGTAGGTACTTTTACGTACATACCTACAGTGATATTTGCATATTATAAATTAAAAAAAAAAAACTGGTTAGATTAGTATTTTATTTTAAAAAAAAAACGACAAAGTACGTATTTTAAAACAGGTTCATACAAAAATAAATGAAATTGTGAAGAATTATTTCTCTTTAAAATTACATTAATTGCCCAAAGCGATACCTATTTAGTATTTTGGTCCTGTTTTCAATTAATAACATAGCTTCAAATCAGGTATCGTAGTTCTATAATGATGGTTGATGAGGAAGGTTCTGTAAAAAAAATATAATTAATTTCCATTTTCCGATTCCCAGCATGTTGGGGGAAAAAGATTTTTTTTTCAACTGGCAATAATCTCAATAATGCGTAATATTAATACACTGTTGTTTATGAAGAGACACTAATCGAAAGAAAAAATGAAAAGTTTCAGGCTTTTTCAGATACGATATAAGAAACTGAAATACGGAGCTGCTTCAAATTTATATGTTATGTGATTTACATATGTATTTATTAAATACGTATGTAAATCACATAACATCACGCCTGTAATTCCCGAAATGTTAAGCAGAGGTGAAACTAATATAGTACACCCACATTTCGCCAGTTATGTTTAAGTCCCATGTGATAGGGGGCGAGGCTATTGTCATCACCCGGGCACAAATCCAAACTCCGTGACTGCTACTGAGAAATTTCTAATGGAAAAACCCAATAACACTTTGCCTGACATGGGAAACGAATCCAGAACCTCATGCTCAGCATTCGCGCTCACGACCACTAGACCAGCGATGCAGTAGAATGTTAAATGTACTTGATTCGATTTCTAGTTATGAATGTACTTTTAGTAAAAAAAACTATTAATTACTTAGGTAATTATGTGTTTGAGCCGTTTGGGGTTGAAACGCTAGGGCCATGGGGTCCGAGTGCCCACCTCTTATTTCGGGATATCGCCAAGCGATTGGTCGACTCTTCACGTGACCAGAGGGCTGGCATTTTTTTGGCCAAAGAATTAGCATTGCCATCCAATTTGGCAATGCTGCCAGCCTTCTAGGCACTTTTCCTGTTGACAGGGACGTGAACGAATTTTTTGACGCCCCGTAAATGTACATATTTTTATTCTTATTTTAGATCTAATATTAGTTTGTAAATAAGGTAAATATTTTGATGATTTAATAAACTGCTTACTTCTTCTTCCTTAACGCATATCCCCGCTTCGTGACGAAAGCCAATTGGGCAAAGTGTTTTTGCTGATATGGTATAGGGAGTGGCAAACGTGAGGGTTGCAAGTGCCGCAAGCACCAATAAGAAGAAGAGGTACAGCTTCATGTTGATACGAGTTCACTTGGCACGTGAATGTGCTGTGATACGATACTGACTGCTTTTATATACATACTTCAACGTTTTTTTTACAAAATGTAGTAGCTCTACATATAAACTATCTTGACATTTACTAAATGTCATGACAAACAAGTCTGTTTTTGACAAGCCGGTTTTCTTTCCTGCTTCGCCTAACAGTACCTAATCCCAAGTAACATACATTTATATTATGATAATAAAATTTATTTTGTAAGTTTAATGTAATTATGTTGACCCACCTGCAACTAAGATTCAAAACCAAACTTCAGGCTCGTACTAAGGCATGCGAAACCCAGTTTCGGTCCCATAGTTAAACCCGGGAAAAACCGGTTTTATTATGGGACCGAAACCCAGTTCCGCATGCACTAGCTTGTACCTACTTAATATGTCATTTTGTTAATTTTCGGAAAACAAAATGGAGTGATGACGACCAACTTTAGTTAGAAAACGAAATTATTTAACCGAATTCTAGTTATGTATTTGCTAGACTACTGAGGAGACGACTATAAAGACTTATGGATGTAGCAGGCTTGCTGCGCCGACCATAAATAAATTGGAGTGAGGGCATGAGAATGACAAATAGATAAAGATAAAAGACAGTAACTCACTGAATCTTCTGTGATGCAATTAAGTTTCACTATGTGGACACGCGGAAAAATCCTGGCATGTCCAGATGTCGAAATAATAAGTCATACTAATTTTGAATTTCACCAACTGTCCAGTCTCTCGTGTCGAGTTGGCGAATAACCCTGCAAAACAATGCATCTATGCGAATGTGTTTTTCTGCACAGGGTTTAACATCATATCTGGAGGGAGCCGCAAAAGTGACGGATGCAAGAGCAGCAAGCACCACCAATATTACGAGGTACAGCTTCATGTTGGTGCAGATTCACTTGGCGCAGGAATGTGCTGAGATACATGATGGACTCTGTTATACACCTACTGACAGTTTATTTATTTTTTTAAAGAATATCAAACATAAATAACGATTAGTGAACTTAAAATAGCACATAAACTAGTTTGAGGAAAATGTGCAGATACTACGTCCAAATTAGGTATTAATTAAATATTAGTGTCACTGGTATTAATTAAATTTAAAGTAAATTTAGAATCTAGAACACTAATAGCTGAACATGAGGTGCTAGTTTCGATATTCAGATCTTCAGATTCAGATTCAGAGGCTTAGTATTTTTCCATCGAGAATTTCTCAGTAGCGGCCCGAAACTGGATTGTAACGGTTACTAGCGACCCGCCTTGGCTTCGCACGGGTGCAATGTAGATACTAATGTTTTCTCTACTAAAATATGCATGTATTATACATATAAGCCTTCCTCTTGAATCATTCTATCTATTAAAAAATACCGCATCAAAATCCTAAAGATCTAAGCATACATAGGGACAGACAGAGGGAAGCGACTTTGTTTTATACTATGTATAGTGATAGTGATGGCAAAAGGTTCCCCTCTTTAACATGGGACTTAAACATAACAGGTGGAAAATATGAGTGTGCTACTAAGAACATCACTGCCTAGCTCTACGGGGATGTTGTTCCGTGCAGGAATCGAAACCGTGACACGCAGTGCAGCAGCCAATCGCTCAGCCACTGCGCCGACCGTGCCGCGTTATTTTTGAACATCAAGAGCAATTTTATTATGTTTCTTGTAGTCTCAGAACTCTAGTATATGCTCCATTTAATTTTACTGATTTAATTTTATAATATTAATATGCATGTTCTAGAAATATTTGCATAACTGATAAGTCGAATATGGTGAGATTAAAATTATTTTACCATGTTATCATCTAAGTACCTATATTCTGGCAATTAAATAAAATTTCATTTCATTTAACTTCCATTTTAGAGCACCTACGCTGGTTTAAAAGGAAAACATACAATTAGTGTTTAATTTTAAATAAAAAATAAAATATTAATCTATTAATTGTAATAAATTTAATTTATTTTCTTTACACATTATTGGGAGTTTGGTTTTACATAATAAAATTTATGCTTGTCATGATTTGTGGCAGTTCGTTGCTAGCAGTCGTACACCGTCATAGTTATTTCTGTAAAAACAATTAAAATAGATAATTTATATAATGAAATTATAACAATTTATGACTGCCTTGTTGGTAGAGCGGTCGCAAGTGCGACTGCTGAGCAGGTCCTGGGTTTGATTCCCGGGCCGGGCTAAGTGTTATTGGGATTTTCCATCAGGAATTTCTCAGTAGCAGCCATGGAGTCTGGATTTGTGCACGGATGATTGCAATTAGCTCGCCCCTATTACATGGTACTTAAACATAACTGGCGAAATGTGGGTGTATTATTAGGTAAATCTCTGCGTAACCCTTCTGGTATAACAGGCGTGATGTTATGTGATGTTTTTATTAGGTAGAGTTTGGTTTTACATAGTAAAATGAATTTTTATCATGATTTCTGTCAGTTCATTGTTGGTAGTCGGACTTCCATAAAAGTTATTTCTGTTAAAAGTTTTAAATTGTTATTTTATAGAATTAAATGATAATACTGCAAAGACATTTCAAATCAAAAGTTTGTTATGGTCGAGTGCCTCTTGTTTACTCATCCGATGTTTTGGTAATTTTGCACTGATTATTTCTCTGCTTATTATTTGTCTACTTTAGAAAAATATTCTTGAAAAACGGCCCAAAATACTGTACGAATAATTTTAAAGAATTTCTGGTACTGCACTTTTTGTGTGGTCACCCTAATAAATAGGGAAGACTAATATTGGCTGTCGGTCGGCTTCCAGTCTAACCAGATGTTGAATACCAGCATTTTATATGGAGCGACTGGCTATCTGACCTCCACAGCCCAGTTAGTACTGGGTCCCGGCAGAAGGAATAAAAGGCTATTTAAAAAAAAAATACAAACAAAATGGAATTTTTGGAATATTTTCCCATATTATGTTTGAAAAAGTTATTAACTAAGGACTCACGTCTTCTTCGATAGTGCAGATACTTCCTATTCTAACATGACCTTCAGGACAAAAATCACCTCTCGGGCTATAGGGCGTGGCAAAACTGAGGGTTGCAAGTGCAGCAAGCACCATAAACAAGACGAGGTACAGCTTCATGTTGATACGAGTTCACTTGGCACGACAATGTGTTGAGATACAAGATCGACTCCTTTATATATTATATACCACGTGGTCCATGATTTATTAATTAAGTAATTATCTTATTTGATCTTGACATTATAGATTTAGGAAAAGATATGCATAGGTAATTTAAAGTGCGATTTTTTAGGGTTCCGTTGCCATACGGCAAAATGTTATCGAGGTTCTTCAAATACATTTGCTTAAGTCTTTGATGACATATTCGCTTCTAAAGGCATAAAAAATTGGTCCTCCAATTTAAAAAAAAAGGACAGAAAACATTAGTTAGTGGGTTTGTAGAACGCAAAAAGAATTTTCAACGAAAAGTCGTTTGAATTAGATATAATAATAATTAAGTTTTTGATATACTGAATCCTTTATGTTTACCACTGTTTTCACTTTACAATTATTATTTTTTACACTTAATGTTTTTAATAATATGTCATGTATAATAACGATTAATAAACTTGAAATACCACATAAACAAGTTTGTTTGCTAGACTAGTTTTTTTAGAGTACATATCACTAATATTAAAGAAATATAAACAAATCTACAAACTAGCATAACTGAGTATGAAGTCCTGAGTTCGATATCTAGATCAGGCTTAGTGTTGGGTGTTCCCATCAAGAATTTCTCAGTAGCGGCACGGCACTGGATTTGTTATCTCCAAAATGGACTCTGTTTTAAACCACGTGGTTCATGATTTGTTTATCAATTAGCTAATTTAGTCTTAAGATCAAAGTTATTTCATTTTTGAGAAAAAATAAATCATTAGAAAAAACTTACACTGTAAATCCTAACTATTTAAAAACGTGAAAGTTTGTATGTATGGATGTATGGATGTTTGTTACTCTTTCACGCAAAAAGTAATGATCGGATTTGGATGAAACTTGGCATACATATAGTCCATAACCTAGATTAACAAATAGGGTACTTTTTATCCCGGTAGTACAATCCCGTGGGACAATAACCGAACTCCACGCGTGTATGAGCTAGTTTTAAATATTCTATCTAACAAGGCGTCATTATTATTAAAATCATTCCGATCCTTCGAGAAAGTTCCACATGTTTCTGGAACCTTCTAGACACTTGGACATAATGGAACATTCTAGGATTTTTCTCTAATCTTATAGACAGTTCCATGGTGGAACTTTCTAAACTCGAGCGTAATCTAGAATGTTCTCGTAAAGCAGCCGACGTAACAATACCAATGTGTGATCGACTGGCTTTTATATTATGAAGTTTGATAGTAATAATATTGTCATTGTTTCCTTATGTTAAATATAATAGTCTTCGAATCAAGTTATGATAAAAACAAAAAAAAAAACAATGAACAATGTAACCAGTTAATCATGTGACCTTACTACAAAGTCTTGTAAGCTTATTAAAACTTTATAATAGCCTGGATTAATAAACTTTATTATGTGCAGAATCAAATTGAATAGGAAACATAATACATAACATCGCATCCTAATGGCTGGGCAGAAATGTAGCTAAAATTGAAGTCACCAATAAATTACTGAGAAATGGATTGGGTTACTAAAGTCGAATGAAATAACAATAACATATACACAGTATTGTAACGTTTTTCTTTAAATCCCTCTTACTGAAATAAAAGTAGTTTAACTTTTTAAGTGAGTACCTACTTAACTACCTTGACTTGGGTTTGTTTCGCTAACCACACATCAAGAATAAATAACGTAATAAGGTAAAGTGACGTCAGATTACCTCATTGCAAGAGTTACTTTAAAGTCCTCACAACTTACCTATTTCTTGAGATAAATTTTAAAGATTTAGAAAGAAGAACCATCTCAATAAAATACCACTTTGCCCGACCTGGAATCGAAATCAATTCTTCATGTACCCCTTGCAACAAGCCAACAACGCTTGCTTACAAGTCCAACTTGAATTGAAGTAGATACTCTTCAAATATTAACAATACAAATCTAAGCATTCGAAAATCGTTTGCCGTGTTGTTCTTATTTACATACATTTCACATTGATTCCAATAGCTGGTAAATCACAGTATCAGTAAATATTTCATTTAATTAAATCTTCTGAGCCTACCGTAGTTTAAGGCTCGGATTCCGAACGATTTGCTAGTTTAGTTTCGAAACGGGATTAAGAGACTCAAGGTTAGGGATTAACTACATCCCTGTATCTTCGTATCTCGAGAGTTCAGTTTAATACCGAATAGAAATGCGGAAAGCTTGGTTTTATAGTTTTTACCGTTCAATCTCAGAAGATCGATTGGCCTGATCCATGATGGATCACAGTGACTATTGTTTTTCTCATTGGATCCTGATTTCAAGCTGTGGATCTACTGAGATTTTTTTTTTCAAAAAACCTTATCCTATAACCTAAAGATCTTATTCAACCTACATGATGAGTCTTTTCACTTAGAATTAATTAATTTAATTATTTTTATCACGTCCTATCCCGATTTATCCCGTCCTATCCCGTTTTATCCCGTTTTATCCCGTTTAATCCCGTTTAATCCCGTTTAATCCCGTTTAATCCCGTTTAATCCCGTTTAATCCCGTTTAATCCCGTTTAAGCCCGTTTAATCCCGTTTAATCCCGTTTAATCCCGTTTAATCCCGTTTAATCCCGTTTAATCCCGTTTAATCCCGTTTAATCCCGTTTAATCCCGTTTAATCCCGTTTAATCCCGTTTAATCCCGTTTAATCCCGTTTAATCCCGTTTAATCCCGTTTAATCCCGTTTAATCCCGTTTTATCCCGTTTTATCCCGTTTTATCCCGTTTTATCAAGTTTTATCCCGATTTATCCCGTCCTATCCCGCTCTATTCAGTTTTATCCCGTTTTATCCCGTTTTATCCCGTTTTATCCCGTTTTATCCCGTTTTATCCCGTTTTATCCCGTTTTATCCCGTGTTATCCCGTTTATCCCGTTTTATCCCGCTCTATCCCGTTTTATCCTGTTTTATCCCACCCTATCCCGCCCTGTCCCGTTTTATCCCGTTTTATCCCGTCCTATCCCGCCCTATCCCGTTTTATCCCAATTCATCCCGTCCTATCCCGCCCTATCCCGTTTTATCCCGATTTATCCTGTCCTATCCCGCCCTATCCCGTTTTATGTCTTCTATGACTACTTCCTGAATTTTGACGAGGATCCAAAACTAAACCTTGTATATTTGATAAACAAAAAAATCTGATTACAAAGGAGTTAGTGGCATTTTTAACCCAGTAGTAATCGATAAGAACAAGCTACATACCAATAGATTCCTTGAAATGAAAGAGCTAATTTTCGTGATGGACAAACCATCAACATACAAGCCAAAAGCCAGAATCGCACTTGTCCGGTTTTTCATTATTATTTTCCTGGTCTGGCTCAGATTAAAACCGGTACCGGCATCGCAATAAAGTACCTTATAATAATGTGAATTCTAGGTTATCATTTTAATAATACTATGGATTCTATAACTTTGAATTAGGATAAGCGTTCATTTTGCCAACGAATAGGTTCTTTGTTAGAATTAAACCAATATTACATTGGATAGTGTAAAAGCCACATCTGGAGATATTATGTACCTTGGTTTTACGAACCTTGTAGAAACTAGAACAAACCGTTCGTTCGAGCTTTTTTACCATACCAAATTATTGAAATCAAATATCTCACAATTTCAGATCCAATAATATTAAAGATGTTTTTTATCCGTGGTACGAGGGGGCTATCCCAGTTGTAAACGTCTCTTAGTACGTATTGGTCTTATTTATTTATTTTATGATAGGTAGCTTCACAGCTGACAGTACATAAACATAAAAGGATTATACTAAACATTACGCCAATTACGAAGTACACAGAAAAATAATAAGATAATCAAAGAGTGACTCTAATTCTCTCACAAAACTCTCTCCCTCTCTCTCTCTTCTCTCTTTCTCTCTTCTTTCTCTCTTTTTTTTTTCTTTTCTTATTTTGTTCTTTCTACTCCTTCATTTGGAGGGAATTGGAAATTATGTTTTTCTTACTCACCCACAATGAATTATTTTCTGATTCTTTTTGTTGCGCTATCCAATTCAGTTAAATTGTTTCTCCCGGACTTCGCCAAACTTCATTGTTTCGTCGCTTTTCTGACGGTCGCCACTGTTGATTCTGGCTTTCGGGAATTGCAGGGGTTTGGAATAGTTGGGGTAGTGGAAGTTGTCCCAATAAAAACCCTTGAATCCAGCATCCTCCATATCAACTTAAAGATTAATAACATTAATTAATATTATAATGCTTAAGTTTCTTGTAGAAACAGCAGGTAATTCAAAAAGACTAGTCTCTATTCCCCTACTTTTGTCATAATTATAGGCCATAACATAACATCACGCCTGCATTAAAATTTCCTTATGGGGTTCCCCCAAGTGGGCGTGGGTTAAATACAATTTTCATAAATCTGTTTTTCTACCTAAAAAAAATTGTAAAATTCTAAAAACAATTTTTGTTATTTTCATTCAGGTTGGCAGGGACACCGATGTACAAACAATTACCACGTATTCAGTACATCATCAGAAAATATTCACCGATTATACTACACCTACACGATCAAAATGTATGGAACAGATGATTTTTTTATTAAATGACCGGTGCAAAATTTCTGTGTAAGTTCTGAATAATTTACTGAACACGTGGTGTCCCTTCCAAAGTATCTCAAGATAGTCACCGAATTCTTGCTAAAAATTTAATTTATTTAAGTACTGATCGTTCTTAATAAGGTAAACTTACTTATAAAAACGATTCTCTTTTACAAACATCTCATGGTGCTTCAAAAAACCGCCAGAAAAGATATTTATATAGCGATACAATTTTGTTGTTTTTCTTTGTTAACGTTTCTTTATGATTGGCTGGCATAGCGCTACGTCACGTAGATGAAATTTCAACAATTCATCTTTGTCTGTTTGCAGAAAACCAGAAGTGGCGATGAGCCATCTTCAATTCATAATATTCATTGATGTACCTACCCAAAGTTGTCTTGTTGTTGATCATCTGTTTCAATGAACCAACAGTAACTCCATCACGGTTCTGTCAAATCTTCCGAAATAAACAAAGAATCTTATGATAAAGTGTACAATGAACTTCCGTTTATTGAATTCTCTGATCTAATTGAGACGTTGGACAAACAATGGCTTTATTATCCAGTTAATAAATCACGTTTTCCTTTCATTCTAGTTAATTTAATAAAAAGTGTCGTATAATTAAATTAAAGGACGTCAGATTCGTGTCAGTTTGCTTTCTGGCACAGTGAACTTATTAACCTTTAATGTTTTGCGTTTATCAGATACTATTAATCCATATTTATACTAATAAATAATTTGGGTATTTACGAGGCAGATGTGACCTTACTGGTGTCGTTCAGCAAAAAAAGTTCAGGTGCGTAGTACTCGCAGCCAGCATGCGTATGTGACCAGATATATGAACGTAGACGAGGCAAAAACAGTATGTAAGGACCGTAGCAGGTGACGTTCTAAGGTTGCTACCTACCCCCATGGGAAAAAGCCTTGAAATTATGTATGTATGTAGGTATGTATTTATACCAATTTATTGTGAGTGAGAAAGAAACTCTGCCTAGCTCCCTGTCTGCTACCTTTTTACGGCTTAACTGTTGAACAGATTTCGATAAAATTTTGTACACAGGTAGACTATCTATATGAACAGAAAATAGTCCTGGGGTTTCCGAAATACACGCGGGTGAAGTCACGAGTTAAAGCTTCGGAGCCACTCACCAGCCGAGCTTTTTTTTATTAATAATCCTAATAACGTGTTTTGAAGTCATACAACATAAGATACACGTGTGAAAAGCAGAACACACATTTCAACAACAACGTATCGAAATCCCAATATAATACAATCTAAGCACTAATTTTACCACATCTCTATACGGAAATCTACACTTTCGACATCATATGGGTTGAGAGCGATAGACGTCATTCATCATTTACTCAACGCACTAAGCTAAATAAACGTGGCGGTTGAAACGTCAGTCATGAGAATGGAAAATGGGTGGGTTCATTCATAATTTCACACATTTTTTTTTTATTTGTAATTGTTGTTTATTGATAATCGTTGATGTCAAATAAAAATTATGCCAACTGTTTACAAGCCCTAAAAAAGTCTTATCATCAGAAGGTTATAAGTTGGTGAGCCTGGCAGTAGCAAAAATAATGTAACATTTTTGTTGGGTGGATGACATTTGGAAAATCGCGGGTTTGGCCTGGCTGAGACTCGCGCAGACGAGGGAAACCTGACTCAATAGGGAGCAGGCATATATTCACATAACATAACATAACGCCTGTAAACCCTGAAGGGTAAGGCAGAGGTACCTAAAAGTACACCCACATTTTGTCAGTTATTTAAATTCCCATGTCATTGCGGGCGAGCCTATTGCCATCGACCGTGCACAAATTCGGACTCTAAGGCTGCTACTGTGAAATTACTGATGGAAAATCCCAAAAACACTAATAAGCATCACCTTTGTACTATTTTTCTGTTCCTTACGTCTTTCTGTATTGTGTACATAAATTGTTAAACAAATAAATAAAACACTTTGCCCGACCTGAGAGTCGAACCCAGGACCGCATGCTCAGCTGTTGCGCTTCCGACCATTAGACCAACGAAGTAGTATTCAGGCTATATTCAGCAGTGCAGAAAGGCTGCAAATGATAATGTAGATAGTATATTACTACATATATAGAAATCAAACGGCGCGTTTACTCAGCGTCCAAAACTCCTAGTTGGCATACCGCAAAGTAGGAACAATCTAAGTAACCTACGAACTGAACTGTTGAAACGTCTGCCACTACGATGGGGAATCCGGCCCAATGATTGATGCTCTGTTGGTTTAATTAATCTTGCTCAAGTCGGCCTGGCTTGATTACTAAGAGGTATATCTCTCCGAATATTTGTCGTAAAGTGCCTATGTGGAAGGAATGCCGGCCAAAATTGTAACATTAATTTCGTGAGCAACGTAATTATCTATCAATTTAAAAGTTTCGTAATTGAGTTATTAAGTTCTTGGTCTAAGTAATTATTTTGTTGAATAAATTATTGGGTGAGATTTAGAAGTTTTGGTTAAATCCTAACCATGCTTCGGTATTTTTTTGATGAGGTTGAGGAATTTAGTAATTCATCAAAAATATCTTCTCTTGTTTCATTTTTACAGTATTGCGTTCAATTCTACAATCCTGTAGTTAGTGGCAACCCTGATTTTGAGTATGAATGTGAATGGCTATAAGAGTAGAATAAGATCAAAGAGACGATGGATGGACTGTGTGAAGGATGATATGGCAAGGGAGGAGGTGTCTGATGAGATGACGAGCAATACAGAGGCATGAAAGAGATTTTTTTTAATACAAGTTTTTAATGTTAATAACTTTACTTTAAGTACCTCTACGACCCCCGTATTATACAATGCATGCATCAGAGCAGTGTTTTGAGTGCGTTACATTGAGTCCTACCGTAATGATTATAACCACAAACCACTTGACCGACCAATATCTATCAATTGAAACGTTTCGGTAAGCACGCACGGCGCGTGGCGCTGCAAACCGCAGCTTAATATGGCTTTAACTATTGCCTGAATACTCAATAGGTACTCTATCTAATAGGCATTCTGTGAACTTCCTGGTTTGTACTGAAATTTCAGTTATTGTCCACTAATTACATTTCAATCAAGTTCGCAAGTGGCTCCTAACTTGTGAACCATATTGAAATATAATTTGTTGAATTTAGATATTTCGAGTGACTTCTGGGAATGTTTTGATTCAATGTTAACTGCGAAAAGTCGAGGGCCGGTTATAGAATGCTATAAGTATTGTATAAAGGAGTATGCATACCTTGAGGATGTTGCTTCGGACATAGACGCCTCCATACAAATAATACTTAGTCTGTCTGTTTTAAACCGAGCGGACTGGACTTCGAATCGAACTGCGAACATCAGAATTTGACAGATAATTTACTAGTATAAATGTCAAAATCCAGTTTGACAGCACGTTTAGGGGGATCGAAAGGTAAATAAAACCGCACAGAAAACGTACGTAGCCTCGTGGACTTCTGCCTTTACGCCACATCTAGAAAAACATCGGGGCTGGCGAGTTGTGCTGATGCGGCTGCTGTAGGTGCTGAAAACCTGAAACGGCGCAAATGCAATAGCCTAATTAGTAGCTATGTATTTGAACCATTTGGCGTTGAAACAGTAGGGCCATGGGTCCGAGTGCCACCAAATCTTCCGGGATATTGTTTCTCGTGACCAGAGAGCTGGCCTATACCTTGGCCAAAGAATCAACATTGCCAACCAACATGACTAAAGTGATCTGGGCACTTTTCCCGTTGACAGTGGCGTGGACAAATTTTTTGACACCCTGTAATTCTTTTCCCCGTTTAATACTTTTATATATTTTTATTATTTATTTAAGCTTACATCATGGTAGGTAGTACCCAGGCAATACCTGTATTATCTACTTCAGCATAATTTCCGGAATCTAGCCACACCTAACATCTTAAATCTACAATCTCATTTATGCTGGACCTATGTACACAGTGTAATAATTAACCGTCAAAACTTTGAACACTAAGCAGTATAACAATATCCTATACAAACTTATACACCAATAGGCCCGTTGGCAATGTTCAAGGTTAAGCCGCGCTTGCCAGCCGAAAACCGATAAGAGAATACCGAACTGGTGTATGGTTGGGCGACCATCCATTATGTACATACCGAATTTCGTCCGTGCCTCGGAAAGCACGCAAAGCCGTTGGTCCCGGCTGACAAATGTAGATCTTTGGCAGTCGGTAAAGGTAGTCAGGGGGGGCGAAAGTCTGACAGCCAGTTTTACCATAAGATGTCGTATTACCCAGTAATATCCAAGACTTAACGGGGCTGTGGAGGTCAGATACAGTCGCTCCATGTGAAATACAGAAGAAAAATACTGGCAGCTGAAAAGGCTCGGCAGATGAGTGATCATCTTTATCTAACTAGACTAGAAGCCAACCCCAACATAGTTGGAAAAAGGCAAGACAAATGATAATGAAGGTAGGTGTTTTACATCTGATTACTCTCTGACGAAACACCGCAACAAACTCAGAGCACCTAAAAATGTAACCATAAAACCCAATCTCGCAATTTTGCGAGACATCAAATTCACACGAAAAACTACCGTTCTCGACTATTCGGGATATAAGAGGTCGATTTTATGGCATCCTTAAGTGCTTTCTGACCGTCGTTTTCTTTTTCAATCCTAAAAACTAGCCCCAAAGGTCGATGGGCCACCTGCGACCTTTGCATGTTCCAATCAAAATGTTCTAATGCTATGTCTGACCCTTCATCTGAATTATGTATTAGATCTATGTACACAGTATTCGATTGTAATAATAGTAGTTAATTTAATCAGATAATGTTTCAGTGGTTCTGGTTTTAGTTCATCTGTGATTGGTTTATGTTTAGTTATTTAAAAGAGTTTGGCCAAGTAATTTTTAACCAGTAATGTTTAAAAACGTCAATAATTTACTTTATAATTATCACATTATAAATTAGAATTTTCGGAATAGCTCAAGCATGCGGTGAAAAATAAATTGTAACTGCCAGCAGAGTAGTAGAGATATAACTGCACAGGATTGCTGACAAATATTTCAGTAGTGTCTGTCGTATTTTTTGCAGCTCTAGGTTAATTTAATACACCGTCACATGAACTACGCAAGTATGCATCATACCATCGGGTATGACACGCATAATTTTTTTCATCGTCACGAAAACATCTGCGTCGCGCAAGCAGTGTTATCAGCGAGATTAGGACTTATATGCTCGACAACAACCGACGCAACACCATCTGGTCGGAGGTCGGAAAAAATCGACAGCCACCGCAAAACTGACAGTCGGCGGCCGAGCGGAATAGATTTTTTCTAACAAAATATTTTTTCCCAGTTATTCTAAATTTCCCCCGTGCAAAACCGGGCAGGTCGCTAGTAGATCAAATGAAAAATATTTGCTCTGGTTTTATTTTCATACTTTTTTAATACTTTTGTATGGGCTAAACGCCGCTTGCGTTTCTTCCAAAGGATCCAATGGTTCCAAATGTCGAGCATTCCCCGCCGTTCATCAACATCAACGACATTCATCTCACAATTCCTTCCTGTGGTTTCCCTAATGTCGCCAACTCAACCGTTACTATTTAAGCATACATAAATACATTCATAATGGCCTATATTGGAAGCCATCCAACGTCCCCCGATGGACTATTCACAACTCGAATGGAAATAAGAAGTATTGCAATCTTTTTTTATCGAGCAAGTTTTCTTGAAGTTTTAAAAACATTCTTCAAGAGTATTCAGGTCAGATGCATGAATCTTTGCGAAGTATAAAGTTGATAAAGCTTAACTGGATATCTAACCCAGTTTGCACCTAATTTATACTGTGATCCCACTTTAAGATTTAAGATATACCAACACGATATTCATGAGGTCTGATCCCTGAAGAGGTGAGTAGATGGGCTATGTACAGAATAGTGTTGATTTAGCTTTAGGGTTATTGCCATAAATCCAGTCGCAATATTACTATCTGTCACGTAAGATTTTCTAGAGAAACAGAAGTTTAAACAAATATTATTATATTAAAATGTTTATTGTGTTTTTTTTTTCTTTTTCCTTACAGTAAGCCTTGTTTCTAATCTTGCTAATCATTCAACAACAATTACTTTGTCGTAGCTCGAACCTACACCCGAAAAGAAAAACGTAACATTTAACCGGACTTGCAAATCCCGAAAAGGCAACATTTTCCAAAACCACGAGGTAGACAGTCAAATGGATGAAGGTATCTTCCTAACCTTCGTCCCTACGGCATTTCACCCTTTATAAATGAAATCATAAAAACACATACACAAGTAGACGGGCTAATTAGGCATCCTATTGCCCACCATAGCTTTCACGTGCAGTTTGAACACGCTGCGATCATCAGATTGTACGTTACTACCGCCTTTTACATGGATATTGAGTTACTGGAAAAGGCTAGGTGAATAATTAGGTGTCCTTAATTATTTCTTTGAGTCGTGCTGTCAACACAGACGTACGTAAACGTATTTTTAGGGAATCTTACATGCTTTTTTCACCACAATATTATTGAAACTACTTAAAATCTAACCCTTATCTATTAAAATGGCTAATATCTATCAACACAAACCACATTTCCCAATAAATACAGGATGTTGACTAAATCAACAGCGTCCTCAATCACGCCTGATTCCACATAGAGCACCCTTTGCCTAATTAACTGGAAGACCATTCCATATATTAGAACGTTTCTGGTTCACTAAATACACTGAAATGTTTGATCGGATTCGAAATATATTGCTAAGGGCCTGTCAAGGTTATGTTGGAATATTATATCGTATAAATTTAATAGGAAAATGTCTTTCTACGATGATTTTGATGAAATACTTCGGGTAGCAGATTGGGTTTGCTATTTTTATCGCAGGGCAAACATAGATACGTTGGGTTGGTTAAGGAGGGTTGATCATCATCTGCTTAGCCTTTTCTCAACTATGTTGGGGTCGGCTTCCTGACTAACCGGATGCATGGAGCGACTGCCTATCTGACCTCCACTACCCAGTTAGTACTGGGTAATAAGATACCCCTTGGTAAGATTGGTTGTCAGACTTTCGGGCCACTGACTACCTGGTTAAGGAGGATTACCGTTCTGAAATCAGTTCCTTTCTTAATGCGTACCTCCAACTTCTTTATAGTTCATAGAGCACGTTCAGTGCATCAGAAAATGAATAGCTGTTACGTTATTTAGTATAGTTTTCAATTTTTTTTTTTTTCAAATCCCGAACGACTGTACAATGTCTAAGAACAGGCGGTCCCATCTGCTTAACGTGTTTTCCAAAGCAGGAAGGGGTCTAACTCTTGCTTCGTGTAACGTTTTAACATTAAAGTTCAGCTGCATTTGGTTTCAACATAAGTAAAATTCAAAAGAATTGAAATCATTATTTTCTTTTTCTGAAGACGGACAGCTTATACAAGCGTCAACCGCTTTGAAAGAAAGAAATAAAGAAAAGTATTTATTTGTCTCGCAAAGGAACAATGAAACAAATTACATAAAAAGTAGAAAAGAAAAAAAATAAAATAAGACAAACTAAACTGGTCTTGTAGGAGGCCAAAAGGCAAAGCATTCTATATTTTCAGAGTGACTTCCAGCAAGTTTTTCAGCAGTTTATGGGACCTCGCGCACTACGCGGTCCCAACTACGAATTTTAGCCGCAGAAGCAAGAAAAACCAGGAAGAAATTAAGTTTGGTTGCACAACCGGTCATGCAACAAGTCGGTTGTGGCGGCGTAGTGCGCAAGGTCCCTAAGTCAATCCAATTAAGTTTTACATAACATATCATCATACCCGTAATCCGTGAATGGTTAGGCAGATGTGTACCTAATAGTACACCCACATTTCGTCAGTTATGTTTAAGTCCTATGTAATAGGGGGCAAGCCTATTGCCATCAATCGGGCACAAATCTAGACTCCGTGGCTGCTACTGAAAAATTCTCCCTATAACCATATGCCCGTTCTCTAGGGTGCTTGTCTCATCTAGCATCACAACTTCCAGGATAGTTCCTGAATGATTGATGATGTGGCGTATCAAGCGAAGTGATGCTGGATCATCGCTCTAATGATTGATTACGGCTCACGTCCAAGCTTCTTGACTACCTTGGAGCTTTCAATATCTTATTTTCATGATGAATTTAGTAGAGGCAATGGGTGATGTGTTTTTGATCAAGAATGTTTCAGCACGAATTTTATTTTTAAGACAGAAAGAAAATATGGACACGAGATGAGGAGGAAAATGTTTTTGAGTATGAATGTGGATGGGTATAAAGTAGAGGAAGACCAAAAAAACAATGGATGGACTGTGTGAAGGATGTCATGGCTAGAAAGGGGAAACTGCTGAAATAATGAGTAATAGAGAAGTATGGAAGAAGATGACAATATGCTGTGCCGACCCTAAATAAATTGGAATAAGGGCAGAAGAATGGTGACGATGACAGAAAGAAAATTGCGAATTAAGAATATTAGCACGCACTAGGTACCTCACTATTTGATTAATCAGACATAATGAGCCCATTATGGTCCCTGCTGCTGCGGGGAGCTGGGACAAACCTTCGCTATAGGAGAGGGAGTTGGCTATAATTCACCAGAATTCGAATATTCGAATTTTTGGTTCTAAGACTAATGAAAAAAAAAATATCACAAAATTAAGTGCTGGGTTTGAACCTAAAACCTACAACTCGCAGTTAGCGGCCATTAACGCACTAAAAAAAATCTTCACTATCTTGTCAGTTGATGCAAGTAAAATAGAAACCAGTACATTTCCTACAAGTAACGTTCTAAAATATGTAACATCATGCATTAACAGTTGCATGCGATATTAACCTGCTTATTGTTTATTTAGCAACAACATAATTAACTGACTCAGTAGATTGTTTTTGGACTGTTTACGAAATCCAAATTGGCTTTAGCTGCTATTTATTTATTGACTTTGTCGAACATTTAATGGAGCGGTATTTACCAAAATCCAACTAGCTTCTGATCAAGTCAAATTTTAATTAGCTTTCAACAAACTACTTAATTATTTACTTGCTACTAACATTGATACCTACCTAGTTATTTATGGAAAAGAATATTATTGGGGAAGACTAAAGAAACGATGTATGGACGAAAGATAATATGGATAAAAAGGGGATGAAGAATAATAGAAGAGAAGTATGGAAGAAGAAGACATGCTGCGCCGACCCCGAATAAATTGGGATAGGGCAGGAGTATTAGGTAGATCCTGTGTGAGCTTGCGACATCACAAAGCGGTGATGATGATCGCAAAGGGTGATGGCGGTCCGCCTTATACGTGGATATCGCACAATGTCCAGCCAGGCAGCGTGTGCTCAAGCTGGGTCGGCCAACAAGAGTTTTGGAGCACCAACAAAGCCTGCTCCGAGACGCACTGATGGCAGAGTGGAGGGAAAGATTGATGCGGCCTGAGGCTGGACTCAGGACCATCGAAGCTCTCCAACCAGTACTCGTAGAATGGGTGGATAGGAGTCACGGAGTACTGACCTTCCGGCTGACGCAGGTACTCCCGGGGCACGGCTGCTTCGGCAAGTACCTGTGTCGCATCGCTGGCAGAGACCGACCACCCGCTGCCATCACTGTGACTGCAGTGAGAACATAGACAGCATACCATCGAGCTGTGCCCTGTCTGGGTGGAGCAGCGCAACACCCTGGTAACGGAAGTAGGAGCCAACCTCTCGCTTCCAACTGTACTAAAATGTATGGTTGAAAACGAGAGCGAGAGCTGCCTTCGCCGAACACGTAATGGCAACGAAGGAGGTAGCAGAAAGGGAGAGGGAGATATCTTCCACTTTACCTGTCCGCACCCAAAGATCTGGGCGCAGGAGGAGGGCCAACAATGCCCTCATAAAAATGGCGTGCTGGAGATGTACTTGGGAAAGTCCGTCGGTTAAGTCGCGTGGTGTTACCGCGCGCCTCTCACAGGGAATGACAGGCCGAGGACCAGCTCACTCCTCCCTTTTAACTGAGACGGGGTTTGTCGCAAGCAAACCGTCAGTGCTGGGGTTATAGTGAAGAATGCAATTGTATACCCGCACCCCAACCAGAAGTGACAAGGAGAAACACCGTGTGGTTTTAGTCAGTAGGAGTCTGACAGACCCCTCCAACGGCCCCACGACGAGGACATCCATTGAGGATTTCCACAAGTAAAAAAGAGAGTAGGTATTATAATGATGATAATAAAGTAATTTTCTACAAATAAACAATACAGTTTAAACCATAGATAACTTTATCCACATATGACGTGTCGATCCTTTACCAAAAACTTTACGAAAGTAATATCAGTATATCATCCAGCAAGACTCAATAGGGCCAATAATGGTTCGATATTACTCACAATAAGGCGAGAAATTCGACTGGCCTCTTCGAATAAACGTCAGATATCGATAGCTTAAGTAAAATAAACAACGGACCCACAATCTAGAGTCTGGACCGAAAGTAGTGGACGTGGAATGGAAACAATAACGATAAATAATGATACGGATTGGAACGCAGTATCGAGCGGCGACAGTTTAAAGGAACTGGATGTAGTTTACATATTCAACGAAAGAAACTACGGAAAAAGTTATCTTGTATTCAGTGGAAAAGTATGGTTGTTCAGCAAAGCAAGCAAGGAGTCTTTCTTAAATTATTACCATTTTGTCAAAAAAATATGTAGTAATTTCTATAGTTTCGGTTTTTTTTTTTAATGTAAAATATGAGGTAGAAATTAAAACAATACTATGACCATTGCAAAATTGTCGCCATTGGTGGCGTTTTCATGTTTTTTGGGGCTGTTGCCGAAAATGTTGGTGGCCGCCATTTTGTATTTTGATTTGGACCCAATGCCTAAAAAACAACAACTTGACTTTCTACTTTTAAAAGCGCTACAATAAAACTAAAAACTATTTGGCTCGAAGCTCTCTACTGTAACTGGGACTAAGAGCAACCATATTTGGATACATTACCATATTGAGCGAAAGTAGGTACGACTATGGCTACTGTGGCGTACTTAGGCTTGCAGTCCTCTGTGAGTTGAAACACGTGGCTTTTATATTAAACATTCCCGACTGTAGTTTATTTTTCACTTATTATTTTATTTCTCGGTGTCCTTGCATTTCATTATCATAGAATGGAATAGAATGGGATAGAATGGAATAGAATGGAATAGAATGGAATAGAATGGAATAGAATGGAATAGAATGGAATAGAATGGAATAGAATGGAATAGAATGGAATAGAATGGAATAGAATGGAACAGAATAGAATTATCTTTATTCAAGTGTCAGATGACTCAAAAAATGATTAGTAACACTTATTTGTAAGAACTGACACTTCACAAAAAACCAAAACAAACAAATAGTAGTGGTAGTGGATCACCGTTGTGGTAACCCATGTGAAATGGCGCAACATCGACCCACGAAAACACAGTCTAGGCGACTTGAAATCATGCTTAGGATACTGTTGGAGCTACTCCACACCCTGCGCACTATGGAAGCGCACTTTTTACGCATGGTTGCGTAGAAACAATCTACATGCGCATCCATAACCATTTCTTAGTAGACTGTTTATCGGATCGTACCTAAATAGATACCGAAACCAAAATTCAACTTCCAATAACATCTAGAATAATAATAACAAATAAGTTTCATAAACCACATTTAGACTGGCCGCAGATTGGCTACTATCGCAGTAAATTTGCTTGCGACAAACCTCGACACGAAACTTTGTGTTATAGTTTCTTGTCTGGATCTTTTGGAGCGCGGCCAAATTCGGAACTAATGCCGCCATCTTGATTTTCAATACAATTACACAAATGTTTACCATGAAATCCCCCTGTAAATGTTATTCGCCGCCTAAAGCCCTGAGCACTGCAGTTATTGTGTACGCAACTGTCCATAAGTTGAAAGGTTATACAAAATTATTTCTATCCAGAAAACTGCTAGTTTTTTTTAGAAAAACAATAAAATTAGCAAAT
Source organism: Standfussiana lucernea (assembly GCA_964057025.1). Classification (NCBI taxonomy): domain Eukaryota; kingdom Metazoa; phylum Arthropoda; class Insecta; order Lepidoptera; family Noctuidae; genus Standfussiana; species Standfussiana lucernea. Next base: position 11,461,939 of record OZ059797.1, on the reverse strand, counting down.
CTTATGTTCATCGGCAACATTTTAGATGCATTCATTACCATAAACGCGGTTCACTTGCTGATCGCGATCAGTCTAAAGATGGAATCCTAAGTTGCGTTCGTCTGTGGCACCTATAAGATACCTAGAAAAGAAGTTAGTAGCCCATGTGCGGCCAATCTAAGGATCCAGCGGTTCTTCCATTTCAATAACGTCTAGACCAATCAATGTTGGCGAATAATTGTGTATTCATAATTCAAAATATTCGATAATAGTTTCTATTAGCCGTATAATTTAGTTACAGAGCCGTCAATTTCAATACATTGTGTGATTAGGTGCGGTCTGCTGGACTTGCTACGTAAATTATTTGGAAAATAACTAATGGCTTGAAATTAGTAATGCTTTATTCTAGTACGATGGACTCTTGTTGACTTTTAGGGCTTTAGAGGTCAAACGGTGGATGATCTTCAAGACAGGGTGCGCGCCCAATCCTATATTAGTTTTACAGCTTTTAGGCTAGACCGGGAAAAAATTTGTTCGTGTAGTCGAAATGTGGGCAACAGCCGACTTCAGGGTTGTTCCCATGGTGAAAGTTGTTCATAATGATGAGTACACCCCTTAAGAGGTTTATGGTAAACAAAAACTAAGATGTTGGCCTAGGTGTTAGTAAGTCTGATCTGTCTCCATCGATGAAAGGGAAAGCCTAGTGAACGACAAAATTTTGTAAAAAAATCCTGGCAGCTTCGAATTTAAAAACAAAGTAACTCGTGCCTTGACAATTAAAACTGATGTCAGTCCTGGCTTAAAGTTACGTATATTAAAAGTTGGTAAGTTAGTTGTTAACTCATCTCATACTGGTACGGTAGAATAGAATAGAATATACTTTATTGTACACCAAAATTGAAACAGAACGGTTTTAGAAAATTGATAATTTTATGGTTAGAATGGCGGTCTTATCGCTGATAGCGATCTCTTCCAGACAACCTTTGGATGGACTGTACGAACATGAAATAGAAAAAAGGGGGGGGGTAGTCAGTGGTGTACTGCTAATACACCACTGTGCTGTGGTAGGTGAATAGTTGATGGCGAATGTATGGGTTTACTGGGATATAGCAAGCGGCATGTGTGAAAGCTGTCATACGTACCTATTAATTTAATTCACTACCATGATACTGGACATGCGTGTGTGCCTCGCAGTTATCGGCATCAGCTTTAAAGTGAGATGCTCATAACAGGTTCACAGTAGTTGATAAATTAATCAAACCGCACTCAATACCAGAGTGGATGAATAGAATTTCTACGATCAAAACACAAATGTTTCTGGTTGTTGTCAGTGGGTTTTAATGAAAGCCTACTGAAATATAGTTCGGGAAATCTCGAATGATGAGGGTAGTGAAATATGGTGGTGGTAATCACCATATTTAAGCGCTGAATAAACGATGGCCTATTTGTCCGCTGGACCAAAATGACCCATCCAGTTCTGCTTATCCATTGGTTGTCTCATTGTTATTTCATCCATTGGTTATTACCAGAGGTCGGAATTAGGTAGAGTTATTTAAATACTAGCATCGAAATGTTGATATTAATATGGATCTTCCCGGGATTTATAATACAATTCCATGTGGCCAACAATATTACAAATAAATATTAATAAAAACCTCAGAGATAGATAAGATGACATTTTTTTTTATTTTTCTGCTCTTTAGAATTAATTTCGGGATTTGAGGCATATCCACTTTATTCTTTCGCTGTATGAAATCAGTGTAAGTACATAAATAACTCTATCTCATTCCGACCTCTGCTTATTACAAATTGTCCGTCATCTTTTCAGCGTCTACACGTCTATGTTTGAATAGATGCCTGAACGAAATAACTTACGATCATTTTCAGATTCCCAAAATAAAACACGTGCGATTTGCTTACACTAGTCAAAACGCTCATGACGTACAAAATACATAAATCCAACATGTCAAGATCTACCGACAAGGAAAATGGAGGACACAAACTCTCCCTTTGCGCTAAATTCATATAAAAAACGTGACAGGCGTACGTAGTGTGATGGCTCAGAATTGTTATTATTCCTGGATCTGGCAAGGATAATATTTTTTTACTGACTGTAACTAAAACTAATAAATAAAGTTGAAAGTCATGACAAAAACATAGACCATCCTATATAGGCCATCCATATATCCGAACCCACATTTTCACACGGAACTGCTTATTATAAAGGGTGGCGGTTTAGTTACCTGACTAGTTACCCAATCCTTTAAGAAACTGAGCCTACCCGCCATATTAAACAACTTTCCCAAAGATACGCATTTCCGATTAGGGAAAAATTTATAATGCTATATATCGCAGTCGCGAAAAAAATCAGCTGTCATTTTTTGTAATTTTTTTTTTCACATTTGTTTCGACTAGGTTTTGCACATTTGTTTCAAGTAAGTACTGAAGTTACGTTCTGGACAGCAAATTTTTCGCGATTTCGTTGGTGGTCCCATGGAGAGAGTTGTTCAGTTACATGGTCTGAATCACACTCTGACTTACCAAACATGCGACTACAGGTGCGCTCAACCGAGCCACTTCACAATATTAAAATGCTTACATCCATGTTTTACACTTTTCCGTTTGGGGGTTGATGAATGGCAAAGGTCAATGGCTGATACGGTACCTACCCCGTAAATTGTAATTTAGGGACCAAAGATAAGTAAGCGGTGGTTTAGAGTTGACGTGACAGTGTTCTGTAATAGACTTGTATGATGTAGCTGTTGGTATAGTTCATTAACCTTGTCTTTACACTAGTAATGAGATATTAAATTGCGCAATTTTCTAGAGATAATGAATCAGTATCGTAGGTTTTCAAATGAAAAGCAAAAGAAAATGTAAGGAGCGTCCTGTGGTTTTTAGCTACCCGCATGGGGAAAAGCGTTGGTTTTGTTTGTAAGTACACGATTTTTTTTTTAAATAACTTTACTTACGGAAGTCGGTGACTATTTTTAGTTTCATTGACTTTTTTGCAACCGACTTCCGAAAGTAAAGTTATTTTCCACTTTTTTTGTGTTTTTTTTTGGAAGTCGATTATTTTTTTGCAAAAAAAGTTTTTATTTTACCCTTTTTAGTTATCGCATCACACACAAATCCTTGTCAAGTATCAATTTCGCAATTTTTTTTTACTTGGATGACATTTTTTTTCCTAGCTATTTTGATTTAAAAACCAAACTGAACCGATTTTGATGAAATTTCAATGGGTCCAATCGACAAATGTATCCTTTCAGATAAAAGAAGATTTTTTCAAATCGGTTCACAAATGACGAAAATATGAAGCAACAAATACAAAAAAAATACAACCGAATTGAGAACCTCCTCCTTTTTTTGAAGTCGGTTAACAAAATAGCAACTAGATGAAAGTTGCTCAGAATCGAGATAAGTGGCGTGCGACTGAAGAGTTTTAATTTCCAAAAATATTTCGCTATTTATAGTTGGCCGCTTATCACATTTTATATTCTGCTGAATTATTTTATTCTGGATTTGATCATTGGATTACATAATCAGGCAATATTACCACACTAATCAGAAATGGTTTGACATCTCAAGCTAAATAAATACAAATTAAATCTTAATAACCAAATTTTTACAGACAGTTATAAATACAAGATGTTAAGATACAATTCACAACGTAAACATTTTTTTTATCATTGCCATTAATAAAAACAGTTCCATTTACGAGAAATAATATAGGAACTGTAATTTTAATTACACGGAGCCCAAAGCATCCTAAGTAAACATTTCGTTCAATTAGTACATTCTTCCGAAAATCCCTTTTGGATGTTGCATTAAATTTCATTTAGGCTGACTACCATAAGCTTTACAGGGATGTTATGAATTTATTGCCCAAAAAATCTCCGTATTTTTAGGACTTTGCTGGTCTAACTAGAGCGGCAATATTCTTTCATGTTTGTTTTGTTGTGGAGGTTTTTGGGCCTGTAATTAACGAGAAAATATAACATGAAAATATTAAATCTTAATGATTCGTAGAAACTAATTTTTATCCGACTTAAAAAAAAGGCACATTTTTTTGCAATAAGTATTGTTTGTTATGTTGCTGTAGTATAATATTTGAGTACTTGACAACAGATTTCGTATCATTTGAAAAACAATGTTAACAAATTTCATTATCTGGGCCCGCTTGTCAGCCTGCTGTCTAGTGCCATCTCATTCCTGCATTAAGACGTCATAGTAGGGCCACTGACTCTAAACAACTTATTTGTTTTATCATCAGTTTAATCTAGTAAGAAGTTAACCCATCTTCTGTCACCTGACTATAAACCAAATCACTCCTTTATAGGCTAAATGCGTAGTTATCTAAAACCAGGAGAACCACATTCAGTTCCAAACCATCAAATTATTTAATCACAAGAAAATTATGGGTTTCCAAGCACAACTTAAACGCCATAATTGGAACACGTTATAAATTCCAAGGATGGCTAACAACCCATAACGTTGGGTAGAACGAAGGATACCATCTACGAAGACCATAAAATAGTACTAACGTTCGCTTTATATCTAGATTTATGACGCTAAGGATCTTCCAGCCATTAACATAGTGTGAAGTGAATAAGATGAGGTATTTAAGTATGCACAGATGGGCCAGAATCGTCACACAGTAGGTGCCTGAAGACGGTCGTCGTCACCGAGGCAGGCCCAAGAAACGCTGGCGTGACGATTTGGACTCGTTCCTGTCTGATTGGCCAGAGAAGGCAAAACACCGGGAGAGTTGGAAAGGAATGGGGGAGGTCTTTGCCCAGCATTGGGACAGAATATGATAATTAAAAAAAAAAATAAGTATGCAGAGGTAATAGATAAGACGTAAGTCATATGTGTCTGAAAGACGACGCAGTCCCCCATACATATATTTTTTAAATATCTTCAATGTACAGACATCGGCATGTTACAATTTTTTTATACGCAATAGATAAGTAGTTTTGACCCCGTATTTAGTGGACTTGGATTCTATTGAATCAAAATAGTTGCCGAGTCTGCTGCTGATCATAAAAATGTAGTTGAATACACTGCCTTGTGCACGCTACCATCATGATCTGCCCTTTTCCCAACTATGTTGGGGTCGGCTTCCAGTCTAATCGGATGCAGCTGAATACCAGTACATTACATGAAGCGAATGCCTATCTGACCTCCACAACCCAGTTAGTACTGAGTAATAAGATAGTGCACGCTACCATGCTGATTAGTAAATATCTTGGTGTTTACATAAACAAAGCTCCTTTTATAAGACTGACTTCTTCAGGTCACGATAAATTATGATAAAAATCCACAGGATTTCTGAAACATAACTCTTCCGTTTATCTACTCAGTCAGGTATAAATGGCGATACGCCGGCTTCCTCATGCATCTTATACGTCAAATATTATTGAGAATGTGTAGCTTTCCCCTACATTGTTTTCCTTTAGCGTGTAATATATTATGCAAATAATATATTATATTTGAAAAATACAATGGTGCACGCTAGATCGGACCACGGTTCGGTGGGTTTTAATTCTGCAACCTAGCTGATGAAAGAAGCTGCAATTTATAATACAGATAAAAGAATAATATCTGATCTTAAGTGTGAAAACAAGAAAGAAATAGTTTAGTGCTGAATCAAATGGTTACTTTGACGCTGCACGTTCTATTTCGAAATAAAATTAAAACATTCCAGCATTAAGAGGTCATGGCAGGCCACCAGGAAGACGTTGGTAAACATTTGTGAGATTATGTTAGAAGATCAAAATGGCGAAGTCTTTGTAAGTCATTGATGTTTTGTTTTCAATGTTTAACATATTTTGTTTTCAATTTTTAAGATGTTTGATGTTTTGTAAGCAGTGATAGCCTAGTGGTGTGATATTTGGACTTCCAAGTCATAGGTCTCGAGTTCGAATCTAGGAATCATGTGCGTATTGTATAATTATCACTTGCTTCGGTGAAGAAAAACATCGTGAGGAAACCAGCATGCCTGAGAGATATTACTCGACAGCATGTAATGCCAAGTCAGAGGTCCATGGGCGGCATAAAAACTCTGACACCAGGTTAGGCACTAACCACACGATAAAGAAGAAGATGTTTTGTTTTAAATTTTTAAGATGTTTTGTTTTAAATTTTTAAGATGTTTTGGTTTCAATTTTTATTTTACTTTCTATTTTTAATTTTATATAACTTTACGATGCTTTATTGAACATATGAGAATGTTGTGTACACGTGTAATTGGTACCTACCTACATAATAACTTTATCCTATACAGTTTTATTCTATAATGTTTGATATATGTAATGTTTGCGGACCCATTTTAAATAAATAAATAAATGGCAGCCACGGCGTTATTTCTGATTATGGCCCGGCGTCAATACAATTATGCATGCAGCTTCAGTGCCTATTAATTTATGTAATGCTTGATACCTGAAACTGTGGCGAATTCGGTTGATCAGAATGTACCCACAATTTATAGTACAAAAAGGAGGTGACAGTGCAGTTGATCGTATTTAGTGACACTTTGACCTTGAGATGACCTAGCGTAGAATGAAGTTATAAAAGAATGTTAGGCCAGCTTAAACTGATTTTGTTACGACTGACCTGCGGCCCACTTACTAAGTTTATATTCTGGAATAGGTAAGTGGTAAACCTTAACGTGTCTGTTATGCCACCAAAGAAGAAGTATACAGCTTCAACAGTAATTTATTTTTTATTAAAAATAAGGCCATCTCTCATTACAAATAACAATGTGAATTATCCTGAGGCCATGTTTGTGTATAAATATGCTCCCAAAACGACGAGCGATAATTCAATTGTTTCGGTGTATTGGAATACCAAAACATTCGCAATAGATTTCTACTAGCTTGGTTTTGGCAAAATTTTAGCTTCGAATTGTGATGTCGGAAGTAATAGTTGCATCGGAGGTAATCTGGGATGACCGCAAAGCTCTTCGAATTTCAGACAGAATTGATACACAATACAGACGGTAGGATATCATACAGGTGGTTGGTTCTGGCTATTCGAAGAGGACATCAAACTTATCACCTAAAAGCGAACTCCTTCTGGAAAAGGCACGACATTTAACTCTGACCTCGAATTAGCATTAAAAAAGGTACTTACTTTGACCTAATGTTACGATAGAGGGGACATCATCATCTGCCTAGCTTTTTCCCAACTATGTTGGTGTCGGTTTCCGCCACGCAAGCTCGTTAAGCCGTTGGTCCCGGCTGTCAATTGTAGATCTTTGACAGTCGTTATAGGTAGTCAGTGGCCCGAAAGTCTGATAACCAGTCTTACCAAGGGGTATTGTATTACCCAGTACTAAATGGGTTGTGGAGGTCAGATAAGCAGTCGCTCCATGTAAAATACTGATATTCAGCTGCATCCAGTTAGACTGGAAGCCGACACCAACTTCATCATCTGCCTAGCCTTTTCCCAACTGTGTTGGGGTTGGCTTCCAGTCTAACCGGATGCAGCTGAATACCGAGGCACGGATGAAACTCAGTATGCAATGGTCACTCATCCACGGACCAACCCAGGCAAGCGCGGCTTAACCTGACGATGGAGCCGAGCAGCTGTTATTATTTCAGCCACGAGCTCCTTGATAGAGGGGACGCCACGACCAAAATCGTAATCTGCAAGAGCTAACTGATCATTGCTCGCTAAATTAGTGTAACTAGTCAAACTTGGCAATTATATCATTTGTGAAGTGATATAATTGCCAAGTTTGACAAGGCTTCACTAAGACATCAGATCATATTTTTCCTTCATCATTTCCCCTTATAATTTCTCCATAGTATATTAATCTTTCTGCTTTTCATTCCTGTCCCATAAGGGCGAAAATTTTTGTGATAATTTAACCAAAAATTTTATTTACTTCCCGAATGATCCCAGAAATGAATAGGTACGCACAAAAATCCGTTATTATCCCCTTTCAAATACGCATCTAAATCAAATTAAGTCATATAAACATCACTGACAGATGATTTATGATATTTTTCTCGTTTACTCTTCAATGACAATTTATTATTTTTACAGGCGTTTTGGTTCAAGCGTGTTTTTTTTTATATTTTAGCAGCCAATTGGTTGATTATTTTTCATAGGACTGGTTTTATAGGTTGTTTTTATTTTGAGGTCTGAGCTGAACCTCAGACCTCGTTCAAAGTATAGTATATTATTAAATGGCTTGGCATGTTTTAACCTTACAAACAGTGGAACAGTGATATTCTGACGTGTGATTCCAAAGTTTTACCGGTAAATAACGTACCGTGAAATAGTTCTGAGGTTCTTCCCTAGCACGAGCGCGCGGTGTAAACGTTACGTAAATACGTCGATTTTAAAATTTTAAATACTCGTTTCACATAAATAATATCCTAGTAAATAATATTCTCATAATCTTAAGAATTCGTTCATATCTATGGATGATACTGATTATGCTTGTTGCAAACAATTTAACTAAAATACAAATCGATTCAAAAATCGACGTATTTACGCTGCCATTACACCGCGCACTCGTGCTAGGACTTCTAATCATCACCATGTGAACGGGGCTTCATAGATATTTTTATTTTCAATATGACGTAGCAGTACCTACTCAGTTATAATGAGTTTCCGTTAAGCCCTAAAATCCCTGTAGCAGATAATATATAGGCCAAGTTTCTCATGACTTGGAAGTCTCCGACAATCAGTAGAGCCGACGATTATATCAAACGAACTTTGAGGTTCCTTAATTATACGTATGACCGAGTCCGATTTTACTTAATATAGGTACTCAATAAGGAAAGTTATATTACTTTTGTTCGATTTCATCTCGATTCCTGATTAGCTAGGTGACTATCCGAACGTTTGATCGCCATTTTGTAAATTCACTTTTGTTTTCCCGCCTACTGATTTCGTTTCTTTTTGACGTTCTTTTTTGAAACTGGTTGACTTTAGCTTCTATTTTTAAATGAGCATGACGTATACTTTAAGATACTAAACAAAGCTTATAAAGAGACTAAACATTTTGTACATGAACCTGGTCCTAGTTCGCATTACATAAACGTTACACAGTGCGTGCTTTGGCTTAGACAAACATTTTGACTCTGTCTGAATCCTGTAGTGTAACTTGTTTTGTGCGACAATGACAGCTACAACGCTTAGTCAATATTCATGATAAGTGACGTTTACAAATTTCGCCCTACGTATGCCCAGCAACGCCAAAAACGGGTCTAGGTTTCATGCTGATTAATTTGAAACCAAATACAGCTCAGTTTTAGCAATCCCTTGAGAACCGAAAAATTACTTCAGGTTCCACACGTTTGACCCACGTTCACTAGATATACCAACTCTTAAAAAAATATTACCTACTATACTTGGCAACCAAACTTGGCAGGAAACGAAAAATAGTAAAGATAAGGAAAATAAAGGTATATTCTATGCCAGCAATGCGATCGAAATATTTCCAGGAGCTTAACTACAGACACGTAGTGGGGGTAGTAAAGTGTAAATACAAGGGTCCGATGTACATTCCGATCGTTCGACACAGTATCAAGGAAGGCTTTCCATTTGACACTCCGTATACGTAATTTATGGGGTGCTATGCCTTTGTTTAGTATTATAATATATTGATGATGGGTTATGTTTCGATGGCTTTAAGAATAGTGGAAGACCAAAAAAACTATTGGTGGACTGTGTCACTGTCATGTGATGACGATTAGGTAATAGAAAAATATGGTCCTCTATACAAAATCTATTACCCATTCGTCGAACCGTAAAAAATTAGAGTGGGCAAGATAGCACTAGTTATGTTTTGATTGGTGAGCAAAATATATGACAATGTGTGGCAAGAAAAGATACGTATATTTCAACATTTAACTGACTATAAGCTATTTGTTTAGCTATTACTTTACACCGCTCATTCTCATCGATAGACTAAGATTTTTAAAATAAACTTATCTAGAAAAATACACAAATGAAGAAGCAGAAATGATTATAACTAGCAGAATTTTAAGACCACCTTGCGAATATTTAAAACAAGGGAATTCCAACTCGACTTTTAAAACAATAAAATAAAGACAGACAGAACATAATTTTATAAACACACTTACAAACATACAAACAGACAGTAGGAAAGAAAAAGTAGGTTAAAACAGAACTTGCGACGAGACTACCCGCTAGCGACCACTTCCATTTACATCGGGAGCACTATCCCTCAGCACTGGACATAGAATAGAGAGAATACAGAAGGTTTGCTACTTTTATAAAACAAGTGAAAACGCCTGCATCGTGATATGGTTCACATTCAGTCACTGCAAGTACGGTTGCGACTGTCATTTGTTTGAGATCGTCGTGCGTGCGTCAGTTTTCGCCATTGGACATTCTACACAACATAACCCCAAAGAGTTAGCCAGAGCTGACCGTATAAGTATGTAGTACACTCGAATGTGGGGATGACAGTACTGAGTGAGTGAGAGCGAGAGTGTGTGTGAGAGAAAGAGGAAGTCGTATAGATGGCGAAATGGATGATATGATGTTAAAGACTGTGAAGACGTATATACGATTTAAAATTGAAATAAAATGGTTCAAGTTATTTAAAGTGTTTCGATTTCCCGCAAACATTACGCCAGGGATATTTTGTCCCACATACCTTATAGGGGAGTCATATGTCACCAACCTGACACAAATTCAGACTCGGGTCTGTTACTGAGAAATTCATGAAAAACTCAACAACACTTAGCCTAATCCGGGAATTGAACCCAAGACCTCATGTACAGCAATAGCGCTTGCAAATCCATAAACAACGAGCCAGTGGGTCTTCTGAATCTATTCCTTCTATGTCCAGGCTTTAGTAAAATAAGTTAGTACTTTGTTTCGCTTTAGCTTATAGCCAGCGTATTTGCGACTAACGTTTCTGAGAATCCCTGAGATTTTTGTTTTAAGTTGTGTAGTGTATTTAAATAAGTTAGGAGTCCCTATTTCTTTAAGAATTTCTAGCGTACGTTTGCTTTCAGAGAAAATACTACCTGTTTCTAATGTGGTTTTCTTCGAAATTAAATTCCGCGCTTTGACGATGAAGTTTTGACTGATTACGTAGTTGTCAATCTAAACAATCGACCGGCTCAGCTTTTCGTTCATCATCATCGTCATCACTGTGACTGTATTACGTTGGCTGAGCTCTAGGAGCTCTATGAGGTCCTAGGTTCGATCCCCGGTCGGGAAAATTGACATTAGGTTTTTTTCGATGTTATGTTATGTCATCGTGATTTTTGCAACATAGATTGACTATCGCTAGATATCCACATTCCACCAACAATGCATTTATTTATTTAAAATAGGTACGCCAACAGAACATTCATCAAACATTAAAGAATAAAAATATATGGGATAAGGTTCTTATGTGGGTACCAATTATAGGTGTACACAACATTCTCATAAGTATGTATTGCAGAAAGTAGATCCAGCAATGTTCGTTTTTTTTTTCTTACAATACTTTTTCAATGAGCTTTTGTTTTTTTACTCACTACAAGAAATGTGTATTCTAATAGTGAACTAACACCTTTTGCAATGAAAAAAACAATCAAGAAAGGTCTGGTGTAAAGTACACGCAGGTGGCGATGACCATATTTATGAAGTGGACAATGCGACAAGAGTGTGTGAGGATCGCAGCCAGTGACATTCTATAGTTTGGTAGGCACAAACTACAGAATGTCACTGGCTACGATCCCGTTTTACCATGGGAAAAAGGCGTACCTTTAACTCGTCTAATAAAAGATCCGACTCAGTCCGAAAGTAAATCTGCATTACTAAGTATTTAAAAGCGTTTTTATAATGTACTCGTAGCTAATGTATTTACGTAGTTAATTTTAACAAGAGTAGAATGCATTAACATTTTTGTGAAGAAAATATGGTGGAGTGCACTTAAATTCATCTAAGTGATGCTTCAATCTGATTTTATATTGAAGTAGATGAGAAGAATGATGTGTAATAAGACGCGATGTACTGTTATAATAGTATCAGTTATGTTCATCGAGTAATGTGATCGTGCAGGTGCTGGTATTTTGTTAAATTAAAATTTTATTTTATAGAATGAATTGATCCGTGCAAATATTTAAGGGAAGGAATAATGTGGTCCAAACTAACTTACCACTAACACCATCTGTCATGTGCTGAAGGAAACCCGTAGGCTGTGTAGAGTTTGTCATAGTAAATGTTAACAATCATAATCTTACGCTTTTTTCCCATGGCAGGCACAGACTACAGAACGCGACTGACTGTGATCTTTACATACTCCTGTCGATTTGTCCATTTCTTACATAATGGTGATTACTTAACACCTGACCTTTCTAAAGAACATCACCAACACAAGCATAAATTTAAATAGTTGGAAGCAGGCGGGACCAATTTGAGTTTAAAAATCTAAAAATGCTCCCGCCCGCTTCCAACTTTTATAAATTTAAAATGTACTTTTTGTTAGCTTTTCAGGGGTTTTTAACCGACTTCTAAAAAAGGAGGAGGTTCTCAATTCAGTTGTATGTTTTTTTTTTGTTTTTTTTTTTTTTGTTTGTTACCTCATATCTCCGTCATTTATGAACCGATTTGAATAATTCTTCTTTTATCTGAATGGATCTACTTCCCGATTGGTCCCATAGAAATTTCATCAAAATCGGTTCAGCAGTTTGGTTTTGAAATGAAAATAGCTGGAAATTTTTGTGTTTGTTACCTCATATCTTCGTCATTTATGAACCGATTTGAAAAATTCTTCTTTTATCTGAATGGATCTACTTCCCGATTGGTCCCATAGAAATTTCATCGAAATCGGTTCAGTAGTTTGGTTTTGAAATCAAAATATCTGGAAAAAATTTCATCCAAGTAAAAGAAATTGCGAAATTGATACTTGACAAGGATTTATGTGTGATGCGATAACTAAAAAGGGTAAAATAAAAACTTTTTTGCAAAAAAAAACCGACTTCCAAAGAAAACACTAAAAAAGTGGAAAATAACTTTACTTTCGGAAGTCGGTGGCAAAAAAGTCAATGAAACAAACAATAGTCACCGACTTCCGAAAGTAAAGTTATTTTCCACTTTTTTAGTGTTTTCTTTGGAAGTCGGTTTTTTTTTTGCAAAAAAGTTTTTTAACTTGAGTTTGTTACCGCAGTCGGGTTTTCTTAGTTTTTATTTCCAGCTTTTTAGTTTACAAATGTCAAAGATTTCGCAGACGATTAGCCAAACAAATTTTTACCGCCTTCACCGCGTGGAGGTACTCCCAGCTTATGTTGTGTTCTGATTCAAAATTTTATACCCGTTGTCACTTTCACAATTAATACGAATCTAACGACACCTTTGAAGCTAAAATCCATCGATCCGTCCAGGCTGCAGAGCGTGTCAAACATTATTTTGAATTTGGCGCCAAAAATCCGCCATTTTGTTAATTTTTTTTTATTTTGATATACTCAGTGTCACTCTCACAGTAAATACGAATCTAACGGCACACTCTCGAAAAACATAACCCTCCTTCTGGCGCAGTCGGGTAAAAATATCAGTGATTGTCCTTCTAAAGCATTCCCTCTCACAGATTATAATATTGAAATCGTTACTGAAAACATCCAGTCTGCAGCACTGCTCACCCAATATTAGCATCAGTAGCACCTCATGATTGAAATGAACACACAAACCGGCCCGATCGTAAGTAAAATGACTATGAAAATTTAAGATAATTACACGCTGCGTACATTCAGTGATCATTAAGATGTTGATTAGGTGGCACACGTGTCTCCCGATCACGACCTCGAGAGGCTTACGAACAATTTGGACTCGTTTGTACGTGATCTCATGAAAACGCTTTCGGTTTCGTGCGATGTTATTTTTGTAAAGCAAATATTTTCTGTGGGTGTAATTGGAGGCAGTGTTAGGGTTCGAAATAACTTATTCAGTTTCAAAATAGTTCGAGACTTTGAATTCAGTGTTATTTTAGTCTTATTTATCACTTATAGCTGTTGCTCGCGCGTCCGCGTGAAATTATTATAACAATATTACTTCCTTAATTGAAACGAATGTCGTTAACAATTTCAAGGGTTTTTTTTGCACGGAACCCTAAACTTACGGACCGCATCCGAAACTCGATACTTCGCTCCAAAACCCAAATAACTGATGCTGGCCTTAAAGCTGCTAAGTTAAATGGAACTGGGCTGGTCACATCTACCGCATGTCGGAGGAGCAATGGGCAAAAATAACCACTCAATGGACAGCAAACAGCAAGAAACGACAACGTGGCAGGCCCAGAAGGAGATGGCGGGATGAGTGTAGCCAAAGTTACTCTATAAAACATCAGCTATCTGCCAATAAAAGTCCCGTCAAAATCGGTCCCGCCGTTTCAGACAAGAAATCCGAAAAGGCAGAAAAAATTAACAAAAATATCTTTTCGTATTTTATGTACCGAATATGCTTTCTGCATTCAGTAAAAAGTTGTTATTTTATGATTACATACAGACATTTCAATTTTATTTATTTTTACATAAATCATCACCCTACTGCAGTCCAGTGCTGCGCTTAGACACTATCTCCAATCTCACGCCATTCAACTCGATTCTTGGCAACTTCCATCCAGCTGTTACCAGTCACCCTGCAAAGATCGTAGCTCCAACTCGCCTGAAGGCGCCTTAGCTTTGCCGAACATGTCCACCGCAACAATTATCTATAGATATATTTATTGTAGTTAAAGTAGCAATTACAACGCAAGATTAATAACTAAGCAATGTATAATAATATAAGTAATAACAAAGCTAGGTCGGTTTCTTTATTTACCAAATGATTAGCTTTCAATAACTACTACAAAATCCAGCAGCAATTCTAGTTATTGCAATACCAACACAAACACAGTCCAACTCCCCCTTTTCATTATAGATTCGAAGAAATCTAGAACAAGAAACCAAGTTCGAACAATATGAAACCTTCAAGAAAATATACTGAGAGAGAAATTTTCGAAAACACTATTTAAACAAACACTTTAGTAACTCCGAACACAATATATTTTGTTTTGACTAGAACATTCTGGAAACTTTCACTCGTATTGAAAATGTGCGCCATATTGGATATATCTGAATGTATTATGCAAAACAAGTTATGTACGCTCTTATAAATTCTTTGTTTTTTATCGTAAGTTCAATGCCACTGGCTTTCTGTTCAATTTAAGTAGTGTTTTGTTTACAATCTATATTTTATTCGTCAAGAAAGTGAATTTTTATATTCTTTAGTCTTATAGTTCTTTGGTCTAATTTTTGCAATCGTGACTGCTGGGCATGAGGTCCTGGGCTGGATTTCGGGTTGGGCAAACTATTATTGGGGTTTTTCATCAGGAATTTTTCAGTAGCAGCCGCGGAGTCGGAGACAATAGGCACGCTCCCTATTACATGGGACTTAAACATAACTAACGAAATGTGGGTGTACTATTAGGTACACATCTGCCTATCGCTTCGGGGATTACAGCCGTGATGTTTTCTTATGTTTAGAATATTTTCAAACCTATATTGTTTCCATTTATAAAGTAGACATTGTTTTTACAGTTACTGTAAATAGCAAAACTTTTCAGTTTTCAACGACCCAAACTAAAGCCAGTAGTTTGATTTAAAAGTGTAATATGAAAAGATGAAAGTTTTATAAATCTTTTTAGTGCTTGATAACAGAGGCAAAATGGAGAATCCCAAAAACGTTCAAGTTTAAACGAAGTCACATTAAAACCAGCTAACAAAAACTGCCTTTTCATGACAGACTCGTACAAAATAACAGTTTAAAAGAATTAGTCGACGACTTAAGTCTGATGTTAAAGATAGTATTTTCCTAAGATTGCCATTTTCGTGAGGTTTTCCGAGGACGCGACGCAAGACGGCTGAGTTCGGAAACTTTGACGGGGCTTATGACTTTGTTGCCGGGGACGTGGTACGAATAAAGAAAGGCGAGCTTTGATATAAGTGCCTCTAAAGCTTCGACACTTGTCTGGAACTAAAAGGTTACTGTAAACATGTATCAAATCATGAACAGGGATATAGTGTTATGGAAAAGTTATTTCATGACACAGCTACATACGCACCTGGAGAAAGTGACTAGAGTGTCAGTTTCTCGTGAATGCACTCTACATATAACAATGATATAATACCAGCCTGTTACTGTACCATTTCTGGGCACAGGCCTCTTGTTATCGTAGAAGACAAGATGAGAAGACAAGAAAAGCTTTGATCACCACGCTTGCTCAAGACGGGTTGGTGATTTCAGGCTCATATTAATTGTAACCCCGGGTTTCCTTCATGTCTGTAAGGTCGAAGATAAACTACTTACTACATATGAATTGAAAAAAGTCACATTGTTACTTACTCGGATTTGAACCTACAACCTGGTGCATGAGAGGCAAGGCCTTAACCTTTGGGCCATCACGACACATAACAATGACATAAAAGTCAAAAATGTAATGGTGTGACTTAATAAACTACCGAAACACTCCTGTGGAAAGTGATTGGCAGTTGTTTAAGCTCGCTTGTTGTCACATTAGAAAAACGTCAATATGTAGCGGATTTATTTCCATAAATCCTTCTTCAGTGCTCAGTGTGCTGGTCATTATTGCATAAGGAACACTTGTGTAAAGTGTCAAGTTTCAATCTTAGACCAGTCCGTTAATTTAACAGATTGATTATTCATAGTCTGTCAGTGAATTTTAGATTTACATTATGTAGATCCATGAAATATTTAGTTATAATCTTAAGGTAAGAAAGAATTTAGCAGCTTGCACGGAAACGCCATTTTTAAATTCTAAGGAACTATAAATGGCGAAAAAAGGGATTATGTTAAGATGCATCGACGATGTCTGCCAATAATAACAATCCGTGACCGTTTGCAAAGCATTTTATTGTAATTACTTTTTATCTGATCATTGCAGCCGTCATTAAGAGGCTCTCTTCTGCAGTGCATGTATTTTAGTTGGACTTTAGTGCCTATTTGCAAGAGCATTTCGGGTTAAAACTCGTTAGTTTAGATAAGTTTAATTTAGCAGTAATAATTGAACTTCTCATTGCCCCTACTTACGTAAACCCAATACTATAAGACCCTCCAGTTATATTTACGGGTCCTAAGATACATTATTATTTTTGTTCGTGGCCATACTGTGAGTGCTTGGAGACGTTCTTAAAATATCTTTTAATATCTTTTTAGTTATCGTATCACACACAAATCCTTGTCAAGTATCAATTTCGCAATTTCTTTTACTTGGATGACATTTTTTCCAGTTATTTTGATTTCAAAACCAAACTGCTGAACCGATTTTGATGAAATTTCTATGGGACCAATCGGGAAGTAGATTCATTCAGATAAAAGAAGAATTTTTCAAATCGGTTCATAAATGACGGAGATATGAGGTAACAAACACACAAAAAAAAAAAGCAAACAACCGAATTGAGAACCTCCTCCTTTTTTTGAAGTCGGTTAAAAAGAATCACAAATATCCACCAACAGCCAAAAGATTCTTGTATCACTAAATTGACTGAAACTCCGAAATTACCTACCAAACTGTGTCCAAAATCGGAACTACATCCACTGACATCTTGCTGTTTCAGCATTTTTCACAAAAGAATGGGGATCGCAACTGTAAATCTAATGGCGCTAGAATAGCTTGTACCTAGCATTGTCATTGGTTGAAAATCTGGTAATGTCATTTTATATTTCAAAATAGCTTGACTTTGGTCAGATTGGGATTAAGCTATGGATACGCCATATACAATTAGCTTTGACCTGCCTTCCCCATCGAACAAATGCTGACCACTCTTCACGCTCTTCTGTCAACTTCATTCGAGCACCAACAGCTCTTTGCACCGCTATTCTTAACAAAACTCTAATACCATGTGGCGCACTTACAATAAAACGGTCTGCCAATTAATGAAGAGAAGATATTATCAATCTCTCTATCAATAGTCTGAAGAATTCAAAAGAGTTGAAAATTACTATATAGACTTAGATCAGTCACTCGATCTGTAATGTAATGTCATACCCATTCACTTTATTGACGTATCTATTCTTAGGCGACCAAAGATTGCATTTGGTCGCGACGGTGAACTTTAGTTAAATAGAAATTGAAAATGTCTTTTCTTTGTTTGGAATAATAGACAGCGGTACTTTTGAAGATTTTTAAAATGGCAATTTAAATAAAGTGCCATTTTTAGAACTTTCTTCGGTTTCTGAAAGATCATTTTACAAAGTCGGCGACGTTTCTTAATTTATTTTTTGTCTATGTTACTAAATTAAATAATAAAAAACTGTTTGTGCACTATGTTCCTTGCAGTATTAATTACTAGTGTTTGCCAGCGGTTTCACCCGCGTTGAGGTTGGAAATTATCCTACGGGCACGCACAACCGGGATAAAAAGTATCTTGGTACCTCGCTGGTCGCAAAAGCGACTGCTGATTTTTTTTCTTTTGTTAGCCTGTCCAGTGTCCCACTGCTGGGCAAAGCCCTCCCCTTTCTCCTTCCAAACTGATCGTAACGTATGCTATCTTGTGCGATCTCTGGACCACACACCACCTGCCTCCAGATGTTGGAGAAAAAACAGCCAAGCTAAAGTTGGAATGGACTGACCACGAATGCACGAATGCACCCGGAGAGATACGTATCGTCACTCACTGGACATCGTATAGAGAAAATCGCCGCTTTTTTAGAGCGCTGCGACCTAATAATATCATTCAGAATTCTGAAACCTCCAAATTTACAACACTAAACGCACACCGTGACAATCTTCGACAAAAACCCCAAAAAAAAAAGAAAAGCAGAATTCGCGGCACGTAGCGATTTCTATTGGTATAAGTAATCCTTTGTGGGATTTACATGCATACTATAGAAACAAATGGGGCCTATAATAATAAATCAGCGGCGTAACGACATGGGGTACAAACGGACCGTGTTTTGAAGAAATTGCTTAGATAGGGAACGTTTCACTGGGTTACAGTTTGTGTTTTTTTTTGTTTGGGTGTCAAAAGTTACTAAGGTTTGTTGTATTATTGAAGGTTGGTTAAAAAAAACACATAAGTAATATCATGCCTGTAATCCCCGAAGGGTTAGGCAGAGGTGTACCTAATAGTACACCCACCTTTCAGTCCCATATAACAGGGTGCCTATTGCCATCAACCGGGCACCTATCCAGGCACCGTGGCTGCCATTGAGAAATTCATGATGGAAAAACTCAATTACACTTTGTTCGCCCCGGGAATCGAAACCTAGGATCTCATACTCCGCAGTCTAGTAAGTCAGCAGTAAAAATACTCCTGCATTATCATTTCACCTGAAAGACTAAATTCCCGGCTAGCTTTGACATCATTATGGACCAGTCCTGCGCTTCTCGCATCTAGCATTCATTTGAGAAATCATTTGTTAGATTTTACTTGTTACCCTTTGGGCCATTATTTTGTGAACAAGCAAAACAGTGTTATGATTCTTTTATCGCCTTTTATTTTTTCGTAAAAAGTGAACAGTTTTTATCCGAGACTATACTTACTTACTATAACCATCTAGATAGGCTAACATTAAAATGATACTTACCTACTTACTTTTTTTTACTTTAATACTACATCAGTATTATCAATTTATATGTACTTTCTAAGTTTATTTTGGACATCACTGACATTGGTAAACGAAAACATCGCGAGGAAATCTAGATTTATTATTAATGTAAGTCTGAAATCGCCAACTCGTCTTGAGCAAGCGTGGTCATCTATGCTCGTGCCTTCTCTGTACAAGAAGATGTCTTTGCCCAGCAGTGGGACTAAATCAGCTACATTACAGGGACAATAATAGGCTGGTATTATTACTAAATCCAATGATTTTGTAATAATAACAAAATGATGATCGTGTATCATTTTCAATGGAGCAAATGTGCGATTTTTTACTCAAGAAAAACAAAATGCATACGGTACCTACGGTCTGCCGATTTCTATGAACTTATGTGTTTCTAATCCAATAGTAGGTTGTTGATTAATTAATATAGAACTATACGATTTGTTCATCTTTAGTTGGGCCCATGGATTAGGTAGGTATATTACATGCACCGTTTATAAGAAAACATGAATAACGATTTGGTATCGTTCAAGTACCTGTGTCAAAAGTGTAAATACTCCTAAAGACAGAATTAATTCAAAACTTCAACTCAAACGCCCCATTTGTATCTTAAATCAAACTATTATTGAATTAGTGAGTTCAGTCGGCAAAGTTATACGATGGCTTGATATCTCGCGATCGAGTTGCTAACTTGTTCAGTATATGTATTTACTGTAGTTAGTATGGGATGAGTTTATGCTAAGAACCTTATTGGACAACTCTTTTTTGTTTGTTTTTACTGCGATTTTTAGCCAATCAACATTTATCTGTTTTCTCTGAGCGAACTGATTTAATTTTAATATAATACCGTAAGGAACATCATGACTCATACTTTTACCAAGGATTTTGATTAAAATTTTATAGGATTTATGAATTCATGGTCAAGAAAATTTTAGTTGTATTAATGCAACTGCATTTTTTTTATCATTAGCTATTCACAAATAAAAAAAGTAAAACATTGGCAAGTCTCGACCATTGAACCCTAGGAAAAATGATCGGCTGTCATGAGAAAATCAACGAAGCAATTAGCCTATTAAAACGTCATCATCTTCTTGTCCTTATCATAATTATATTACTTGTTGTTTTTTCTTCCATTTTCACCTCCGCTATCAATGAATCCTTTTTCAGCCAGTTAAGGCTTGTCAGGAAAAAAATAGACTATGCAGCAAGCGCCATGCCAACCTGTCGAATTAAAGACTTCCTTTTTTGTATTGGTAATAGACAGTAGGGTGCCCACATCATGATAACATTTGATTCATTCTATTGTTTAATGGTTAAAACTTGAAATCCGCATAAAGCTTTCGTTATCGTCAAACGGGAATATAATATTGCCTATGTTCTAATAGATACCTCCTAAGGATTGAAAATTCTACATTTCAATTTTCCCCATTATTTTATTATTTTCATTGAAAAAAAATCATAACAAACTTCTTCGATCACTTAAACTAAATTCACTACAAAAAATAACGTCACTTTTCCGCTCTTCGCAAAAATGTGTTTAACGCCATCTAACGATCGCAGCGTGAACTAATCAGACCGGGCTTCTGAATAATGAAGTTTTGCCGCACGACTGGGCTCGTGTAGATCGTAGCGCGCTTCACGAACCTCCGAATAAACTTCCCGCGCTTTTCTCACTTTTTATAGTTTATATTGCTAACGATTTATGTTGGTATAGAACTTTGGCGCAGTCAAAGCTCGACTCTGTTCGTGTTTTATTTTAAAGAAGAATTGTGAGAATATTTTAAAATGTTATAGCTTCGTAGCTTACAAATGTATTTTTTAAGTTGCAGTGTGATTCAAAAGTTGTTTTCTGTGAAAATCTGAACACGTACAGTTTATGAACTCCTTTTTTTATTTCGGTGCATTGTTTTTTCTTTATAATACACAAGCACATGGCTTTTCTAGTTTGTTTTTGTCTTTTTTTATCGTGATTACGTTTTATGTGAGTTTACTGTTTTCACAGTGCCTTTTTACAGCATAAATAGCAAGTTGTAGGTATAGGTTCCTCCTATAGTTCTGCATGATCATTTTTTGACCGGAGGGCGCTGTTGGTAAACATTTGTGAAATTGTCCATGGAAATTGTATAAAATTCAAGATGGCGGCGTTAATTTTGGAGACGTTAAATCCATCCATGTATAACTACACCTTAGCGTTAATTATTTATCTTCGTCACCCATATGGAAACCACAATAACCAATTCACTGAATCCATCGCACCTAATTAACAGATAAATCATAAAGTTCAGTCCAATATCCCACCTCCTGGTCCATAGCATAATCAATGAGAATTATTGAACAGATTACGAGAGAAACTAACTATTGATACGGCGCCAAAGTTGTGAACCTTTGGATTACAGTTGTAAAATTATGTAGATTCCTCTTCAGAATTCAAGAGAAGAGCGAGTGAGCCGTTTTCTTGCTTCAATAAAAATTTTACCGCCTTTGGTACTTGGTAATGAAACTTCACAATCAATTTTGCTTGGGTATTGAATTTTTACACGTTTTGTAATCGGTTTATATTATTATAATGTTTGAAGATTTGACAGGTTTAGTTTTAAAAGTTTTTAGCACAGAGATTTTGTAAAAAGTACAACAACTATTCGTTTTTATATTTTAATAAATACAATTTTTTTTAATCCAAGATATGTAATTTAACAAAAACCAGTTTTACACAAATAAAAAATCTAATATTACTAATGCATTGTGGTAGCAAACACAGTATTAATTTATAGTCCGTGATTGCAAAACCAGATTTTTCGTGTCATCATAAATTGTATTCGGCTCCAAAATTGTATGTTCGTGACTTAAACGGCATGTCAATTTTCATAATCTATTGCTTTTATTTTTCATATGCATAACTTCGTTGTTACCCGACCTTCCATTACCCTGCTCCCCTATTTAGCTTCTTGAGTGATAGCCACCGGGATCTCCCCTTAATTTCCATGAATAATGACATCAGCCACGCAACCATTATATCGTATTTTAACAAGAAAAAATATCGCATAACTGTGCTTAATGACTCACCCATTATTTTTGTTGTACATCTTTCTGCCGCTGCCGTCAAATGAAACACAGATTTTCCGCATTTTTATTTAAAAATTATATAAAAGGATTTACATTTCTCTACATGTAGGGCGAAAATGTTATAAATGAAGCTTCAGTTTCTATACAAATAGTCGTTTCTATATTTAAACTTGTAGAGGATAATATAGTTAACCATCCCAGATGGGATTGTAGTAATAGTTTGAAATACAAAAGTGCTGAGTTGACGATATGCAAAAGTAGATACATAGGTGCATCTCTAATGAGCGTGACAGATTCAATAATGAGTAGGAGAATTTACAGAACAATCAAGATTCTTAAACTAATATGATGTAACAATTAAAAATCTCACAAACAAATCCATAGTCTTTAACAGTTCCATACTTTAACCAACATTTTTACACAATCCTTTGCTTTATAAGCCTTCTGATTCGTTGTGCACTTGTTCGAGATCACTCTAAAAGCAATATGTTCGAGAGGCATCTTGTCTGCCCCCGTCGTCGTGACGTCAGCCGTAGTAATAATTACTGGAATGCGCACCTAAACTTCTAGGACTAGTCATAACATTTGGTTCCATTTCTTCTTCATTACTTCTACTTCTAGTAAACCTAGGTGCAATTTCTCTCGTATGTGAAGGCACATAGTCTACGTTACCGTACATATTTGCTTCTGCATTAGAAGGGTAAATTGTACATAAAGGTTTCATTGCTCGAAGAGTTCCTCTGCTACCAGGAACGTTCTTGTACAGAATCATGTCTGGATGCATGGGGTCATGGAATGTTCCCGAAATGTGACTGATATCGGCGTCATTATCAATATCAGAAAATGCATCATTGAAGACGTTAGGAGCTTCAGTGGTATACATATCTCCGTTTTTCGAATGGTCTTTCTTCCGATTGATATAACATCTGACAGCAATGACTGCTCCAATTATAACTATGAACATTAGCAGTCCTATGCTAACAGATAACAGTAATATCGAGTTACCGTGTTGTGGCTCTGAAACAAACAAATATTTTCTAATACCAGCTACGAATATTTGTACGAAATTAACTAATGTGTTCTAGTTTCGGCTTGGGCCAAATACATTGATGTATTATGTTTGTTGGAGTTTAATTGGTGTACTCGAAATTCATGGATCGCGTTTGAGCATGAAATATGAAGGGTGTAGAAAGTGAATTTGGGATATGGATTCCGTTATGGATTCCGTTTTTATGTGAATTGTGAAATTACACTCGAATACTTGAATTTGGTTCAATTGGGGCTTCAATTTTTGTCGTAATGTAACTGACTAAGTACCAAATGGCACAAATGACTTGAGGACATGTATCTCGAGCAAAATTACCTGGTTTACCTTCACTCCTGTCTAAGTTCTTTTTCGTTTGAAGAACAGTTGTGATTTCACCTTCTGACCGAGTTGGTGGGACACTGTATTCAATAATTGATGGCAGCAGAGCACGATCAGCATTCGATTCCCCCCACTTTTCACCGGCTTCTTCTAACAAAATAAAATATTAATTAGAAATGTCATTCATCTTTTGTAAGTTGCCGATACTAATCATCATCTGCCAGTTCCAAATCAAGTTGGGGTCGGCTTCCAATCTAAACGGATACATCGGAATTTAACCTGGAGTGACTGCTTATCTTTTGATGGTCAGATTGGTGTTAAGTAGCTATATAATAATATGTTCAATATTCACCTGATTCATCAAAAAGTGCTTTGCTATGGTCAAAACTGGTTGAATCTTCATCTCTCTCAGGCGCACTCTCATATTTTTCGGAGAGGACACCTAATGGTACTGTAAAAAAAAAAAATTGAGTTAGTTTGTACACTATAACTTGATTATTAATTACTTAATACACATTCATTATTTTGAGAATGAATATTACTGACATAGAGAGAGATCCTACGAAAAGTTCTTACGTCATCACAAGATCTTACAATAATTGAGTGCCAGCGTTGACAGCGTTATCACAACACCTTCTTATTATAAAAATAAGGTGAAACAAATTCAGTTACAAAGAACACAAAAGACGACGATGACACTGTAACCATAGATTCTTGTGCATTACACCGAACAATGGCTAAAGAGCAAAGTTGCAAGGTAAAATAGAGATTTGTATTGTTAAAACTTACAAGATGCACCAGAATATAGGAGTTCAGGAGTTGAACAAGTTGCGCAATTACGGGTTGGAGCGTTTCTGGAGTAGTTCGAGGTTACACGAGATTGAGGTGATGTTGGAATAAAGCAATCTACTGATTAGTAACACCAGTGAATGTACTGTGTGTGTGTACTAAATATGTATTGGTTTATATTTTTATCTGTATATAATATATGTTTTAGTATGAACATATTTATTTATACCCCATATACCTGGTTTGCGGTATGTCACGGGTGGGTGAACTAACCGAGTGCCCCGTCTCTTTCTAATTCGTTGTGAGAGAATGAGAGGGATGCGGTTCTTTATAAATCAATTTATGTTAACAAAATGGTATTTTTCTTGTTCTTTTTTTTTTACTCTATCACCCAAAGGGCCTATGTGACCCAAAGGTTAACTGGTAGAGAATGCCTTGTGGTATTAAGCCCGCCTATTTACCACTCTTGTACATGAAGTTTAAATAAATAATTAAATTAGTGTACAACTTGACTGAGTTTAAAGTTAACCAATTTGACGAAGGTCCTTCAGAACACAATGACGTGTAGGTAAGTGTATTGAGGAAAAGCAATTGATAAAGTTGGCACTAACAACAATTATTTCGAGGTTCTCATATTAACATTGTAGGTACATGTGGATAGACAATGCTAAAAACGAGAATATATGCGCAAAATAAATTGAAATCTGCAAAAATATTTTGGCAAAAGTAGCGCAAAGGGGATTTTTAAAATAAAAACTGTGTAACTATGTAGCCGAAATAATATTTCCTTTTATTTACTTTGTCTGAGTAACCGTGGCAAAGAGCTTATTTAACACGGTTCCATTCAGCCCGTTTTCGAAATTTAAAAATTTTGTACACCGATTTTAACTGGCTTGGGATAGAAACATTTATTTTCTGCCTTCGAACTATTTAAGACCTTAATATACTCGTAGTAATTGAGGAGTGTCTGTTTTTATGGGGATAAGTTATCAGAAAAAAAAAAACAGATTGTAGAAACACCATTTTAACCCTTTTTTTTTTAGAAAATATCCTTCTTCTTCAGAACACACTTTTCCAAGTCCAATTTGCTAAGTAGAGTATCCCTTTTTGGATTAATTTAAATTATGTATTTTAGCATTACGTAAGAATGCCTCATTTTTTATGAGCTTATGTGTCCCACTGCTGGGCAAAGGCCTGCATTCCCTCTTTAAATTTTTCTCTCTCTTTGGCTATTTGGGCCCAATCCTTTTTGTACGTCGTAGCTCGTCACGCCATCTCCGTCTGACCAATATTATTCAATTTAAAAAAATATATAGGTAAATTTGGAGAACCCTTTTGAACAGACACTGCACAATGATAATGTTATTAGGATGAAAAGAGTATATTCTGAAGTCTTACCACAAGCATAGACGACTTTGAGATACGGCCTCGAAAGAAAGTTGCAAGATGAGTTGAACGTTCTATTGTTGGCCGCTATCTGACATCGCCGCTTCCCGAGGCACAGCTGGATGACTGTCTTCACTGCATGAGGAGTCACGCATGCTGTTGACAAAGCTATAGATTACAAAATATTAATAAATCCACCAAGCCATCCATTAGTTGAACTTAAGTGTAACTTATGCAACGCGGTAGGCGTTGTATAAGTTACACTTAAGTTCAACTTATTAACATGTTATTGTGTTCCTTAATCGTTCTGACAAAGGCGTTGCAAGTATCGCAAGAAATTCTTATGTTAAAAGGCAGCTAGAACTAGCCTGCATAAGTGATGATAAGTAGAAAATAACTTTACTTTCGGAAGACGGTGACTATTGTTTGTTTCGTAGAATTTTTTGCTACCGACTTCCGAAAGTAAATTTATTTTCCACTTTTTTGTGTTTTTTTTGGAAGTCGGGTATTGTTTTGCAAAAAAGTTTTTATTTTACCTTTTTTAGTTATCGTATCACACACAAATCCTTATCAAGTATCAATTTCGCAATTTTGATTTAAAAACCAAACTACTAAACCGATTTTGATTAAATTTCTATTGGAGCAATCGGGAAGTGTATCCTTTCAGATAAAAGAAGAATTTTTCAAACCGGTCATAAATGACGAAGATATGAGGTAACAAACAAAAAAAAAACGAATTGAGAACCTACTCCTTTTTTTGAAGTCAGTTAAAAACAATTTACTGTGTGTAATTATTTACACTAACATCTTGGCTCTCATAACCTATCTTTATAAGACCATAGTGTCTTTTACTATAAAATAAAATAATGTTAGTCGTTTTCAATGGCTACGTTCTTGAGTACGAAACGTGGTACTTATTATATTAACGAGGATAGGAACAAGAATAAAAATGGTTGAAGTGTCTACGTACCTTATAGGTACGCGGAGTAATTAATTAGCTTCATACATTCCTTACCCAATTTTCGTACGTGAATTATTAAGGCTCTGAAAGAATTTCGTACAATTCGTACACTATTTTTCGCCACGTTTAATTAGTCTGATTTTTCGTATCCACGTGTCATATTACGTATACCAAAAGTGTCGTGTTCATTTGACATTCCTTTTATTTTTCGTGGACATCATAATTTCACTAATTTCAAGTCTGTCAAAACAAATAACGAATGCCTAGCCACACACTGTAATGTAGGACAATGCCGCACCCGTCTACCATTAAGGATGACAAATGAAATTAACACATTTTTTGGAGCATATCGCACGTTTTCCACGAATACGTTTTCACTTCCTCGAACTATTATTTTTGTCAGCTTTTTAATACTTTAATTTATTTTCAGTAGAGGCGAATAAAATTAAAGTAGGCACCTTAATCAAAATAAATACCCAAACAGTTCTAAAAATAGTCCTAATATTTGTCACGAGTCTAAAATTAAGAACTGTACCAAAAGATAAGAAGCTCTTCTTAATGATAAGGTCAAGGGTAACAATAAAAACTAATTTAATTACTCGTCAGTTTGTTACTCTACTTCATCAAAAGATCCTCGTTTAGTTTTTGTCTCCGGAATCGTTAAGAACTTGGAAGACTTGCCTTTCCCTTATTTTCTTCAAATGATTATGTTCTTTGTGAAACTCAAAACAGTTTAATATTACCGTTTCTAGGAAGTCGTTACCGGCCATTTTCTACAAGACTTTTGAAGACTAAAATTGTTACTGGAAATTGAAAATTGAGTAGGTACTTAGGAACTAATTTTGGATGGCAGAAATTAGGTAGCAGTTGCTCAAGTTACGTTAATTGCAATACCGTAACTATTAGAGACGAAACTAAAAGTAATATTAACGTACGGTCTACAATATTATCAGAAATAATGTTTTATTTTTTCACGAAGAGTTCGTAAAATTAATCTTTCGATATATTAGAGTAAGAAGCTCTTCATATTATTATATTTACTAAGAGCTTATGTCAACAAATTATACGTACCTACCTACCGTTCTTCTATTCCAGTTACATTCTTGATAAGGCAATGAAATATACTGCCTTTTTATCCTCCTTCATTGATGAAATCACAACTTTGCTTGTGTTATGACAACGTAGTCAAGAAAAGTGCCTATTTCTTTCTTGTCAGCATAAAAAATTTGCTATCACATTCGGAGATACTTAAGTAAGTAAAATTTTAGACGAGTTGGGGCCTATTTAATAAGATTTAGGGCCTACACAATACACGATTGCTTCAGAAGCATTTCGTATTCCAAAAGAATTAACACCATGATTGACACAAACTTTTCGATAGCTTATGTCAATACAATCCATTAAATAGACTTTTCCAACTTTGTTATCGTTAAAACTGCGGAATATTACTTTGTTTGGACCCTCTTGTCTAATTGTCAATGAGGATGAAATTAGCCAATTGTGACGTGACTAATTCGCCAACTAATTGATTTCAAAGCAACTAATAATCGTAATAAATATTTGAGAACTAATCGAGTTTTCGGGCCTACAATAAAGTGTTTATTAAATTTGAAGAAGTTGCTTTTTGGAATTATTGGTAAATGGTGTCTACTACCCAAGAGCCACCTGTCGCCGGTCGTTTTATTAAATAGACCCCTGGCTGCTTCAACATGCTGCCTATAAACAAGGTGTAATATAAAAAAAACGCACCATCTCTCGTATGGTGACTTCTTTATCGTATGGTTAGTGCCTAACCTGGTGTCAGAGTTTTTATGGGCCTCTGACTTTGCTTTACATGCCGCTGAGAAAGTATCTCTAAGGCACACTGGTTTGCTCACGATGTTTTGTGTGGTGACTCAGACCATGATGCTATTTTTTGTTTTCTATGACTTTCGGAAAGTCATAACTTTTTTTTTAGTTTTACCAGACATATTCGACAGCCACCACGTCCATTGCTCACCAAGTCCAAGTTCTTTTTGCGAATTTCGTAAAAAGAAAACTCGTATAACATAAGTTGTTCAGTTTCATGTTCCGAGATCCCACACGAGTTGTGCGTTTATTATATTACACCTCGTATACAAGGTGGAAGAGACACAGACGCTGAATCGGTTACCATAGATTCCGTACATCATTCTGAACACCCCCCCCCCCCCCACATAAGATTTTTTCTTTTCTGTACTTAACACGTGGTAACCATTTAAGCGTATGCAAAAACAAGTTTGACATAATATTAAAGTTACTCCAATGTTATACTTACTTTCATCCGGCACACCCTGCGCCTGTGGACAGGTGATGGCTTCGAAGGCTACCCTGCCGTACTGAGCATCAAAGATGGCGATCCTGGAGTGAGGATTGCAGCTCAGCTTGATGGCATCGCCTTCGCAGCCGGTCCGACTTCGAAACTCATCTGTGCGAATATTGGCTATTGTTAGGTTTAGAGAATTTACGTACATAATTATTAAGCATCATTAATGGTTAGTAATGAAGCTACAGATGTCCAGAAAAAATCACATTGTGGAAGATAGATGTTGCGTGCTGTCTTACAATTTTAAAACATTCAAACTCCAGTATCGAGCAAAACTCGGGACCATCCTTAGTAGTTACCGTTCAACCCCCTGACTATTTGAACGTTTTGGCAATTGTACAGGTTGTTGATATCGACGCGTAAACTTTTAACATAAATTCAGTGGGTATATGATTATAGGCCCACACAGTAGTAGATTTTTTGTCGGTTATTAAAAAAATATCTGCCTAAACTTCAAGGAAGTAAGTAAAATGTGGATAATTATTACATTACCAAAGTGCCTACACCGACTGCTTTGTCCATCTAGTGGTCGTTAGCGCGACTACTGAGCATGAACTCCAGGGTCAGACAAATTGTTATTGCATTTTTCCATCAGGAATTTCTCAGTAGCAGCTACGAAGTCTAGATTTGTGCCCGGTTGATGGCAATAGGCTCGTCCCCTATAACATGGAACTTAAACATAACTGGCGAAATGTACCTAGTTGTACTATTATGTACACCTCTGCCTAACCCTTCGGGGATTCCAGACGTAATGTTATGTTAATGACACCGTCAAAATGGAACAAGTGATTCTAGCTGAAACTTTTTTTATGATATTTTTTAATCACGTGCTGTTTACGTGTTTTGAGCGTTGATGCTATAAACGAAACAGTTACAAACTAAATCATGACAAATATAAATTACAACAAATATTATCACCCAAATCTAAACATCACGAAATTGAAAATCAACAAACCCGAACATAATAATTTCAAACATTTACATCATCGAAGCAAATTCCACTCTCAAATACAAAAATATTAATCGCAACTAAATTCGAAAGAGCGTTCGACTCGATGCGGAATTAATTATGATAATTGAGTATCACTTTCGCTACTAATTAGTGATGATCACACTAGACTACGCTGATAGCGATATCAGCATACTTAGCTACCCTTTGTTTCTACTTCCACCCCTTTAGCATCCATTAGTTTGTAATATAAAACCGCCAATACGATAAAAGCTTTGGTAAGTGTTCGTGTATCAATTAGTGGAGTGTCCGAGTGTTTTACGCTTAGCTAAGGATGCTATAACTAATATTAATGACGTGGCCAGACGGGCGGGTGAAACGTCACTTCCTTGTTGGGCTTTGCGTCCAGCCGCGGATGGAAGGGGGATTTTTAGATGACGGTCGGATTTATACATACAACATTCATTTTTCGAGTGGCTTCCGAAAAACGACAAACAGAACGTTTAAAATTCTAGGTAAACAACAGTCACGAGCACTAATAATATATGTAAACACTCTGCAAAATTCAAAAGCGATTTTCTCGTGAAATAAAGGTTTTACTTTGAGATAGCACCTGTTGCGTAATAGTGTGGTTTCCAAAATACTACGAAAACCCAAAGATTCAATTCTCCGTTGCCTTGTTTAAAACAATTTCACAAACATACCTATAGACATAAGTTTTTACACTAACATGGTCACTAACACTTTTATATTTAGACAAATCCCATCTACTTATAACTTAGCTATTTAATTAATTTTCAAATGTAAACAGTTAGGTACTTAGTTGTATAATATATTTATATTATTCAAGTCCATCAGGAGATTCACGAAATATTTGTAACATATTTAATAAATCCTAGATAATAAAATAATATGTGATTCGTCACCTAAAAACCCTTGTCGTTCTGTGGGCGAAGGGTCTAAGTGGCCGTAACCAATTTAAATGCAACGTCATGTTACCAAATTATGCTAAAGCGATAGTAAACTCATACGAAGGCCACGGAATGGCCTCGTAAAAAATAAAGGAGAAACATTGTTCGCGATTTAAATAAGGGTTTGTGCTGTGAATTTTAAGTTGTAAATATGACCCATTGTTTTGATTTTTTTATTCTTCACTTGTACTGTAGCTTGAGAAAACATTTACTCAAAATCGCAATCTAGTGACACAGGCAGAGCCAAATAAAATTTTAGTTAAATCATCGTCATCATCTGCCTAGCTTTTTGAGGTCGGCATTCAGTCTAACCGGATGCAGCTGAAAACCAGTGTTTTAAATGTGGCGACTGTTTATTTAAAAAAAAGGATCAAATGACGGTTTTCTCAAAATTTGTAACATAACTGACGAAATGTGCACTGTTAAGTACACTTCTGCTTAACCATCCGGGAATTACAAACGTGATGTAATGATTTATAATGTAAATTAATAAAGCACTTTGTGCGAATCAAGGGATAGCTTTAAAATTAAATTTTCAACCTTTGTCTATACCAAAGTATTTTCCAAAAATAATAGTTAGTAATTAATCAAGCAAAGCTTTGTTCTCATCTTTCTTTGTAATTATTTCGCTATGCCCTTAAAAGTTTTTTTGTTTAGATTAAAACTGAAAGATGATTTGCAAAATCGTATTGAAATTGGAATTTGATTTAACTTTTCATTAAGTAATTTGTTCTTTAAATTCTCGTAATTGTTTTTTCGGCTTCATTTCAGTTTTAATAACCTACTAGTTGTTGATAAAAAAATATAAATACTTCCGAAACAAAACCAAGGTGGCTCGTAAAAGCTACTGATTTAGCAGCTGTTTATGAAAACAAAGGACATCATTATAAGTAACATACGTTCTGTAGTTTCTGCCAATCTCTATGATAAAAATGGCTTGCCTTTATGAATTTACAAACTTTTTATTCATACTTCACGCCCTAAACAGTGATGTAACAGAAATCTTTCTCAAATTACATCAACAATTTATTTTCAAATCGAAACTCGCTTTAAAACAGCCAGCAGTTCAGAGTCATAACTAATTACGTTTAATTATTTAATCAGAGACGAAACACGAGTATTTTTCGTAACAAGACCGCAACAAAGTGTTCTCAAGTTTCTATAAAAATAACAGGATAACGAGATAGAACTAATGATGTCATTGAATCCCGCCGACACTTCTTTTTCACTTTTAACAATAGCACTTATATTTATCTTTCTAAAAGTTGTTTACTGATTATGTACAAACAGTAAGTGTAGAAACACTTTACAAAAATTATATCGAGAAAAAGATTGTTTGGTGATCTTGTATGGTGATTGTTTGAAGATCTGCTGATGATTTATGAGTACCGATTGTGATTTGACTTCAAATTCTTGGATTTTTTTTAGAAAAAAGTCTTCCATGAATCCAGTATAATTGAACGAACCTACTAATGATTAACGAATAGATAACGCAACAATGTAGTTGAGGCTTTAAAAAAATACAACCGAATTGAGAACATCTTCCTTTTTTTGAAGTCGGTTAAAAAGCGCACCTACTGTAATGAAAATCCCATATCCCGTTTTTTATTCAATAGACAAAATCCTAGTTAAATCTGATCAGGAAAAAATTTTGTTAACAAAATAATATTGTCTTTTTGTTTTACAACCGCATTTCTAGATTTCATAATAGTTAATATGTTATTTTCTAAAAACCATTAACCAAACTAAGAAAAAAAAACGCAACACAATAAATTGAAACTACAAACACAACATCGAGCGTTCGAAACGCCCGTCTACACCGTTTAATGTGCACGAGACACACCTATGGCGGCACTCCCGTACACGCCCTTACCTCCGGCCGTTCACCCCATCCAGGAATTTATTAACTGGGCATAAATCACTTCAATACACTTCCAGGAGTAAAAACCTTACGTCACGCGATCGGTGATTCTGCTACCCTCTTTTTTGTTTTAGAGAGTCATGTTATCAGTAGGATGCCCCATGTCCTTTTTTTTGTCGGCGAACCAATTTCGGTAATGGATGGATTCATTTGTGGTTATTTTTAGGAAAACTTTCGTTTGCTTTTTTTTTCGGAAAATAGAACTCAACTCTAACACCCGTATCTATACTCAAGTTAAAGTAAATCCTTGAGCTTAAGTAATTACTTGTGCAACATTTTTTATGCAATAGACAAGAATTTAAACGAAGTTAGAACCGTAAAATACAAATACAAATAATTTATTTTCTTTCAAAAGTTATGTACAACATCCAGTGGTTGAAGTGACCGTTTAGACAAAAATTGCCTGTGTTAGGACACTTCGCTCTTCCGAAGCTTAAAGTTACGTGGTGTACCAACAATTTTGAATCTTATTATTAAAAGAAAACAATCCAAAGTAATTTTATAATGAGAAAAAGAAAAAAAAAATGCTATATTTTGAATTTACATAATTAAGAATAACAGTAAAAAAAAGTAAAGCTATGAATTCTAACTTTTTACAATTCTAACTTCAAGCAATTACTAAACTAAATAATAAAAATCGTATCTTAAATAATGACATTTACTCAATTAAACACTTTAACTTGTTTATAGATACGGGTTTTAATGTCGTAGGCGTAGTTGAAAAAGTATCTTTTTTTTTACTTTTATTCTTATCTATTCTTATTGGACCAGATGATGGCCTTTCGCATCGGCAAAAAATACAAACTTGTAAACGTACTCTTCATGAAGCCGTTAATCAAGCATTGTGTACATCAAACTAAGTAACACTGTAAAAATTATTACTGATTTTCTTAGACTGAAAAACACGGTTGACGATAGACTTAAACGTAACGCACTCATGCTAGTTAAAGATTTTTATCATATTATTATATTTATTTTTTGTATGTTTCTAATTTAAATTTCAACAATAATCCATCAAAATCGATTGCTCTGGTAAACCGATTAATATTTTACTTGACCAAAAGGAAAAATCTCTCTCCGGTAAAGCAAACTCATTAATTTTAGAAGTGCTCGTTAGAATACGTCGCGGTCTTTACTGAATAATTACGACCCTGATGGAGGGAAAATGGAAAAACCGAAGGAAATTCAAGACTCAGTCAGCCAATACTTACTTCTGTACAAATATTATAAATGCTGAAGTAACATTGTATATCTGTCTGTCTATTACTTTCAAGCTACTTCTCCTTGCTAGTAACATCACATAACATTACTCCTGCAATCCCCGAAGATTAGGCAGAGGTGTACATAATACTACACTCACGTTTAGCCAATTATGTTTTAAGTCCCACGTAATAGGGGCGAGCCTATTGCCATCAATTGGGCACAGATCCAGGCTCCGTGGCTGCTGCTGAGATATTCCTGATGGAAAAATGCAATAGCACTTTGCCTGACCCGGGAGTCGAACCCAGGATCTCATGCTCAGCAGTTGCGCTTGCGACCACTCCACTAAGGCAGTCTTGTTAGTAGTCTGTTACTATTAAATTCACTCCTTAACGGCTAAGCGAATTTCGATGAAATTGGCAAAGGAGTAGACCATGACGTGGATTAGGAGGACATAGTATACTTTCTTTTCGGTAGTATGCCATGAGGACCATTACCTATGTGCTATGGAATTACCATGGTTTTATTTCTGACTTCCACGCGGGTAAAGTCGCGGACAAAAACTAGTAGCTAGGTTGTCAGTCAAGTCGTTTCAGCAAGAACTGGTACCTTGCTACTAGATGTTCTGGGGTTCTAAAGAATGGGAAGAGAATTTAAATGCTGTTTAAACTATTCCAGTGCAATTTTCTTCATTTTACTTTTTCAAACACCTAAACAAACGGCTTTGTTATACGTTACACAAGATACTTGTTTTCCCTTGTTTTTTATAATGTATACTGTGGCAGTTGTTTGTGAAAGATAATAATTACATATATACGTAAACTCACGCTTTTTTCCCAGGGGTTAGGCAGAAACCACAGAACGCCACCAAGATTATAATTATCTTTATTCATCTTTTTTTCTAAAAATGCTTTGCATAATATAAGATACAAAATAAATACTATCCAAATAAGGATTTAATAGTTTTTTTTTTAACTACACAGTTGTCAGAAACATGCTGATTGAACTAAAGCTTAATTTTTCTGTCAACATCCACGGAATGATTAACACAGCTAAAACTTTAATTCATTAAGCGTTTAACGAACACCAGAACTCGATTAATAATTTCAAAACTTGGTCAATTCTGTTTCAACGAACATAACTTTATTTTAAGGGAAGAAGTTTTCTGCAACAAAATATTCGGATAGAAATATAAATTCATTCGAATGTAGAAAAAAATAAACTGATCTATAATATTTAGGCCCACTAGCTTCACAAATCAGTAAATTCGATTTAAAACATTGTTTTGTCTCCGTCATCTACAAAGGATTAACAGAAATCATATCCTAAAAATGTTCAGCGTTAAATGCATTTATTTGTGTTGCAAGTGAGCGTTAGTTTTAAGAACTAAGACATGTATATGAATTCAGAAAACAGTAACTCAACCATGGCGATTTAAAATACTTATAGAGCGGACATTGTGAATATTTACATACAAAAATTTTGATCCCGAACATTTTCGACACCCGAATGCTACCTGACAAGCTGGCGTACGGCACTGGACAGAACGATTTATTAGTAAGTAGTAACAACTATTGGATTAAGATTTTCTTCGTTTTGCACCGTCTATCGCTCTTAAATATTTGAATGTCTTTGAACTCAACTCTCCGGATAGTAATTTTTCCATTAAGATACCCATGTTGAACTTAACATCTTTCAGTTCGTGTTAACCCCTACTTCTGACAGATTCCCATCAATTCATTCATTCTGGAATTCATGTTTAATCCACACCTGTAAAAGCATATAGTAAACAGAAAATCTTTGTTCGTATTTTATGCAAGTTTCCATTTTTGTTTCCATGTTTGCAGGGCAATTTGCACCATTATATTTGCACCATTATTCAATTCACACTCAAAATGCTTCAAGTCAATTTTGCACCGACTGATTACCGAATTTGAAACGGCAATAGCCAAACACATAAGGATGTGGGACTGACATGCGAAGAGGTCGTGAGTTCAAACGCATTCATCACTCAATTGACGCGGTCGCCACTTATAGTAAATTGACGCCTCCAACAGAGATACATTTTTAAAAGGACCATGGGCAATTGTCTATGAAAGCTGGGCGTAGGAACAATAGAATTAAAATACACCTCAAATAGTCCTTACTAATATTATAAACGCGAAAGTTTATATGTATGGATGTTTGTTACTCTTTCACGCAAAAACTACTGAACGAATTTGGATGAAACTTGGCATACAGATAGTCATAACCTGGATTAACACATAGGCTACTTTTTATCCCGGTAGTACATCCCGTGGGAAAATAACCGAACTCCACGCGTGCGAAGTCGCGGGCATAAGCTAGTAGCTTATAATTAGGATTTCACTTAATACTAAAACAACAAGTACAAGAACTAAGTCACATGTATTTTTATGCATACCTAGTTTGGGTTAATTACTGCTTGTTTCGCTTAAGAACAATGTTTTCAACATGATCTGCTTTAAAACAAATGACTGTTGTACTGAAACCTTCGAAAAAATACAGAAAATTCCAACACTTCCTTTTCTTTTAATGGCTCTAGTCTTGCGATAGAATGATTTGGAGTTCTTATTATGAGCTATGATTTGAGATATATTTCAATTCTGTTGGATGTACGCCTATTTTGACAAGGACCCTTTGATTCTCTTGAAGGGGTCAATACCAATCATTGTGATATGGAATTTTTTGCTAGTAATTTTATCAAATAGAACCGAAGTTATGATCAACGATTTCCGTTCCATTTTTTCCATATGTTTTTCTTAACCCTTCCATATATGGAAAAGCCATACTATTCCTATAGGCAAACCTGCCTCAGTTAAATCTAGTTGCATAGGGCCCTTGGATAAAGACAGGTTTCCAGGATATTATTTATTTATTTATTAAAACTTTATGCACAAGTAAACACTGTACAAAGGCGGACTTAATGCCTTAGGCATTTTCTACCAGTCTACCTTAGGGTGAATAGTCCCATACTTTTGAATGCACTCGCACATACAGAAACAGATGCTTATTTTTACCGGGAACCGAAATCTTTATGCTAGCACCCACACACGAAACAGTCTAGTAAAATACGGTCGTATGCACCAAGATTGAGACCTTAAAGGTGAATATTAAGGTAAAATGGCTCATGCTTCACTAAGAAAAAAATGTATACTCACACGGGCGGCACTTATATGCAACCTCGACGTACTTGCTCTGCGTCGGACAAGGATCCACGAGCCCCGGCATTGGCAGAGTACTGAACTTGCACTGAGGCTTCTTTTGGCAAGCTTCCACCACCGTCTGCAGTAACGAGTACTAGAAGAAAGAGGTTTTAGTTAATCAATTAGAATTATTTAAATGTGTACTAGTTTTACAGCATGGGTGATTGGCATTGAGTCGGTTATTTGGTTAATTAGCAAAATTCACTGCGAAAAACGAATGAATGCTGACAAAATTGATAGAACTTTTGTTTAGACTTTTAAGGTGACGGTCCTTTGTTGCTACGAGGATATATTTTCGCTGGAATAACAGGTACAATTTTTTTGACAAGGAGATTTTTGCAACTAATTTGTTGTTGAAATGAATTAAAAAGCAAGATGGTTGTATTAATTCTGTCGGCCACGTATCAGATGTTCCTTGTACAGGGTATTGGGCATTGTTTCTCACTATTGCAAGTAAGTATACTAGCAACCCGCCCCGGCTTCGCACGGGTGCAATGTAGATACTAATGTTTTCCCTACTATAATATGCATGTATAATTCATATAAACCTTCCTCTTGAATCACTCTATCTACAAAAAAAAACGCATCAAAATCCGTTGCTTAGTTTTAAAGATTTAAGGATACATATGGACAGACAGACAGACAGCGGGAAGTGACTTTGTTTTATGCCATATAGTGATAACTTTAAATATTGAAGAATCACCGAACCAACAAACAATAAATCTCGAAGAAAATACTCAAACTCAATAATTTATCCTTTCCCTTACGTAACGACATACATCATCAACTTTAGGAAGTGTCCCTATGAAAAATATCGCTTTAAGTGCCAAAGAGGATCTAATGTTTCCTATTAAAGTCATCTTTCTTTTTTTATGTCATAAAATGACAAACGGCCCATTGGCCCACCTGATGTTAAGTGCTTGTAGACATCCACAATTTCGGCACCTTTTGCAAATAAGGTTTTATGTAGGCTCTCCCCGAATTTTTAAGACAGTTTTATGGAAGTCTAGGGTCGAGTACATTAACTTTAGAAGCAGTATTAATATTCTTAGCTATCCAGCCTATCTAAAGGTGAGTTACTAACGCCTAACCGTCTTCTTATATTTTTGCCAATTTGCGTAGGTTATGCAAGGTATAAACGGACCCTTCACGACG
Organism: Standfussiana lucernea; assembly: GCA_964057025.1. Lineage (NCBI taxonomy): Eukaryota > Metazoa > Arthropoda > Insecta > Lepidoptera > Noctuidae > Standfussiana > Standfussiana lucernea. The sequence goes on along the minus strand of OZ059797.1, from coordinate 11,423,053 downwards.
CCTTTAACCAAGCCTACTGTATTTAAAATTAAGTAACTCTACGCACTATTTTTTGGGGTGAAAAATCACGTTTTAAAAAAGAAATCAATATAACGCACTCAAAACATTGTGCTGGTGGATGCATTGAATAGAACGGGGGTCAAGGAAGTATATTTAAATGTAAAGTTATAACATTAAAAACTAGTGTTTAAAAAAACCTTCTGAATGAATTGGAACTTTGACCCCCGATTTCCCCGTAACGAGAAGGTTCCCAGGAATGTTCCAGAACAAAAAAATGAAAACAATCATAGGGGAACAAATTTCTTTCTTTATTCTTCAAGTGCTTCGTTACGGGCATTTTTACTAATGATGCGCTACTTCTGCTAGAGACTTGCAATGCCAAAAATCCATACATCTGGTCATACAACAAACGCTCGGAAGCGAAGTACTACGCCCCCGATCTTTCTAAAATATTGATCGTTTTTAATAGAAGAATTATTTAAGTAAACATCCCGGCAACTTGGCTGTTGTGATAATACCAATTCCTGTTGCTACACTTTTAAATATTCAGGCTTTAAAAACCAAAATTCTTAATATCCCACACTTTTAAAACATCAAATACAATTAAACGTAAAGGGGACGACACATTAGTTCGCTGTCCGCATACACACCGCATGCAAGCTGACACTATACATTACCTAATTAGAATTCAGGCTACACCAGCCAATCAGAATGCGTTATATGACCGAGCCAATGAATTGTGAGCCAGCTACAATGCGAACGGAGAGTGTAATCGAATCCTAATACAATAAGGGGTTCGTACTTGATAACTGAATTGAATCACTGAACAGCTCTGGTGAAACAACTTCTACATTATTTGGAAATTTTGGATACAATAATTAGCATTATTAACTCTAATAATTGAAAGCTAGAGCTATAAACAATTTAAAAAAATTGACCTAAACTAAAAATAACCTTAAATATAACATCAAAAAATTCCTCCTCACTAACTTTTCAAACGCAGCAGCAGCAATGTGGAGGAATATCTTTCCAAATCTTTCAGATTGTGATCGATATTGTGTTAAACAATAGGCAGGCTTATTATCAAAATCAAATAAGGGACAGCTTTTAAAACTTTGGATTTTGAATTATACTTGTACAGGCATTCTAAAACGCCACACATATCGGATCGCATTACCAACCTGCATAGCATTAGGTCTTTTACAATTCCTGCTCGCTTCTACTTCTTCATTGCTCAATGCAGGACATCCCTGTTCTTCTCCAGCCTTCCCGTACTGGGCCACCTGTATGCTGATGGTGGTGCCTCTAGGACAGGCTAGAGCTACTGTCTCGTCGTTGCAGACTGACCGCTGTATGACCTTGAGAGTGTCCAGGAGGAGTGCTGAAACAAATAGAGAAAGAGGTCTGTTACAAAGAGTTTCAAAGCCTGGTGTTACTTCAGGCTCGTGTTTACCGGGCTTGTGGTCTTTTGGGATACACTTATTCGGGATTTTGTTTTTCAGTCCAGCGAATAGGATTCACTTTCGTGTAAAATATCTTCAAATACGACAATTCGGAAAGAGACAAATGAATTGAACTGCCTCTTAGTATAAACATCATTCGCTTTGGTATCAACAAATAGTAAGTTCTCACTTTATCTTTTTTTTCCAGTAAATTAATCAGATATCATTTCATTTCGGAACCCAGATGAAAGATAATCTTTTATGACATCAAGAAATTCCGAACACAAAAGTATGTTATTCTTACAAACATGCGTAGGATGAATCTGAATGTTACTTACCGAAATTACCAAAGCGAAAAATATCCAGCAACTAATGTAATTGCAACTGACAACCCTAGAACCAATTCTCCCAAATCTCAATATACATAGTTCAGGTGTTCACTCCATAAACAAGACAATACAAAACTGGGTATAATCCGAAATCCAGACTTATCCAATATATGTCAGCGCAAATTAGGGGCAGTACAACACGACCTTGTAGAGCAGGCTTGGCGTGTAAGTATAGATATGTAGCAGGATAAATGGAAACATATAATATTTACGAAAACAATATTTTTTTCAGAATCTGCGGATTTGTTGACACTAAGAAAGATTTCCTTTATACGCTGCCATTATCATATCAGGATTTTTGCAAACAACCAGGTATTCTTACGTAAATTACGAACAAAAATGATACACGTATGAATGCTCATTATCTGATATGAACGTTTTGCTCGTTCAGCTCGTTTTGTAATCAGAACATGACTTTATCGATCAAAGTTCCAATCTTCCTAAACAGACAGATTTTTTTATAAAACCCTGATCACTCGTGCTATCACGAAAACCTTTCTTAGCTTCCAATAATCCAGTCCATCACAAAAATCTTAGGACTGTCGCAAAAAAACTATTCTTCCAACAGTCCTGCGACAGAAACACGTGTGGGAAAACAGACACGTGATTCCGAAATAACAGTAATAATCATTGTCTTCGTAAACAACAGACAACAAATAAGAACATTCGAGATGCTGATTGCGTCACACTTGCGAAGAGATGACGTTGATACTCTAATGACATATGTTTTGTTCCGATTAACTTCGGAGCTTTCACTGTTGAAGTTTGCTTATAAGTTGCTCGGTTATTGTCGCGTACGTTTTATTATTCGGAAAAGCTATTTCGGAGGAGACTCAAGTGTGAAGGTTAATGTTTTTACCCTTTGACTATCTTTCACACAGAAACTCAACGTATAGAAAACAAAATGTTTACGAAACCACAACTTTAAAGGTCTACGAGAAAAGTGTTTTTTAACTTGAGTTTTCGATACGCATAGCATATTATAACTTTTCTTTCGGAAGTCGGTGACTATTGTTTGTTTCATTGACTTTTTTGCCAGCGACTTCCGAAAGTAAAGTTATTTTCCATTTTTTTTTGTGTTCTTTTTGGAAGTCAGTAATTTTTTTCCAAAAAATTTTTATCTTACCCTTTTTAGTTACAGTATCACACACAAATCCTTGTCAAATATCAATTTCGCAATATCTTTTACTAAGATAACATAATAATATATTTTCCAGCTATTTTGATTTAAAAACCAAACTACTGAACCGATTTTCATGAAATTTCAATGGGACCAATCGGATGGAAAGTATATATATCCTTTCAGATAAAAGAAGAATTTTCCAAATCGGTTCATAAATGACGAAGATATGAGGTAACAAACACGAAAAAAAAAAAACAGAATTGAGAACCGCCTCCTTTTTTGAAGTTGGTTAATAATCAGGCTTTAATGTTTCCACCGCTGGGACACAGGCCTCCTCTCTATCAGAGGCAAATTGATAAAGGCTCATTAAGAAATTCTACAACCCTATGTTTCAAATTCTCGTCTAATAGTGGAGAGTTATCACGAAATACCATCGCTTAGTAGCATTAAGTTTAGGCTCGCGCAGGATAGGAGGTGGAGCATAGTTTGTGACACAGCTCCACAACCCGCTGCTGTTTCATTGATGTAGCTCCATTTAACGAGGTTGGAGTTACATCTTCCTATTTCAGCGGTTCAAGGACTTCCCGGTGGACCATTGCGTTGCGACCTACGACGCGGTGGAAGTGGCGAAGTTCTGGGCTAACAAAATACAAAATTGTCCATACGAGAAGAAGATGAAGAAGCATTAAGTTTTATCCTGAATCTTTAAGGAGAAACATTGTAAACCAGCATGCCTGAGAGATATTTCTCGATGGCATGTTAAATCATGAGCGGCCTAAAAACTCTGACACCTTTTTAGGCATTAACCACACGATAAAGAATAAGAATTTCGATTTCATAACTAGACTCTAATCAAGTTTTAAATCTAGATTCATGACCGAGTTTTTTTCTGAAGCAGATAGGTACGAGCCTGACTGTTTGACCTACATTCTTAGCAGTTTTAACAAACCTTCCCTTTGCTAATGTTCAACGAAAAAAACTAATTAGGTTAACATTTAATTAGGTTCACTTTCTATGCTGACACTTTTCATGCTATCCAAAGCTTGCGTGTTTACTCGCGTAAAATATACGCACATAAAAAATAATAGCAAATGATATACGCAACACACCCTCGTTTTTGTTGCATGTTAACATATACGATGCCACAAGAATATAGTTCATTTATATCCGGTACTGTCATCTATTTACAAAAACGTGTCCGTATTTCGTACCATGTTAGTGCCTAAAAACTGATCTAAGCGAAATGTCAATATTTTACTAACTTTGAATTAGGTAGGTACGTTCGTGATACCTGCAGCCTTTGAAAGTTTCTAATGTTGGCTCATTTAAAGAAAATTACTCTTCAGAGTTTAAAGAAATGGGATTCAATCTCAATATTAAAAAAGGTAAGAAAAAACAATTTTTTTTTGGTCTAAGATAACCACAGTGTGGTCTTATGAGAAAGAAACAACAAAAATTCCTTTTATTATCAATAAAAAATATATAAATAAATCGATAGAAGCACGTGTCAGAATGTTATCACAAAATGGTTGCCAAAATAAAATACGTAACATCAGATAAAGTAAATACTGGAAATAGAATAATACTGAAGCCTACCAGACAGTGCCCAATACATAGTTAATGTAATGCTAACATTTATTTGGTAGACTGGACCCCTAAAGTAAATTCCTTAGGTGTGAAAAGTGTAATGCTTTATTTAGGCACAATTTATTGGCTACTAAAAGGCGTATTTGTTTTATTTGGCCAAAAAGAAGGTTTATTTTAGACGTTACATCTGTATTTTGTCAATGTTTAAATCGAATTTATTTCATAAAGCCTTTTGATATTACTGCTGGATAATAAATACGAAAAGTAAACGGCTCACTTATTAAATAACTAACTTATGCCCGCGACTTCGCCCGCGTGGAGTTCGGTTATTGTTACATGGGATCGTACTACCGGGATAAAAAAAAGTTTCCTATGTATTAATCCAGGTTATGAACTATCTGTATGCCAAGTTTTATCCAAATTCGTTCAGCAGTTTTTGCATGAAAGAGTAACAAACATCCATACATCTGATACCTCCATAAATACAAACATTCGCGTTTATAATTTTATACTAGCTTATGCCAGCGGCTTCGCCTGCGTGGTGTTTGATAATTGATCCAAGAGATCGTCTTACCGGGGTAAGAAGTGTAGGTAATCCATCTCTGTGCCAAATTTCATCCAGATCCGTTCAGCCGTTCTGGCGTGATTGAGTAACACAAACATCCATCCATCCAAACTTTAGCATTTATAATATTAGTATATATTAGTAAACATACAAACATTCGTGTTTATAATTATATACATAGGTAAGGATCTAAAAAATATTCAGTCGTTGATTTTAATGGCAAAAGGCTTGTCCCCATCACAGGACACCTATGCTGCCATTGCCCTAAAATTTCCCCTAAAATTTGCCTAAGCGCTGAAGCGGTATCTAAAACAAACGTGTATTAGATTTTGATGGCATCGTATAGCTTAAATAAATACGCATCTAATGAATTAAGCTAAATAGCAGTATCTATTAAAAAAAAAACTAAAAAGCAAAAAAACTAATCCGTACAGTAAAACCCAAAACAATATTTACAAAACTTCAATTTTCTCGAAACTGGCTTTCTCTGAGATACAACTCTTGCGTTTAGCACGGCAGTTAATGTGTACTTTGTGTGTAATGCGTGTAATATTATACCAATAAACTATCACACACAATTAATATAGTAGATACTTTACCATCCCATCTCTTTTAGGAAAACCGAAGTAAAGCTAGAAATACGAATGTCAGTTTAATACTTTTATAATGGTTAGACATTATAACACGTACAACACACAGTAATATAATATGTTTCTATCCATACCTACTATGTATAAAACGGATATTTTTCTGACACAACACAACACAAAACGACACAGTAGTGATTTGCTGCCTTAACGTTTTGCCTTTTGCCATAGATGCAGCTAATTGCGTTTACGTTAATCCAAATGGCCGTGCTATTATGACGAGTATGGCAGGCCATCAACGTGAGTCTGATTAGCGTCAACAGCTTAAGTGCCAAGAGCATTATCAGCTTACAGATCCTACTACACGCTACTTCGACGGCAGTGTTGTGTCTAATCACTGAGGATCGCAATTGGTAGTATTCGAAGTAACAAATGACGTTCAATAAAGAACTGGAACATTTTACCATTGCTTGATAGGCACTGGGAGGTCTGACTATACAAAATTGGAAAAAAAAACTCCTAACATGGCCGGAAATCTCACAGGATAGAGAGGTATGAAAGAAGATAGTGGAAGGCCTTTGCCCAGCAGTGGGACACGATGTAGGCTAGTAAAATAAATAGTTATATCGTAAATAATATTAGGCCAAGAACTGGGTTGCAAAGGTCAGATAAGCAGTTGTGTCATGTAAAATACAGCTGCATCAAGATAGACTTGAAGCCGACCCTGACATGTAGGGAACCGCAAGACCTCTAATGAGGTGTTCTGGACCATGAAAATGAACAAGTTTTGTTCAAGCAAAATTATTTATTTAAGTTCTAAAGCGATTGATGCTATCAGCTGTTCAACATGTATGTTTAAACCAAAAAGAAGCTATGAATTTCCAAAAATCATAGAGCAAAAGTTGTTTAGTTTCGTGGGCTGCGTCACCACGCGACAGGTCTTGTATATTACACTTTTTATACGGACTCTGACTGAATTATCAACCGAACTGTGTATTTGTTTGAATATATAAACAGTTAATTTTATAAACAATCTCCGGTATATTATGTTATCCTATGTTAAAACGGTGTCTTTGATATTACATGCACCAGCTGTTTAATCGAGTGTCGACACCTCGATGTATCGACGTTACTGGTAGTTTATGTACCTCGTGACAGGTAGCGCCCCTATCGGCGATCTTAGGTACTTCCATGCGCTTTCGACACTATTTTCATCGCGTGGTTTTCGATAAAATGTCTTCCTGTACAGTTTTGAGGCTGTTCTAAATTTGGTTTAAGAGGGTGCTAAAAATAAATACCTGTTTATTTTCGTTTTTCTCTGTGACTTGTAGGTATGTATTTAAATTATAAGGATCGAAACGCGGTTTGTGTGTACAAACATGACCTTAATCCAGCATGTCAAAATTGGACAGTTATGTTTTAAAATACAATCGACTGGCTTACTTAAATTTCAGACGAGGACTCCAAAAATGCATTTTTTTTTTATTTATATCACTTTAATTGATAGGTCTAAATAAAAAGTAATTTTTCAGTCTTTAACTTAAAGGTCTTTAACTTTTTGTTGGACCGTATTATTCAATCTTTATTTATAAAACAAACGCTAAAAGAACAAGGTTTGAAAACTATGAAGAACTGTGCTATAAATATAAAAAATAAACCTAAAAGTGTACTAGAACCGTCTGGGACTTGAGACTTGAAGATTCCAGAAACTTCAAATAAGAAACCCAAACTTTAAGCCTGAGAAAACTTTGTGAACCCTCTCAAAACTTTAACACCCTCTGAATCATAATTAACAATGAGCGATGCTTCTTTACATATGATTATTTTTTATAACTTTATTTTTAAAGTTTTATTTAAGTCTAAGTAAGTTTTGTTTAAGTTTTATTTTTGTAAAATTTTAATAGGTATTTGGGCTTGGTAATGAAGATAATGTTCGAAACGATTTTACTTTTAAACATGTAATCACGCCTGCAATCCCCGAAGGGTTAGGCAGAGGTGTACCTAATAGTTCACCCACTTTTCGTCAGTTATATTTGTCACATGAAAAAGGGCGTGGGGGGGGCGATGCTATCGTCATCAACCGGGTACAAATCCAGACTCCGTGCCAGATACAGATCAATGATGAATGTTATCTCCAAAGTTCATATTTAAATGGGTAGTAGGATATTAGCTAATACCTCTTCTTGTTTTTTTCATTTGACACTACTTTTGTTGTCTTTATTGTGTCTTTGCATACTTGTTTTATACGTCGTTTTTAATTTATTGACATATTTTATTATTAGCGATTAGCGTTTGACATGAAATAGTGACATCTACTAATTAGTTTTTAACTTATTTTTTTTGTTTTAGTTTTGATTTACTACAATATTTTGTATGCCTTCTGGCAGGACATATTTTGGATCAACATTTATTTATTAAACATCTGTATATTTTTTTACCCTATGTTCACAAAATGATTAAATGAATTTGAATTTATTAGTCATCCAATTAACTATTGACATCACCACTAATCCTATAACATGTAACAAGATAACGATCATTGTAAGTTAAACCTACGTTCAGGCCACATTTGCTTCTTCGCGTATTCCACGTACGACACGTCTCCAAAACTTATATTACCTGTTCACTTTGAGAGAACCTCAAGATGCATGCTAATGTCACTATAATCAACTATGATTGTAGATAGAACAAGTTAAACTTTAGTAAAGAAAATACCAGTAATAATTGTCTTCATGGAGTTCTCATTGCGCGGTTGTGTCAAACGCTTCTTTCAGAAAGTACTTATCCTGAACAGGGCACGCATTGTGAGGTGGTTCCTATCTCTAGAGCTCTGACCATCGGCAGCCAGTAACTTTGTTCCATATTTTTTATGTCATGTTATAAACAATATGTAGGCAGGTAGGTAGGTAGGATAAATATGTAAGCAATAAAGACATGACTGAAGGAAATAATAATAATACAGATGCGTCTTCTCATACAGAGAACGCACAGGTATTAATCGCCACGCTTGCTCAAGGGGGATGAACGATTACAGACTTATATTGATTACAAGATAGAGAGGTTTGGAAATAGAAAGGGGACGCCTTTGCCCAGCAGTGGGACAATTAAAAGGCTAATAACAACAAAACATTATTACTATATTTTGACAACGGCTTCGCCTGCCTAAAGTCCGGGAATATTCACGTGTGATTACAAAATTGTGGGGCTAAGAAGATAAACTTAGAAAGTACAAATGAAATGAGATAGTCACATTGGATTCGAGCAGTTAATCAGGTATGATTAAGGTGGAAGCGTCCTGAGGTAGCCCGTGAAATTCTAATTTTCTTAAGTTTTTTGAACTATTTCATGAAAAAGTCATTCAATAATAATAAAAATAATCTTCTAGTCATGTGTTAAGTGGATTGACTGACTCAAGATTGCGTAAGATCTTTTTGCAAATAAAATGGTTACGTGTCTAAATATTTAATATTCATTGTAATGTCGTGGGCAATTATTAGTCACTCTACGGTCAATTCCCTAATTGCAACAAGCAATGTCAATAAAATTTATACGGGACCACCACGCAAGCTTCCTCTATCAAATGAAAAAAAAAATCTGCCCAATAATCATAGAGACATCGGTGCATCTGTACATACTTAAAAAAATTAAGATACTGGTCGAATACATAAACTCCTTCTTTTTTTGAAGTCGGTTTAAAAACGTTGGCAAACAGAAAGCAAACTTAAATTACGGAACCTTGTTATTTTTACAAGTTGTAAAACTACATAATTTTCTTGTTAAAGTATTCCAAATTAAAATATTCTAGTACAAATGGTACATTTTCAAGCATTCGAAATGGCGGAATTAAGATTTTAAAACAAAGAGAAGGTTTTTCCGCTTTTAAACAAACCCCAACAAAAAACCTTACTTAATTGAAAGCAATATCAAGGTATGGTAATGGAGCTGGCTGTAAAGCATCTAAGGAAAGGATACCCAAAATCCAAGTAAAAAAAAGAAAAGCTTTAACGAGAACTATTCAAAACTACTTTCGGTTGCCCCTTTGGGAAATTAAGCCCTAAGCCCTTTTGACGATGCCTATCTTAACATACATCTGGTTCTCTATTAAATTCTATCCAATAAGCGTAATATGTTCTGACTCTGAAAGAACCAAAAACTCAGTGCTATTTACTCTTTGGAGTTTTTTGATATGGAAATAAACAAAAACATCTAAACTAAAATAATTAATACACACAGTAAAAGAATAAGTGAGTTGAAGACTTTTTGCATAAACACCTCATTATTCAAAGTTTATGTCACCAAGTAGGTATCTAAATAAGAAGATACATAAAAGTGAGAAACATTAAAACTATTAAAATTTAACGCTTTTATGGCACGTGCCATAAAAGCGTTAAATTTTAATAGTTTTAATGATTTCAAACCTTACACGTGTAAGGTTTCAAATTTTTCTCGTTCACCAAATTACTTACTGAGCAAAATTGCCTTCCACCATTAGCTTTACTGAAAATTATGTTCCTTATAGTAAAACCTGAAACCACAATTAGATCACAATCAAAAGTCATTTATTCAAATTAGGTTGATAAATCAGCACTTTTTGAACGTCAAAGTTTACAAGAGACAGTCAAACGGGCCCCGCCCTTCGCCACCTGCTAGTGTTTAGCTGTGAAGAAGAAAAAAGAATATACCACACAGAAGTACCTCGTTAGTCGAGTGATCGCAAGCGCGACTGCTGAACATGAGATCCTGGGTTCGACTACCGGGTCGAGCAAAGTGTGATTGGGTTTTTCCATCAGTATTATTTCTCAGTAACAGCCGCTGAGTCTGATTTTGTGCCCGGCTGATGGCAATAGGCTCACCCCTTATTACATGGGACTTATACATAACTGCCTAACCCTTTGGGGATTACAGGCGTGATGTTATGGGAAATAATATTTTTTGGTAGCTCATGTCAGTCCCATAAAAGTATTTCTGATCACCCTAAATTATGACGACTCGGAAGAAATACTCAAACCATAACTCAAATAATTCAGGCACCCACTCACTCTTACACACCTACACTGACATATACATATCCACACTCACACATTCACAACTACACTCACATAAACACACACACCCCGCACTTAGATACTCCCTTTTTCTTGTTATTAATTCATTTAAACTCCATTTACTTTTTCCCCACGTTTTCTTATCCTGGAAATAAATTGTACTAGTCTAGTTTTTTTTAAAGTGCACATTATTAATTTGAAAGCGACTATTATAATTATTATCCATAATGGAAGGATGGATATCCGTCCATTATAACAAAGGTTTTACCCTACCATGGGGGTCATTGATCATTTATTTGCTATTTGTACGCATAAACTAAGTGTCACTCTGTTCTCTGTGTGCTTTTTTATGTCAAATAAAATATTCTTATATATTTTTGACTTTTTCATCATCGTTGACGCTGATAGATTGTCACTTTGCTTAGGCCCTATGGACTTCAGTCTCAAATGCCTAAAACGTCAAGTGTGATTAATGCTCGTTTTTACTCTTTATGACAAGGGATTTTCGCCTTTAAGTGAACCAGTTACAATGATTATTATTTAACACACTCCACCACTTGAATATTATAAAACGAGTCAGTCTATTAAGGTCATATCCGTATCCCGGGCTCCCGAAAGTAATTTTCGTGTAATCAGTACTTTGTTCAATGTACTGTTTGAAAACCCTTATCTGCATGAGTAGGAGGGAAACTGTGGAATCACTACGCCCTGTAAATGTTTGTTACTTAATCGAGACTTAGAGGATGATACTTTTTTCACCCACTTTTGGTGCCTCCAAATTATTTTTTGGTCCCAAGATTTCTTTAATAAGTTAGTTATTAATTTTGGGGTTGTTATGGGGGTTGTGTCTACTGTTTTTTTAAGTGTTAAGTCTAAGTAAGTAATCTGTGTTTATCCTTGCAAAAATCTCATTTTCTCATTGTAATAGTGCTTAAAAAAACAGTCTTACCACTTGACAAAACTGTTCTATGACAGATAAAAATATTGCTGAAATTTCGAAAAAAAAATGCCACCATCTTATTATTCTGTCAATGTCATTCAAGTGCCAAAAGCTGGAATACTTCAACCAACTTATCTGTGCAAGCGGGGAAACAAAAATTTAAAATAAATGCACCAAGTTTGACAAATCGATGTAAATTTTCTTAACAAGCATATATATATATATTATACTATAGCTCTGATAGCCTAGTATAGCCAGTGATAGCCTAGTATTTAAAGTCTGTCAAACACCACCGTATTCCTGTCATTCGATCACAACTTCAAAAGCTACCAACAGAACCCTTCATTTAACTTAACTCGAGTAGCGAGAGTGAGTGCGCCAACGCTCAATCGAGCACTAAAGTGGAATCGCTCAATAACAATTAGGAAAATGAGTAGGCTCAGAAGTACAAACCGCAGGGTTCTCTCTAACGTCATTAGGACGTGTGGCATTGGACATTAGGCCGTGACAGACGTTACGGCCAACCCTATTAATTGGGACGTAGGACATGCCGACATCAATTTGTCTTCATGAGCTGTACTGGGAGATGTATTAAAATTTGGGACTCGTAGATTAGTTTTATCATCTTTTATTTATGTCAGTTATTATAAGGTATAACAAATTTTTATTTTTCTTATTTTCATATTCCTGAAAAGCAAATTAGTGTTTAATTGTTGCCAGATTTGATTAGCCAAGTTTCACAAACAACAGATTTCGTGCCGTTGTCTATGAAAAGGTTTTCTTAGTTTCTCATTTAGATTTTATTGATAACTAACATCAGATAGGCACAGTGTCATCAATTAATTTTTCAATCAACTTGTTAAATTACTAAAAAAAATAACTGCAATTAAATTAATTACAATTACAGTAATCGCAACTAAACTTATAGTTGCACATTGCAATTAAATTATTTGGATTAATGTATGTTAATCGTAATTGGCAATTAAAATAATTGCAACTAACATCTTTAATTGTTTTATGAAACAATTAACATAAGTACTTGTTTTTATATAAATGACTTTTATTAGTAGATTTAGAAAATCCGAGCTACATTTCTTAAATTCAATACTACTTATTTTATTGATATATTTTTATTGATGTATTGTATTGTATAGTTGTTTAGTTTGTTTTTAATTGTTAGTTTATATTTAAATTTATAAAACAATCAAAAATTAATTAATTGTTAACTGTAGCAAATCACGATTGCCATTTTGTTAATTGCTATCACTACAATTAACAATAAATTAATCAATTGTTAATTTTAACAGAAAAAAGATAATGTAAATACAATACACATACATTTGAATCTCGAAAGGTCTCGTGGCTCTAATTTTAGATCAACCAAATATTACCAGTTGAAAGTTAGTATTTTTTTTCCAAATAAAAACCAACGCATATTATTATGAAGATTTTGTAGCGGTAGGTGTAAGAAATAATCATAGGTAGGTTTTGCTACAGATACACTGGACTAAGAATCCGTTTTCCTCTACATTAATGCAACAATCACTTCGTGGAACTTTCGCCACTAAAGACACTTTGACTTGCAAAAAAACCTCGTGAGATCGCCTTAAATACGAAACACACATTTCCCTTTAAAACTATCAAAAAGCCCATTAAGTGTGAAAGAGACAAAGGACTGCCCGCCACACCCACACCTCATGTCTAGTGCGAAATTGTGCTAAACAATAGTCGGACAGATGTTACGAATAATACGCATAAAAGGTGTTTGCGAATACCAAATGATAAGAATAAAGGCATTGTTTTTCGCTTCACGATTTTTGTACCACATCCTTTTCATATAAGGTAAGATACGGTAATTTATTTATATTAAATGTGAAAGCATGTACGTTTGTAAATTCATACACAAACAAACAAACAGAGTTTGCAATCTTTAAGACCTGAACAGCTTCGGACGAAATTTTACTCATAACAAGGATGAGGACATAGGATACTTTTTTATCCCAGTAGGGCCTTCCCTTGGGTTAGTTCCAGGCGGGCGAAGCCACAAACAAAATTTAGTGATAACATAAATAAAGAAAACTGTGTGAGAATCACAAAATAATGATCTTAGACTAGGATAACAAAAAGAATTGATAAGTTTCACAGTGTTTTCGCTTAATCAGAATCAGAATGAGGTGAAGACGTGAAATTTATGTACATATACTAGCTTATGCCTACGGCTTCGCCTGCGTAGAGTTCGGTGATTGTCCCGCGAGATCGTAATACTGGGATAAAATTATCCTATGTGTTAATTCGGGTTATAAACTATCTCTGTTCGAAATTCAATCCAGATTCGTTCGGCCGTTTTGGCGTGATTGAGTAACAAACATCCACTCATCCAAATTTTCGCATTTACAACAGTAGTAATATGTGTGTATTACATAAACCCCACTAACCATGAGGTAGGCAGAAACTACAGAAGGTCACGTGGCTACGATAATTACATAAAACGTCCACGTTCATACATCAAGTAACACACGCATAATAAACAATTTAATTTAGGATCTGGATGTTGACTTCTATTTACGTAAGACACTTTATCAAATCTTTCACAAATCACACTATCTTTTTTTTTTTCTTAGTAAAAGTGTTATTTTTTTTTTCAACTTAGTTTTGGGATAGCAAATTGTGTAAAAATAGCCCAACCCTGAACCGTCTTTCATTTAAACGTAGTTTAATATTTTGCGTCGAAAGTTAAATCTCATATTCTTAACATTTCAAATTGTAAGTTTAAACTAGAATAAAAATCTGAAAAGAAAATACTTAAAGCGTCGTTTTAAGCTGAAGAATTATCAAACAACAACAACAAAAAAAACCTTTAATACTTCAGTAGACGTAATTTTGCAAAGATCAGAGTTAAAAGATCTTCGTATTAAACTTTCAATTGAATACTGCAGTTTTGAATAATTAATCCATTTCTATACTCAGGTACGGTCTTCATTTATCTATATCTAGTAACAATTGCAGAGCCTAATAATGCTTAAATTGTTTTCTTTTCTCAGGCATGAGTTTCACGTATCCGTTATACGCAATATAATAGAATAGAATATACATATACATGCACTACACAAACAAACAGACACAAATACATAACACACACATTCATTTAAACACACTTAGTCTTAATTTTTCTAAATTGTAAAAATCTTGAAATTACTTAACCTCTATAAACTTTACTTTGTAACATGTTATTCGTTGTTCGATGTCTAAACATGGGGAAGGCACTGTTTCTCCTAAACACAGGTTACGTTGCAACTTACCTTGGAGTACAGAACCACTCCCACAGATTTGTTATAAACTACTACATGTTTCATATCATAGATTAAGTACACATACCTGTTTTTGGAAATAAATTATTATTAATATACTTTATTGTACACCAAAATTGAAACACAACGGTTTTACAATATAGTTAATTTTATGGTTACAAGGACGGTCTTATCGCTGATAGCGATATCTTCCAGACAACCTTTGGATGGACTGTATGAATATGAAATAGAAAAAAGGGGGGTAGTCAGTGGTGTACTGCTAATACTATTCAAAATATAAAATGATACAAGTTATTCACTACATATTATATATATAATATAAATACAATGCATTTACATAATACACAAATATATAAATATTGTGTGTTTTACAACATTCATGAAATTACACAGAATGAAAACGATTTGCAACTAATCTTTTAAAAGCAACGAGTGACTGAGCTTGTCTTACTGACACCGGCAATTCATTCGATAAACGAGCAGCCTGGACTGGTCATACAATTTGTTGGAATGTGCAGGCTTCAAAAGGCGTAATTATAAAAAAATAGGTTTAGTATTGTCTCTTAATCATTCTACCATCCATCCATCCATCCATCCATCCATCTTTACTGTAAAATTTTCCTTATTAACATAATCACGTAAAACGAAAACCTCCGCCATCAAATAACCGACCGTTTAATAATCTAAGATTAACATCGACCACGAGTCCACGACACAACGCCCTAGGGCATCGCAGGTTCATTAATAATTATCTAACGAGGTTCCAAGTCCAGGCCTCGATTAACGGCGACATCGGCGGGTTAAATGTCCGTAATCGACGAACAGTCGGCCGATCAACTTGCCACACATCTGTGTCATTTATACCCTGTGTAGCGCAGCCTGGCCTGCATAATTAAGTTACGTTTAAGGCCTGATGAAAACCCAATGAAATCGGTATAAGATTGGTGGTAAATTGGCCTGGTTATCATACTCCATTAATAGATCCAATTGTATAAAATCAAGTTCTTCTAAGGTAACAGACATAATAATGTGTTGCTGAGAAGTTTGGTCCGCCCCTTCATTTTCCTGCTAAAAAACTAGAATTTAACGAAAGACGGACGTTTTGGAAGACTGAACTATGTAACATTGTCGTTCAAAAGAGGCTTGGAATGCATTATTTTTGATTTTGACAGTTGTAACCATGATGAGCCCACATTTGAAATCGAGATTTTTTCCAATTTTCCAGTTAATATGCTTTTGTTAGATATTTTACTCAATTTTAGCTCAATTGCAGCCCAAAATATCGAATGCAGTTTTGAGCATGGTTTTGGCAATGATTTGGAACGGCACACACATGACATGAAACTATGTATTGAACAGCTTTCAAACCAAACTACAGCCTTTATACAAAATATTCAAAACGATTTTCAAAGTATAAGATGAGATATGTAAAAATGGAAGATATTTCCTATCGCTTTGATATTCGATTTTTAATTTCGCTAAGTGAAAATTCAGATGCCTTTTTGATATGAATTAATATTATTTAATAGCTTAGTCTCGTCAGTTACTAGTCTATATAAAAACGATCTTATTAACTATAACATCTAAGACTTTCCGTCTCACTTAAACATTATTTTTCACAGCTTCTCTTTGATCCTTTTTTCAACCATTCAGGCCTTGTTATAGGAGTGCGGTAATTAAAATAATTAATTTGTAAGGCTCGCTTGTAGATTTAAAAATAGATGTTTGAGGCACGTTTTTCACTTGTAATTACTGAAGTGTCATAAATTGATGCTCTTTGCAAATGGTTTAAACTCTAATGTTATTTAAAGTTGGCGAGTGGTCGATGGTATCAAATAACATTACCTACATCACGACTTTTAATTTACGAAGGATGTACGTAGTTTACCCCACATTTCGCCTGTTGTGTTTAAGTCCAATATAATGTGCTCGATGGTGTATGAATCTATATACTATATATGTATTCATATATAATTAATAATATATATTATATATTCATATACATATATAATAACATAATATTAATATTATAAAGCTGAAGAGTTTGTTTGTTTGTTTGGTTGAACGCAATTTAACCTTAGGAACTACTGGTTCGAATTAAAAAATGTTTTAGTTTTGGATAGCCCATTTATCGAGGAAGGCTATGGGCTAACATATAACATCACGCTGCGACAAATAGGAGCGGAGCTTCAATCAAAATGTTACGCAGGCAAAATTGCGCGGATCAGCTAGTGTAAAATATTATCTTATATAACTACGCAACATTATTTTATCGTTCTCATGACGTATGTTTGACGCTCAGTTTTAGACGGATGAATATTATCAACAAAACATACCGTTTTTATCTCGAATTTTCAGACAAATAACCTCACATTCATCACAAAAACGAGCTTTATGATTCTCAAACATTTTTAAAATAACTCTAAAAATACACTAACATAAGTACAACACAGTAGTCACAGTAATTAGCACCCAAAATAATTTACACAACAAAATATAGGGCAATGATACAGCTTAAATTAACACGACTCCGCCATTTTAATGCATCGCGAATAAACGGCATGGAAATAATTACGGGTAGCATGTTTACGGAAATTACTGTTATAAACTTGCATGTAGAGACGCCATTTTGTTTATTTGTCAGACTTAACTACGTTATGGTTTTGAGACTCATTGAGTATTCAATTTAATAGATGACTATGTAATGGACAATGTTTGCTGGGCAGAGACAGAGAGGGCTAGAAATCGCAAGATTGTAAAAAAAGGTTTTCTTTCTTTAGAAGAATAAACAATAAAAAAAAACAAACAACCGAATTGAGAACCTCCTCCTTTTTTGGAGTCGGTTAAAAAAAGACTATGGTTACAGTCAGTTCCCTTTCTTCTTTGTTTTGTTTAAAGGCGACTCATAAACGCTGGTTAACTAAAATTGTGGTTTAGTATGAACGGTATGTACTCTGAGACTTTATTCGTACTTTTTTTCCCACCCATCTTACACAATAATAAGTTATTACTCTGTTGTGTATGTGTCTATTCTATTTAAACAGGTAAGGTTTTATCATTTTAAGGTGCATCATTAATTCAGCATCATCTATCTATGTACTTACCATTTTTCTAAGCATGTTGTGGTCGGCTTTCAGTCTAACCGGATGCAACTGAATACCAGTATTTTACTCGGCAACTGCCTATCTGACCTCCACAACCCATTTAACTGGGTATCATATTATCCCTTAGCAAGACCGATTGATACATAGTCCTAATCAACCATTATTGTAAAGTGTTTTATGGACAAAGTCTACGCAATTTAGGGAATAGGTAAATATTTACTAATCAAGTTATGACTAATTTTATCGGTAAAGACAATACAGTCTACGGTCATATTCATTCAAATGGAACAGTATTGAACAGTGCTAGATTTTTCGGCTCCCCAATCTAGCCAGACAAGACATGATTGCAATATGGAGGGTATGCACCGCCTGCACGGCCGTTCATTTCAATTAGGTGCCCCGAGTTCATCAGCGGACGTCTATGGGCTGTTACCGTGGCTATAAAACAACATTTCGGACGTTATTTCGGCAGGATATTATGTAGGTAACACCGGAGGGAAATCGGAGGGTTTAAGAAGGAGACTGTCAAACAGGTATGAGTCACAGTAACAATGACGCTCACTAAAGACGAACTTTTTTTAAAATTCAATGTGTCATTTATAAAATAACATAACATAACATCATGCCTGTAATCCCCAAAGGGTTAGGCAGAGGTGCGGCGAGTATTATAAGGGGCGAGGGGCGCCAAGTAATTGGGGGCGAGCCTATTGCCATCAACCGGGCACATATCCAGACTCAGTGACTGCTACTGAGAGATTCCTGATGGGAAAACCCAATAACACTTTGCCCGACCCCTGAATCGAACCCGGTACCTCATGCTCAGCAGTCGAGCTTGCGACCGCCAGACCAACGAGGCAGACAAGACAAATGCATTTTTTAAATAAAAAGTAGATTACTTTCAAATATCTTTCTACGGTGATTAAATAAATTATTATAATACAGTACTTTCTTTTGATTTATGGTAATGCTTATTTTTATCTCCTCATAAAGCGCCTGCAAAGCAAGGTTTAGTTAAGAAAATATAACATAATTCGACGTCGAATAATATAAGGTCGCACATAACCTACATATTATAAAGACTCGGTACAGATTGTTATTGGATTAAAATAAATAAAATAAATAAATAAATATCGCTGGACATTACACACAGCGCCATCTAGTGCCACACTAAGCAACGAGGCTTGTGTCGTGGACACCAGATAGTTGATATACTACATAGATACTTTTTTGTTTGAAAATACATACTTATTATACATATTAACATCCATGACTCGGAAACAAATGTCCATGCTCATCGCACAAACACTTGCTCCTACCGGGATTCGAACCCGGAACCCTATGAACGTAAGGCAGCCTCACTACCGCTGCGCCATTCGGGTCGTCTAATCTCCTGGCTTCTAACTAGTCGAGCTAGAAAGAAAATAATAGGAATGCCTGCTAACTTCTTCTTCATCGTGTCGTTAGTGCCTAGCCCGGTGTCAGAGTTTTTATGCCGCCCCTGGGGTTCTGACTTGGCTTTACATGCCGTCGAGAAATTTCTCTCAGGCATGCTGGTTTCGTGACGATGTTTTCCTTCGCCGAAAGAAATTGATAATAATTATACATTACGCACATAAACCGAAAAATAAGAGATGCGTGTCTTGGGTGCCAACTCGAGACTTATGACTTGGCCGTCCAACGTGTGACCGTTGGACGGCCAAGTTATGACTTGGCCAGTGACTTATGAGTCACTCGAGTCCACTAGGCTATCACTGCTTACTAAGAAAATAATATTAACCTGTAACTGAAACATAAAATAAAGTTCTATAATAAGTAACAAAACTATCAGTAAATTTTTTTTTTTTGTGGTTGCTAATTTACCAAGACAGTTTAATTATTTCAGGATTGTATAACAGTCTTAAGAACTTATTTTTGTTTTTGATGTTCAGTTTGATTTTTTGTTATTTTAAAATCTAATACAATATTAGTATTATTCTTTAATTACTGAATTTATTGTTATTTTAAGAGAATGTTTTTATTAATAATATTTCTTGACATTTGCACCACCATCATTGCATTGCATATCATATTGCATTAGCATATCTGTCATGTTACCATCTTGCATGCCTGTCTTCTTGTATGATAATAAATATTATCTTATCTTATCTAAACTTTTCAGTAATTTAAACCGATATCAGAAGTTTCATTTCTGCCTTTTATTGCCGCATATTTCAGTGAAACGTCTGAACACAACTGAATTAAAAGTGAAAAATTAATTCATCACAGAACCGATCCAACGAATCTGAATTTCGGCACATATTTACAACTTATCGCGGTTTATAGTCTTTCATTCCTTTTGTTTTATTATTTTTGTCTCACCCGCTGCAGGTCATGACATCAATTATACATATGTATACAAGGTGGAAGGGACACAGGCGCTTAAACATTTACTATGGATTCAGTACATCATTCAAAAACATCATCAACATGGACATTTTTCAACGGTATTTAAAAAAAAAAACAGCTGTTCCATACATTTTAACCGTCTCGGTATGTATTGCAGTTTTGTAGGAAACCGCTGTTTTTTTAATATAAAAAAGCTAACACATTACACAAAAAAAATAAGACCACTCATCAACGTATGTCTAATGCCAAATTAAATAATCTTCAAAGAGATACATTATACAATAACACACATTTAAATTCATAGGCACAATTTGAGGCTCAGTACTTAAACAAAATGAATATTTTATTTTACTTAGGAATACAAAATAACAAAGTCGTCCATTTTTACGAGAACGTTGAGCCTGAAAAGTAATACTCTATTAGATTTGAGACAGGATAGATTGCAATCGTTATTATGTTTTGATCAAAGAAAAACCGTCTTTAAAATCATAAAACAATGTGTCAAACTGACGGTTTTAGATAAAGGTCCCTTAACAATAATGTCTTGCAGAAAAAATTACGCCCTTGTGCTTCCAAATTGACGATATACATATCACTAATCAGTCGAAACAGTCTCATATACATCCAAAACGTGTGCTTAGAACAGTTTTAAAATAAATCATCGTTAACAATCAAAAATCATTAGAATTATTTCTCAAAATTGGAGAATTGTTTTATGTGCCTTTGGTTCATTTGGCTGATTAAGGTCAAGTGTGATAAAAGAGTTCCTTTCTCTATCTCCAAAACCCAGCCTCTATCTATTTTGAAGTCGGTTAAAAATACAAGGGCCGTTCGTTATTTGTGTATTCGTCTCTTTACAAGCCACTGTTTTGTTTGGGGCTTGTTTTCCGACCCCGTTCAGTTTAATATACTGGAATATTTATGCTTCGTTTTCATACCGAGGCATGAGGCATTTTGTCTACGTGGCATATTGAGACCTATGCGCACTAGCTGCTTGAAACACGCAAATAAAATTATGGCTTGTTCATTCGATGTGCACGTTATTTTGAAGTCAGTTTGTGAATGGATATATCGTATTTTGGAACAGAATGGAAAATTAAATGCGGGGCTTGTGAATGAAATCAATGTAAACAAAATTATATCACTTGTACTGTAATAAAGTTATCTTCAAACACGATGCGGAAGTTCCATTCTTAGTTAGAAGGATGCCACAATATAACATTATTATCATATTTGTATAAATAATATTCAGTAAAAAAGGATTTTGATAACACAGCGGTGCAACGTATCCTCCCGTTTATTAGTCTGACAAAAGGGTTATATTAAAATCGTAATACATCATAAATCATTCTACTACTTATCATTTACATTACATACAACAAACTTTATACCATGTACCATGTTACCTATGTTCAACAAATAAATACTTTGACTTAATTATTTACAAAAAAAAAACGAATAAATTAAAGAATTTAAAACTTTTATCTTAAAATATCGGTTTGTTTATATATAAGTAAGTTGCATTCCAAATTTTCCTGAACCCTTATTAAAACAAACTGAAGCAAACATATTGCTACGGTTTACGTTAACATCCAACATTAATAATCCTGTATCTTGGGCGCCATTACCCTGAGATCAGATGCGCAGACATCCATGCGGAAGCGCCGCAGACATTTAGGTCGGCTGATATGAGTAGCGAGCATTACATACTTTAGTTAAAGCTAAACGGACTTCGGAAACAGGTTCGCATGCAGAACATGACGTCACGTTTGTTTTCTCTAATGGCTGAGGCAAATAGATGTACCTAATCAAAGTAGGTACACTCACATTTCTTAAATGTAGGCAGTATTGTAGCGACAGTAATGCCTTTTTTTTTTCCGGGGCCGCGGTATCTCTTTCGAACAACCCGCAGCAGCGACAGTAATGCCTACTATTAAAATACGTAGTGCCGAAAGACCCTGAGCGCAGGCACCCACAGAATAGTCTGGTTGGTCTGGTGTATGGACCATCTTCCATACACAAAAAAAGTCCCCTTAGCGCAACGCAACTTCTGACAGCTGTCAGTTTTTATACATCATTTGCACAGACAATTTACTAAAACGTAGAGCCCTCTTGATAATTTTATTGGTCTCCATGCAGCACTGTGCACTGATGGAACCTTTACAAAAGCTACATTTCGGTTTTTTACCAAACGCAATAGAAAATCTAGTGGCGGCCATTTTGCGAAAAGCGTCATAGTGTCTTACCATCATAAACAGTAAAACTAAACCCATAAAACAATAACAAAACATTAAACGACTCGAATCAAACAGTTTTCGGAATCCACATCGCTCCATGGCCATTTGAATGGGTTTTTATGAAAATTTATGATCGAAATAAACGAAATAACACTACACAAAACGAAATGGATATTTAACACCTATTGTGTTGTTTATTAAATACCTATTGTCGATATAATAGGAAGAACACGAGAGTTTTCAATTCAATAGGACTCCATTTTATTTGCGAAGAACTTTTTATGATATTGAATTGGTTCTGTAAATATTTATTAGATTTTATTGCGTTTGGATTTTGGGTCGATTGGAAAGTGAGGATCGTTGATTTTTACAAGATTTGGAATTTAGATGCGTATAAAGAGATTTTTGGTGGTTTTACTTTAGTGCGCAAACTATGTATATGTAAATATTATGCAATTTGAAATATACAAATTGGTAGAAACGGAGTATATGGAACACGCATTTTTAATCTCAAATAATTGTTTAAAATTCCAACCTGTCTAAAACTATCTATATTTTCTTATAAATCGTTGTAGATTATAGAACCTACATCATCAAATTAATACATATTTTCTATACAGCATGTATCACAAAAGTAGGATGATATTTAAGGGTGTGAAAAAAAAACAGCTTTTGCATAAATTAGGGTCGAGTACTATTGAAATTTTGTATGGGACACACGAATATTTTATCGCGATAAGAATGTTCATCCTTAAGTCACCACACGTTTCTAATACATGCCGTATATCTTTTCTGTTTCTTTAAATATGAATAGAAAAGTCCTGATTCAATGACTGACTCATCAACGTCCAAACCCTGTTGCTGAAGACAGGAATAAGGTCGGCTTTAGCAAAGTTCTCAAGAATTGGGGAATATAAGATGAAATAGGACTTACTTCAGACACGTCATATCATTTCGCACTAAAAGACAAAAACTTAAAAAGAACACAGGTAATTGAAATCCTCATCCCTTTTTCAAAACGCTCTAAAACCAAGTTCAATTCGGATACAAACTGTTTCCAACAATCAAATAACGTACTATTTGATTTCCGACCCGTGCGTGATTGACTGCCGGATTTTAGACCCCTGTCTCGCGTGGAAATACCTGGAAAGGTCAACAGCTATACGAAGCAGTGTTTACGAAGTAAACTTTCTTTTTGGGAACGTGTAAACACAGATTTTAAAATTTCAAAACTGTGCAAAGTTTTGAAGGAAGAAAGTCGCGAAAAAAACTAGTGCTATTAAGAAAATTGTACGGTGCACGTACATGGGTTTTAAAATATATTTATTACAATAAGTTAGCCAGTAGGCTCGCGTATTTGCACTTTGGACGCGACCTACATTTGGCAGTGCATTGACACTGACATATTGCATTGTTCTATGCATTTTATGTATATTACATTTTAGTGTTCAATTAGACGTGGTTTGAGTCGGACAACTTGCATTTTTATTTAGATTCATCCCGTTGAGCATTCACTGACATTTTCTGCATTTAAGTTTAAATTTGACATTTTGCATTGACATCACTTATGTTAGGGAAGCACCCTACATAGTTTTTTGGTCCTTCGAAACTACCTACATAGTTTTTTGGTCCTTCGAAACTACCTACAAAAATATTTACGATAATAGCCGTCAATTCTAAAGCTAGACAAAAATAATGAGTATTTTGTTTGTAGTAAGATAATAATATTCCCTTTTCTTCGTCCTCATTAAATCTTACAACCGGAGCGGAACAATAAACAGGTGATAAACACAGTTTTCTTTTCTCCAATTCCAAGGCTCCCGGACAAACAAAGATACTTAACAAATTGACACAACAAAAGGGACTTTAACTTACATAAAATTGTTTAGTTAGGACACCTAAAACTGTCACAATAAGCATGATATACCTACAATTTACTTTAACAAATCCTTCCGTACCTTGTTTACTCTATACATTATAGTTCCGTTTCATTTACACGAGAAGGCTTCTAAAACTTTGAAGGTCAAAAAAATATAAATAAAATTAGGATTTCGGCGCCAACTAACAGTTTTTAGGGGTTAATTGGAGTGGAATTTGGGTAAGGGACTCGGAATTCCAAGTTTAAAGGACACTTTCACAACTGTATATTTGGGTCTGTTTTGCCCTTATCAGAATGTTTGTTATTCGCGGTATGTTGGTTGGTTTTCCTAGTGTTAATAAGGTCTAGGTTGTAAGAAGGCAAATATATGTTCGGGAACGGTATTAGGTGGCAGGTTTATTTGGGTTTTGTCCACAGGTAAATGTTTGTACCTCTGGCTTATGTCAACGTGGCTCGGGTCAAAGATTGTGGGTGTGAATGGAAAGGCTTTATACCGACCATTGTTATTTTACATGCTGTGAATAAACCTGTGTTTTTCAGGTAGCTTTGTAATGGGATCCTAAAGCCTTATAATGGTTTACAAAACCCTGGATTATTATTCGACAGGGCCTCGTTAGCTTAATTTATCGTTTTGAATAGCCATAAATTTTCTGCGTCTGAGTTTTACTCATCATCGATTTAAAACGGAATTTGTAGCCAATGCGTGTCGTATTGAATTTTACTACAAATATCAAACCTTGTCGTAAATATGCTCATTTTCATCGAAGTGATCGTAAAATATTCGTGAAGTATTTTATCTTCACTCGATGAAAAGTTGATAAAGTAGTTACTAGTAACGAGTGTCCTGATATCCTGAAATAATGTATGGTGTAGTAAAATTTTGTCGGATTTCTTTTAACATGCATGTCAGTTTAATTTAATGAGAAGAATGGATTCTTCTTCAGTAAAGATTTGAATATTTGAAATTCGACATAGTTCGGTTGAAAATATGAAATCATCAAGTTAAACTTAATTTACATATCTTAAAGACGAAAGAAAGCCTTAAGATTATTTCTTATTAAAACAAATGAAGAGAAAATGCTAAAAACATTTTAAAACATGTTTTCAAAATATATGTTTCGCATTTAGCATTTTCAGCATCTGTCATCTGCAATCGACAGACAAGAAAGTACGATTTTCTATTATACTTTAAATCAAAACGTATTTGATAGTGAGTTATACAATGTCATACAAATGGACCTAAGTGGGATGTGCCACTGTGACTAAGGGAACCAAAAGAGGCCCAAAACAATAACGTTCCACCAATAAATAACAACAAAAATGCTTCCCAAAAAACTACAGCTCAGATGACATTTCGTTTACCTTGCCGACCACTAAAGTTTCGCGAAGCCAGTCCGTAACGGAATCATCCTTGTTATATAATAACAGTGCCTGACATTATCCTCACGTATTATCCCAAGGGATACAAAGGTGCTCCTGAATGTTAACATACCGACCGAACAGAATACCTATTTACTTTTAGCCGGGTTTTATTGTCCCAGAGGGAATCGTAGGATCAGAGGGCACATTTCAAACGTATCGCGAAATTTTCTTTTAAAATGCTCTAAATATACATGTATTTATGTGAGTGTATCCATATCTCTGTAGATGTACTTAATTTTCTAAGGTACATTTGTGTGTTTTTCGACAAGGAAACGCCCACCCACTGTTTTGTTTTCCTTTTCGTTCCCTTGGGTGTCATTCAAGAGTGTATGGCATAAACGAAATGAATTAGCAGTAACATGCTCTACTGTAATCAACATTACGTTAGCTTTACTCTGTTCATCGTGTTGATTTTCAAAATCAAATTAGCTAGCAACACCAAGTATTTTTATCGTGTTTAGATAGGCAACATGTTTGTAGACTTTCGCTAACAAATTGAATTTGCATCTAATAAAAAAAAAACAATTTCTGCTCGACATGATCTGCGTTAAAAACGTATTTAACATTGAGCTATCGTGGTCTAATTCTACCAGGATTGATTGTGAAGAATTGCAGCATCATTGCAGCTCAAAGCTCGACAGATCCCCTCTTATACAGTAGCTAACTCCTATGTATAATTATGTATATGGGTCACACAGTTATTTATTAATAGTTTCTATTTACCAACCCACTCGACGCAATGTAGGTCGGTCAATATTGTGTGTTTAAACCAAGGACTTCATGTTTTATGCACATATAAGCAGGGGTAAATTAAGAAAATATTTCTGCACATAACTTCAAAAGCACATTGCTGTGTTTGTGCTAGATGGTGTAGTTTTGCTGGATTTTAAGCGACATGCGACAGTTCAGTTGTTGCGTGTCACTTCTAGTGTCATGATTCTTTTTATTGGAACTCGTTATAAGGTAGCGTTTGTCATTTAAATTTTTGGAAGGATTTTTGAAAAGTTTTGCAAATCTTTGTTTATTGTGTTCAATGCTGGGTAGAATATAGAGTTTAATAACGTTAAAATTCGAATTTTCTATGCTTTAACAACCTTTGCAAAAAACTGTCATATTTATTGGGTATTTTTTTTATTTGTTCCATGTATTTTAATCTAACTTTTACCAAAACAAAGTGTAAAGCGCAGAAAGCTTTCAAGTTTTTCCTAAGTCAAAGTTTTCTTCAGTGTTAGTCTAAGGATTACCCCACTTCTGATGCATTTTCGCCATTAACACCGCGCTTAGTTCGTGAATTGGTGATCGTATTATAATCCCAGGACCGCAGTCCCGACCTTTATAAGCTTATGTATTGTGCTTTCAGTTTTTCAACTCTGTTGGGTAAGGAATAGAGTCTAATAATGAACGGCTAAGCTCTTGTTTATTATGCGAACAACCGTCAATGCACGGCAAAGAATGGCCGGAGTTTCCCGCTTACAAGATATTAGTTATTACCTGTATTTTATTATATTTTCTCTTTTTTTGTTTACCAATATATCAGACTTGGAAGTCGTCTTTCTTGGTATGGACATGTAATGAGGAGGGATGAAACGCAAGTTACGAAAAGAGTGATGGATATAAATGTTGATGGATGGAGAGGGAGACGAAGGCCAAAGAAAAGATGGATGGATTGTGTGAGAAATGATATGAAAGAGAAAGGAGTAAATGATGCAGTGACGGTTTACAGGGGAGAATGGAAGAAGAAAACGTTTTGCGCCGACCCCAAGTAGAACGGGGCAAGGGCAGGAAGATGATGAATATATCAGACATGAATGATATAAATTTTATCTGGGAGCAGCAAGTGAAATGATGCTCTGAAAAATGTCAATAGAGACCTGTTATATTTGACCAAAGGGCAACCCGTTCATTCTTTTACGTAGGCAATAGTTGCTCATTAAATAATATTACAATAAAAAATCCTTGTTCAAAATAAAAACACATTATATTATAATACAAGGTTGAGTTTTGCATCCTCGTCAAATTCAAGGAGGTAACTATGCTAATGATTCTCAACCCGAATCAAAAATAAAATGGTTAGAATTTTTTTCTATATTTTTATCTTAATATCGGAAATAAGCAAATGTATACACCACCCGTATTAAAACGCGCCCCGTCTAATACTAGCCCTATAAACGCGCTTTCACACACACAAGCAAACAAACGCAGACGTTTATTCGATGAACGGATGATTCTCCCCTTTTGAGAAAGGCTTCATTCTGAAATAGTGTCAAATTAAAACAACTAAAAAAGCAACGTTTATTATTATTGACCAGGTACCGTAATTTTTTATTGATTATTTACGTCTTCTATGACAACCTCCTGAATTTTGTCGAGGATGCAAAACTACATCTTGTATAGGGCGCGGCAAAAGCCGTAGGGTGTGCCACGTTTGTAAATTAAATACACTACATTCAACATTTTACTGGGTCAAAACTTACTTAAATAAACAGGTAAGAATAATACCAACCTGCTCATTAGTGTTTACAACATCATAATTTTTAACTACTCACCTTAGTTACAAACTTCTTCCATTTATTTTAGTCATAAAAGTTAGAAAGTTATGGCCATACTTTTAATGTAGGTACTTACATTAGTAGTAAGTACTTTTAATCAAATTTAAAGTATGAGACTGCAAGTCATTTAACCAAGACTAGACGTCCCACCAAATAAACAAGACCAAATAGAATTTCTCAAATACATATATAAAATCTTGAATGACAAAAACTAGAAAACAGCAAAAATATTTTTACTAATAACGTAGAAGTGACGTGTGACATAAAAGTTTTGGCAAACACACGAGAATATTTCTAAGATTTGACGAGCATTGTGTTAAGACATCTCGTCTGAAGTAAAATAAAAAATAATATGTTTTTGTAACATCACACCCTGTGTAAAGCGAGCTAATGTTAGCGCAATATTCGTAATCAAATTGTCACGTTTCTCGTATTATATAAGTGTTTGTTTTTTCTCACATCGTATTTCGCTCTTTCACCAAATTATATTTTCGTTGCCTGTTTCGTATTTAAAATAAAATTTCGAGAGATGAGTTTGTGATAAATTTTGTTCTATTTAACGTTAATGGCCGAGCACGGTTTTCTCATAAAGATGAGACTTATGCTAATTTTTCTTAAGTTTAAATTATTTATGCGTGATATTTCGTTTGATTCTCGCTCTGTCCATTACGGAACCATCTTTATGGAACGAGATTTATCGCAGTTTTTGCTTCGGATCGTTTTCTCGAATCTGTTTAGTCATGAAAGGAAAATGCGATAGTGATAGGTACGTGTTTTTTTGGTAAAACGAAACGTTTTCTGCGTTTCTTTAGGCGTGTTGTTTTTTAATGCGGAGTGTGGAAAATTTGGCTATTGTTTAAATAGTTTGTATAGTTTTTGTGCCCCTTGTGTGTAGAAAAGCAATGATTTACATATAGTGATGCTACCTATATGCTCTCTAACAAATACTTAAATCGAATGTCGATCACCGGACAAAATACCTGACCTCGAGGAATACAGGAGGTAAGGTAGGCTATATTGACACTGTGTGCTCCGAAATTGTCCAAAATAAACATTCAGATATTGGATTAAACCAAATACAAACAGCACGCATCTGTATAATTAAGATATGGTATCTCTATGAATATGCAATAAAACCATTGACCTCGCTGTTTTTGCGCGTTTGTTCGAAATCGAATTAAGTGTCAACGAAGCGTGGAAAAAATCCCTACGTCAAGCTTTGGTCATTGAGACAAATATAAGAACACAAGCGACAACTACAAGCGTCTATTGTTTGAATAATGAGAAAGGCATACGACTATTCGCACCTGCTTGAACACCTCCGAGCGTTGCGTCTCGCTTCCCGCGTGGGATGGGTTTTGGTTTGGCTAGAACTTACATGCATCAAACATTTATTACCAAATATGATTTAACCTCTATTGACTAGGTATGATATTAGATGTCTAATTTTATTAGATCTATATCTTCAATAAAAATTTTAGCCTTTATCGATTTTGCGCATAAGATCGAAAACATGACACACGCAACAAAAATTCGAAGACACCATATTTTGCGGCACATGGAACATAAAAAATTCCACCTTTGACACATCGAACATGATTAACATTAAAATCGCGCAAAACTTTGCCCTCTGAACATAACCGCCATTGTTTCGTTACTCCACTCCGTCATGGCATGAAAAGGGCTAAATTTGCGGTTGTCACGTTTTTAATTAATTTACGAGTGGGTGAGGCCCCGGTATCACGCATAACCTTTGTCCGCTTATGTGGAATTCATCAATTAACGTGGCTTTAGTGCTGCGGGCACTCACATTTACATTTTCATCATTGTAAACTGAAATTAGCTGTTCAAATAGTGTTAGGGCGGTATTAGTTTGATCCTGTTTTGGGTGAGACTAATCGGTAGTTCGTATTTTAAAATTGAGGTGAGACTGGGGTATTTTAAAGGCTTACTTGCGCGGGTAAGATTTTACTATTTTTTATGAACTTAGCGGATAACCTCTAGGCTTTGCAAGGATTTTTTAGGCCATGGCTAAAACCAGCACTAACGATGTCATCTTATTTTTAAATCCCAATCAAAAAAGGAGGTTCTGATAAGTTTGAAGACAGACAGACACACAGATACACAAACTGTGTGTCTGTCTGTGGCATCATAGCTTCTGAACGAATAAACCGATTTTAATTAAGTTTTTTTGTTTGAAAGGTGTGTGATTAACACACCTTTCAATAATGTAATACATTTCACAAAGAACAAAAGTTTTACTAAACCCTGTCAATGTCATACGGGTGCTAAAAGATCTAAGAACAGTAAACAAACAAGGAAAAGTTACATTTTTATGGAAAATTCCATTAAAAAATCAGGTGTGTAAAACAAAAAAAAAACTTCTCTGTAAAATGCAAAGATATGTTACAGGCCACTTGGGTTTACGTCTGAAGTTAACAGAAACTTGGAATGAGAGGAAAATCTTATGCGTATTTTCTCGCTAAACTTTTAAAAGCCAAAAGAAACTTCAGAGCTTCTAAACAATGAACTTACAACGTCAGTTATACTTACATATTGCAATTTTAACTTTAACTTTTACTGTACTGTACAGTAACTGAGTTGTGGGGGTAAGATTGGCAGTCGCTCCATGTAAAATACTGGTATTCAGCTTTATCCAGTTAGACTGGACGCCAACCCCGACATAGGAAAATAGCTAGGCAGATGATGATAAGCACAATCACCAAATGGACATCAGAAGCAAAAGGTCGGATGTATAAATTTGAACGCCCTACCTTATGCTCTGAAGCGTAAGATCAGATGTACAAACTCTCTGTAATGGTACATCCGAGCTTATGCTTCTAATGTCGAGCAACATGTATGCCATAACCTAAATTCGAAAGGATTTCAATTTTCTCATGGAATGACGATTGCAACTTTGACATAGAAACCTATTTCATAATAATATGGGTTCCAAAATACTACATTCATAACGACATGAAATTGCAATCAATAAAGTCGGAAAAAACCACCACTCACACCACCACTTCATAAAGTTGCACGTAACTGTGCCTCGTTACGCCTACAAGCAGAAATCCAGCGACAGCTCGAGTAGTGCAATGACTAAGTGATAAGCTTTCTACGGTTTGAGTTGCGGATCAATTCCTGCACGGGGTTTTCAAGATTTGTTCTTGTAAATGTGTCCACCAACGAGCATGAATTGAGAAAAAAAACATGGTTTTTAAGTAAAAGGTCCTCATTGAACAACAGTATGTTTCGGTTAATTTAGATTCGCCCAGTGATAGACTAACTGGGCTGAATAAACAATAACTTCAGGAAATTAATGGAAATTGAACAACACAAATATCTTTCAAGTGCTAACCAGTACCTTTCGACAGAAACAAGCAAAAAGCAATTTAAATTAGCGTTTACCTCAAGAACAACACACAATAGGAACAACAAAACAGAATTCAATATTTTCCATCAAAATTTTCGATGGTTTTAGCAACAATTGATTTCAACACTTGAGTTAACTAACAAAACAATTGTTTCGTTAACAAAAGAACGTTTCCAAACGTTAATTGGCTATTCATGAGTATTCACAACTAGCGCACATGTTGATTTTGTCGGCAACATCAAAGCTTTGTTTGCCAAAGCCTACACTAGCGGCTAGCTTGCCCGCAACTTTAGAACCTATCAATTTCAAAGGAAACACCGCTTTCATCAGTTGCGTTTACTGTAGTGGAATCTTGTTAAAATAAATGTGTTTAATAATAGTGATCATGTCAATTATATTATCAATATTAATTTTATATAACCAACCGAACCGATGTATGAACGTCGATAAAGCACAGCAAAACGGTAGATAAAATAAAAAACATGTGTAGGGATCTTAGTAGGTGACGTTATGTTCAGGTTCCTGCCTACTCCCATCGGACAAAGGCGTGTGTTATGTAAGGATGTGTAGAGCCAACCTCACGGCAGGGTGACACTTAAATTGCAAAAATACACCTTACTGCTACAACATAAAGTCGCTGTCAATGCCAAACGAAATCATTGATATGCGGAGGTGCGGTTGAATGTCCGTAAGAAAGATGTATACCTATCTACATACTATGCATGTGATCAAAAATCACAAAAAAAAAATTGTACTGACAATATAATAAAATAATTCATTTCGTTTTGAATACCATTGTTTCCAAATATAACCAGATTAAATTCTATTCTCGTTTATATATTACAAAAAGACAGTCTGACTGTCAATTAGGCACCTACCTATCGATGTTTCCACTTCCTTTCAAAAGAATAATAATATCGTTCCTAGTCAAAGAACCGAATTGATCATTCAATTAATTTTAATATAATCACGTCAAAGAAAGATTGATTCAAAAAAGGAATGTTTCCCGAGAACATTTTTAAATGGCAAAGGTATTCTCTCATTATTCCAGTGCTCATAAAAATGCAACATATTCCTAACAATTAGCAAAGGAAGAGAATAAAACGTCTTATCTTATAATTTATTAACTTTGAGGAGGGAACTGGCCACTTTTTTGTATGCGTGCTTCATTAACATAATAGAAGAAAAGTTTAATTGAGTTCCAAACTTGAACTCCACTTGAGTTAATGGAACTTGAGTATTATGCAAGATCGTAACTCGCATGCCGCCCAATTGAGCGCTACGGCGTAGTAAAGATTCGTAGCATCGTAGCGCTACGCTCGTAGCGGCCGATGTTGTGATTATCCAAAGGCTTTGCTGCGAATTACTGGCACACGTTTTAATTCCGCGAGTGAGGCTGTTTGCGTAATTTCTGTTGCCAAAACACATTGTTAACTGAGCTAAATAGCGGAGCATATGTTAGCCTAGGGTTCCTAGAATTATGGAAGCTGTTTTAATTAAAACCCATATTTGTTTAATATAGGATGTGGGTGTAGTGTAGGTTTTTCTCTACCATGATAAACTGTATACGGTTCTACAAAAATATTATCCTTCAAATACGAGTAGTTATTTAAAATACAAGTTTATGATACTAAAATGTAAAACATTTCTACGTAAATGAATATCTGAAACATTCACAAAGTAAACTTTAATTATTCAGCAGTTATGATGTTGAAGCTGAAATTGAAGAAAGAAAAGCAATTCAATCGTCTTTAGAATCTTAGCAATAATATTAACTAGGTCATTAAAGTAAATAGGATTTTATATAAGAACTAAGATTGCCTAACACCAGTATTTACTCCTCTATAATATACACTAGATAACAACAATACCACAAAATATTATTGTTCATTGCATAAACCAAAAAATTAAAAGATCTAATTAAACAAGCAATTATAACTTTTATCGTTAAGAGAATAAAACCTATAATTGCACCAAATTATACTAATCATCTGCTATATAATAAGATATTAGTGGTAATTAAACACAACACATTTTAATTGAACTAATAAAGCGTTGTAATTGCGTAAATATTTAAAACTGATTGCATGCCATTACTTCAAAATTAATTTAAAACAAACACATTAAACTAATAAAAACATCACTACAAATAATGAGCTCGTTGAATGAGGCAATTAACAGAACATGATAACACTAATAGTCGTAACAAATATTACATATCTAAAAGCATTAAAACGCTGTCAACGATTGTTATTAAGCAAAGCGCCATTACCCACAAGTTGCGGATATACCGGTAATTATGTTAGTAATAAATCTAACACCAACCTAAATTATCTGAGTTGCTGCAGGAAGGACCCGGGAGAGCCAGGAAGCAGAGAACGAGGTACCAAATACCACACATGTTGTCCATTACCTCAAAAAGTACAAACAAATTCCAAAACTACCACTATTTTTCTCATGACAAAAGTTCGCATCACTGTTTTCACTTTGACAGATTAAAAATTCGCGCCAAAATTTGACAGATCAAAAAAAAACTCGAAGCAAGAAGGCCAGATACACGTTCGATTTTTTTTTATTTAAAAAGCTGTTGTGTCACGTGCGGTGTCCACGTGGTGACCGCGTGACAGGACGTGTCCACAGTAAACAAGCGTGTGGCCACACTGACTCCGGACGTTCGACTGACGCGACCCAACGATACAAACGCCCCACGACTATTGGTCACGGCACACGGCGAGCCCATCAATTTTGCTTGACGTTTCAATGAGAACCCTTCCTACTTTTCCCTCGAGTAAAATTAGGGAGTCTTGTTATAATTAAAAATGTTTGTCGATGAGATCGACCATATTGAACTTTAGGGACGGGATTTAAATGGCGGTAAAATACTTTAAATATCGAATCTACTCGTTTACAACTTGTAAAGTTGACATAATAACGGTGTGATCAAAATACTTCATTAAACTACCCATTATCAATTAAAAATGTTATTACTTTACATGAAGTTACAAAAAAAAATCCAAACAGGTATTTATAGCTATATTATCGCCTCTAGATATCTAAATAATATTATGATAAATGTGTCGTCCGGAAAATTATTACAACAGCACATTATTATTCCTTACACGCGAGCAGGCGCCGTAAATAATAATATCACATCGAGTGGAAATGTTGGGGCATTCGTACAAAAGGAAATGGACTTTCAGTTTGTTTTTACATACATTCGTGTACACATAGAACTTGTTTAAAATTCATAAACTGGACTAATTAGAACAACAGTCCATTTTTCTTTTAAAAAATCCAATGAAACCTCTGTGAAGAATGTTCTTTTGAAAAACGAACATAGACAAACAATTGAGGCCAGTGTCGACCATTGTGTGAAGATACTGTATGATATTTCAAGTAGTTGGGTACAAATTCGGGTGGATGGTTCACGAACACAAATAGATAGCTAACTATTGCTATTGACATCTTGTATACATATGGACATGGTAGATTGAATCCAGCCTCTGTTACATATGTACTAGATACGGAGAAACGAACATGACATAATTGCCGAACCCATATAATATCTTGAAAGGGACAGAGGCATTCTCATCGTACTATCGAATAACCACATTTCATTTACCGGGTCGACCTCCTTATTCAGAAACTTTTCTATAACGAACCGTACCGGTGCGGTGTATAAGCGAATCGAAGGACAAATTAATGAATTAGAATCTTAGGTACTTCCCTAGACACTGAACAGAGAATCTAAATTCAAATTAAAATAAACTCAAAAAGCACTCTGCTTAAAACCATAATCTTGTAAAAACAATAACATCTTTAAACCAACCCTAAAGTAATAAGCATATATGTAGGTTGGGTACCTATCCAAACCCTTTCTAAGCAAAAAGTACACACAAATTCTCGTATTATTTTACCAAATCCATTACGCTGCGTACTTTGGGGAGTTCTTAAGGCACAGCCCGGGTTCGATTGATAGAGAAGGCATATAAAATGGAAACAAAATAGGTCGGTAGGTAAGTGGAGATTGAGAGCAAGTAAATTGAAATAAATGATCTGAATTAAACAGGTAGTCGTAATATTCAAAAGGATTATATTAAATTATTTTTGAATGTATATTATTTTCAGTTTGTGTGTGAATTAAAAACCAATGCGTTGTAAAAAGAATAGTTAAAAATCTTAATCATAATATTTTAAGAAAGGAGGTAGTAACATCCAATTGTATGGGCTTAATCTGGTACATTAAAATAAAAATTAAAGCCATTTTGAAAAAAAAGAAAACACTTTTTCTTTTCCGTAGCTTTTACTAAAGAAACATGCTAAGCTACTTATCTTTTTGGAAAATATGTAAGATTTCGAAGGGATTATTGATATGCTAGTCTGGTGGCCAGCCCGGCACAACGGGAGCGGCATTTTATTCACTTTTCCGTCTTTCGATCAAAGAGGCGAACATAGAAATGAAACCAAGCAAAAAAAAAAAGATAGATTTAGTAAAATTAAACTTGAGTCTATGTTCATTTTTTACGACGTTCATATTAGTACAACATAGTCAGTATTATTAAAGTAAGCTAGATTTTTAGCAGTATTGTTTTAATGTCACTACAATTTGGAAAAGAGATGAAGGTGCACATAACAAAACATAACATGACGCCTGTAATCCACAAAGGATTAGGCAGAGGTGTACCTAATACCTAGTACATCCACATTACGCCAGTTATGTTTTAAGTCCCATGTAACGGGGCGAGCCTATTCCCATTAACCGGGCCTAAATCCAGACTCCGCGGCTGCTAGTGAGAAATTCCCGCTGGAAAACCCAAAACACTTTGCCCGACCTGGGAATCGAACACAGGACTTCATGCTCAGCAGTCGCGCTTGCGACCACTGCACTAACCAGGCAATCCAAAAAAAAACCTGCTCTAGAAAGAAATATTAACACAATACTGCTTTATGATGTCATGGTAGGCCAATAGGATAAAGACCTTCCTCCACGTCTTCAATTAAAGCCATTCCCTTTCCAGAAATATTTAGCATATGTTTCTAAGTGTTATGTTCTAGCTCCTTTTAGCTATAGAGGCGTAAATAAAGCCACAGGTGACACCTAATGTCCAAAGTTGCCACCTAAAGACCTGAGTAGTACAAACTTGTACGATTTACAGGGTACAATTGAAAATATAGAAGTTCAGCACTTAAGGAGCGCCTCAACAGGGTCTAACTTTGTTATCACTTTAACAGATACACAATAAATGCTACAATAAATAATTGAACAATGATATAGTTCAAACTTTTCTGTCAGAAAATTGTTGATGGACATTATCCGGGTATGCCTGATTAGTTAGATACGAGACCGAAGCCCTTATTCATGATAATGACACTTCACGCTGAGATACAGTAAAGGCTTAAAAGAAAAACATAAATATGTATATATCCTTATGCCTTTTACCCATAAAGCCACCTGCTACACAATCTTTTGTTTCGTACACGTTCAAATATCTAGTCATACACGTCGGTTGCAGTTACTTAGCACCTGACTCTTCTGAAGAAAATCACCGATACAAAAAATCAATCAAAAGTAATTGCATTTATGTGGTGATTGATACAACTTATCATCAACCCGGAATCACCCACTCCTGGCTTTCAATTTCTTCTGCCATACTTCCCAGTTCCTTGCGTCCCTCATCCAGGTGTTTCCCGCGACTTTGAAAACTGCCAATCTTACTACTATTATAAAAGTGAAAGTTTGTGGATGAAAGTATGGATGGATGCAACGCAAAAACTGCTAAACGGATTTAGATGACATTTGGCACATATATAGTACATATAATACAACCTAGCTACACATAGGATACGGTTTATCCTGGTAGTACGATCCAGTGGTACAACTAACGAACTCCACATGGGTGAAGCCGCGAGCATGAGCAAGTTTAAAAAACGAATGACCTACCGAAATGATTTTCATTCGATGAAAAAATGGCCAGGTAATAAAACAACGTCCACATCGCACGTATAAGCAATTTTTCCAGTTCGCCAAAGGGTAATCGATTTTGCTACATATGAACCTGACTTGTTATACAGCTCATTAATCATCCTTCTAACTTTGTACGGGGCTAGCGATAAAACCCGGATTTACTTGACTAAAATCAAAATATATTTTTCATATACACACCTACATTTTCGTAGCGGAAAAGTCGGTAAACATTACAGTATTGTGCTCTAAGTTAGGAATGTAAAAAAGAAAGTTTGTTTATTTTTGTATTATATATTTTGGGTTGACATAAATGTGGATGTTACGGCTTATGTTCAACCTTCATGGGACAATAAATATTGAATAGTGTCGGCATTTCCGTGGATCGTATAATAAATCTAAGCTGGGTATATGATCAATACCAAACAGATGGTGGGCAGAGGTGTATAGCTCAACTACATTTTGGTAGGCATGTAAGTTTTATTTTATAAAGGGTGAGATTTTCAATATCACAATGTAGGTAATGAAATAAAACAAAGTTATAGGTATATTTGAATTCTGGTCATATGCAGTGATAGTCTAGTGTTGTGACCGTTGAACTGTCAAGTCATAGGTCTCATGTTCGAACCCAAGACACGCACCTCTGATTTTTCGGATTCATTTGCGTATTGTATAATTATCACTTGGTTCGGTGTAGGAAAACATCGTGAAGAAACCAGCATGACCGAGAGATATTTCTGACGGCATAAAAACTCTGACACCGGAAATATAACAGAAGTACCAGTTAATTGAAATGGAGGCTAGTAAACTTAAAACTAATTTTAATGTTTGGAATATATTCATAATTTCAGGTAAAATGCCTGGTTAGGAACTGACAACACGATAAAGAAAGAAAGATCCTGGTAAGACGACTGACGAAAATATTCAAATAAAAAATACGATTCAAAGCAAGGTTAACTTCAAATTGAGCATGACCACGAAAAATTATTTTAAGCATTATAAAAACTTCTCACAATACGCGCAAGATTGGAATAATAAAACTGTTCTTTTCAAGGCAAGAAAGTTGAGTCAATCGTTAGCTACTTTTAATGTTTGTCATTTACAAGTTTCCAAACTAGATCCCAAGAAAATGGGCAGCAATCACTTTCAATGATGAACCCTAAGAGAGTTATAGATTTTTGCATCAAGTACGAATGGTCTAATGATGACAGTACACACAATTTTGCCTGTTCTTGATCATTGTCTAGCCGCAGCGCAGCAGGTGTGGCTGAGATCTTTTTTTCAATCCCCGAGTTAGGCAAATTTTAGGGGATTTTCACATTGACATGGAATTTATACCATGGCTAATGAAATGTCATACTGAACATTTCTATTCTCTTCGTACATTACGCCATCAAAATTCCGATAGCTGTTAATCAGAAATAGCGAAGCTAGAAAGCTATCAACAGAATACA
This sequence comes from Standfussiana lucernea, assembly GCA_964057025.1. NCBI lineage: Eukaryota > Metazoa > Arthropoda > Insecta > Lepidoptera > Noctuidae > Standfussiana > Standfussiana lucernea. The sequence continues at coordinate 11,383,699 of OZ059797.1, read as the reverse complement.
CGCTTACCGAGTGGTCCAGCTACCAATCACGTAGAATAAATCAACACAGAAGGTAGCTGCAACTATGGCTTATGATGTGAAATCAATTTGTGTTTGCAAAGGGAGATACGTGAAAATGGGAAGCTGGCAATGAAGTCCACAACCCCACATGTATGATTTGTGGCCGCAGGCGAAGCTTCTTTTGTCTGATATAAAAATCTTTATTTGCATTGTAAATGTAAATAACGCTAATGAATACGCTACGCGGCTTTAATTTTATTGCACGGAAAATTTTATAAAGACTGTGTATTTTATGTTCTTTGAATACTTTTATTGTTCACGTAAACATATTAATGATTATTTGTCTCCATTTTATAATGAGGTGCTTACAAATATTTATAAAAAGCCAATCATTCTTTATAATGCCTGAACTTCTAAACTTATAAAATACTGTTCCATTGAAAAAAAGCCACAAAAACCAAAACTATAACATTTTTAGTAGGCGTGAAGTAACCTCTACCTTTACCTTATCGAGACCCGTTAAGCAGATAGGCATCATATTCAGAGGGTTGAATACTCCTCAAGTCAACGCTCGAGTCTTTCCGGTGCTCCAGCGAAGCCCTAACGACTCGAGCCACCCTAAACATATGTAATATGACGTAATCTTTTGTAGGAAAAGGTGGAGGGCTCAGAGGGAACAATCGTACGCATGGGTAACTGTGTACCTGTAGACACCGTTCATGATTTTATTTGTTGCGGTAAAGGAGGTTTTATACGGTTGTTAGTTATGTATCCTAACACATAAGTAGGTTGGATTGAACAAATGCTTGCCCGAAAAGTGGTTTTATTGCATTGCTTTTAGGTTGACACTGTTGTACCTATACTTGCACGGACTTTACACAAATATTTGTTGCAATCCCACCACCACAAACACAAATATTTGTTACAATCCCACTACAGCCAACTTAATTTTTCTTTGGAAAATCTAAGTGTTAAAATATCATTAAGATACCCGCGAAAAAGTTGTATCAAAGTGTACTTTTCCGTACGGTTTATGTTAAAATACCTTACTGCTTAGTTCTGTTTATCTCTCATAATTAATATTTTAATCACATTAATTTCTACAATAACAGCTACATATCAGACCCTTATCAGCGAAGTTTGAGGTTACTGTCAAAAGCCACTTAGATAACTTGGTTACGCACTGGGTAAAACACTAATTGTTGATACGTCTAATCGCAACAAAATAATGTAGTCTTAGTACAAGTACTAAAAGACTACACACTTGCTATCACTTCTCTATGCAAATAAATAAAATTGAAGTGTCTGTTTGTAATTTCAAAATTATAGCTTTGAACTGAAAATGAATGTATATACGGTATTTATAGTAAAACTTTACTTTTATTTTTTGTCTGTCTGTCTGTTTGTTCCGGCTAATCTCCGAAACGGCTGGACCGATTTTGCCGGGACTTTTACTGGTAGTTTGCTGATGGTTATAAGGGGTAACTCAGGCTACTTTTATTTTAGATAAAGATTAAAGTTCCGTGCAAAAAAAATTAAACCCTTGAAATTGTTGACAAAATCCGATTCAAATAGAGAAGTTATATTTTAACAATAGAAAAATATAACACAAAATGTCTGCCACATTGCCGTTTGAATTCAGTTAGCGGACGATAACAGCAAACAATGTTAGACCGAATGTCAGATTTCGAACGTACATGGTTGTCGGTATTCAGGATTTCCTTTTTAACTTTCTCTCTCTGGGCCAAGTATAACAGATATACCAAGACTTTTATAGACTGGTCGTGGTGATCGCAGCTTAGACTTCCAAATATCTTTGGTTTTTTTAACCATATTACTGTATTTCTAATTTGCTGAAGCTTCGTTCTAAAATTAGTAATTTGTCTTTTTAACTTAGAATAGATGTCAAAGTCAAGAGTTTTTTGTCACTCAGGATGTTAGAAAAATATATTCTTTGCCCTTAAGAACAAGAAAAAAATAATAATGTATGGTTAAATACACAGAAATGAAGACCAATATTTTTCGTGTACTAACACGTTTTATCTCCTTAGGGATGACTATGTAATTGAATTTAGAAAGATTATTCTTGTACATCTACATATTCTGCTGAAATAATATTATATCATGTTTCCAAGACACACTCGTCTTCTTACATAATTGTATTATTTTTTAGTTTATTGACACAGATATGGGTAAAGGTATATTGGCAGAATATTGTGACGCCCCGAATGGCGCAGCGGTAGTGAGGCTGCCTTACTTTCATAAGTTCCGGGTTCGAATCCCGGTAGGAGCAAGTGTTTGTGTGATGAGATGGACATTTGTTTCCGAGTCATGGATGTTTATATGTATAATAAGTATGTATTTACAAACAAAAAGTACCTATGTAGTATATCAACTATCTGGTGTCCACGACACAAGCCTCGTTGCTTAGTGTGGCACTAGATGGCGCTGTGTGTAATGTCCAGCGATATTTATTTATTTATTGTCATGACTCGTCGGTTTAATGGACACAAGCGCAGTTGCTAAGCGTGAGCTCTAAATTTCGATTCTCATATAAGACTAAGTGTAATTGGGTTTCCCTGTCACCAATTTTTCAGTGGCAGCCAGGAGTCTGGATTTGGTGGATATCAATAGGCTCGTCCTCTTTGGCATGGGACTGACACATAACTATATTTATATTATTTGAAAAATCCACTATTAGATTTCCTATTTGACTGCATTCCATGTTCTAGCGGTTGCAAGCATGATTGCTACGCATGAGTTTCTGGGTTTTATTCCCAGGCTGGGCAATGCCATTTGGTTTCCTATTAGTAATTCCTCTCTAGTAGCCACAGAAATTTGGATTTGTGCCCGGTTGATGGCAATAGTCTCGTCACCCATGAGACTTTAACATAACTGGCGAAATGTGAGTGTACTATTAGGCACACCTCTGCCTAGCCCTTCGAGAATCCCCGAATGCGACAGGCGTGATGTTAAGATATTTGAAAGATACATTTCTGTCTAACTCTCTGATCAAATCGGGCGTTAAGTTACATGAGTAAAGCCTTATTCTAAACTAATTTACATATCTATTGCTAGTCAAAGATTTAGATTTTTTAAGTGCTGAGTATTTTTCACTAAACTCAATTTCAGTTTCCAAAAAGTTTGTAAATAAATCCGATCGTTCTCAAAGTGACTTTTAAATTACCTCTTGAGCCTTACAAGCAGTAACTTTATTATTTTAAATATTGGCTTACCTTAGGTCATGAACTCGTGCTCATAGTTAAGTAAACAAGAGCTGCTATACAAAGAATCTGTTTACTGGATAACTTTTAGGCTTTTGAATTTTTACTAAGGTTAAAAATACGGGTGTAAGGAACATCATGACAGACTTTTATTATGGAGTATTTAATTCTAAAAGGTAATGAACTTTTTGTTGGGTATAAAAAAAAACTCCTGTTTTGTAGAAAAAATCAACCCTGAGGCTAGAATCACAAATTGAATCCTTTGTAAGAAAATATATCACGATCTCCCTTACATCCTGTATATTTTTTTTTTTATTAAACCTATTATGACTGTTATCACTTTTATTTGAGAATGTTGTTTAAGCTGTAATTGGCAACTATATATATAATTCCAGGACTATTTGTTTCCTATTTGTATGATATTTTGACATTAATTAATTAACCCTAAAAACAAGCAAATGTTGGAAAAACAATTTTTGCATGAAAACAAAATACAAACAATTACAAAAACAACTATTTAAAATTCAGATAAAACGAAAATGAAACCCGGCCATGCTGACTAGGTAATACAAAAAATATTAAGCGTCCATCAACTGGAAATAGGTTACACGGTGCTGGCAACGTTCGCAACAAACTGTTACTGCTGTGCATTACTGCAATATGTGGGCATTCCCCTTTATGTGGGGCGACTTCATCAAATTAATATTAATGGGCTTCTGGTGTTGGTATTACTTTTACTAATGGGTAGTATGTTGGTAAGAAGTGAGGTCTTATGGGGAAACAAGGAGCTTCGCGAAAAGAAATGCTTGGATCATACAAACATGTCCAACGCCTCACAAATGGTCTATTCCCGTCTACCCTCACCGGTCGGCACCACTGGCAATTGCAACTATTTTCTCGTCTATTACCACTGGTGGTGGTTACGTCTGATTTAAGTTACATTTGCTCCTACCTCTGTCTCCACTGGTGGCAGATGCCACTTATATAGTGTAATGGACGCAAGAGTTGCAATTGCCACCAGTGGTGACAGACTGGTAGGGGCAGACGGGAATAAAACCTAACAAATTCACTAAAGCCCCGCGTGCCGCGGTTGTGCGCCATCCACAATTATTCCGCGCACCACTGCGGCATGCAGTTTCGCATCGTTCCGTGTGGTATTTCCTTAGTCTGGTCAGTTGTCGAATAGTCCCTTTCCATTTTAACATCTGTACCTATAACTGGAGCATAGAAATGCACTCAGGTCGCAGAAATAGGTCAGATCGTAATACGGAATTTATTTGAATTAATAACACACGTTTGACTACCAAAGGTTTTGATATTTATAAAACATGCACACGCAAGCAGCACATTATATGAAATCCTTACAATTATCTGGCCGATAAACTCCCAACTATTCTAGTGAATGGACTCAGAACAAAGTCTAGAGGAAAACTAAAGCAAGCAATCCAGCAGATAAATGTATTTAGTTATCTATTCGATGAACTTCGATAGTTACGCTCTGGCAGGCGAGGCATAGACAGATAGACACGGGTCATATAGTTCCTACTGAGAGCAAAACTTAATCACTTGATAAATAAAATGTACCTAGTCCTACCTGTACGACTCGACTCTATTACAAAAAACCCTTTTTAACTTTCCTTTTTAATTTTACTACATAATTATATTCGTATAAAGATATGGCTAGTGTTTTTTTTTTTTTCAAAATTCCGCTCGTCATTTGTATTTTCGATACGCTCAAAACCAAGAAGATACACACATAAGCCAGTCAAAAATATACGTTCATTTGCATTCTAACCTTAAAAAGGTAGAAAAGCCACCCAGACTCTGTGGCAGTAAAGCGGTTAACAATGCAAGCGAAGTGAGCTAGCTAAACAAAAAGTTGAAACTTGGAGTAGTTCGCGCCTTTCTATTCAAAGCCAAAACTCACATCTGAACGTGTTCAAATTGTATGTGTGGTTCGACCACAGTGTGTACGAGCGTTTAAATGTAGATGGTGGTGGAAAATTTTCTCGCTTGGAGTTTTTTATTTTATTTTGGGACTGGTTTTCTTTGGTTACAATCATCAAGTAATTAATTATGTAAACTGGTCAAATATGTTATGCAATCTACTTACATCGACATGTAATTAGCTTAATTCTGAAATATATCCCCCCTGCTGTTATACGATTGTAAAAAAACAGTGGGTGAAGATCTCTAACATATGTATGTATATGAAGAAACAGAAAACATTTTGATCAGGGTAAGCTAACATGCTGGATACCCACACACAAACACACACGCATACACAGCCACACAAGCACGCACATACAAATACGTGCACTCCTCACACATCAAGAGCAAAGCAGCTCCACCCTGATCAAAATATTTTCTGTTTCTTCATATATGTTAGAGATCTTCGCCCACTGTTACATTTTTTCCCCGATCATTAGCATCCTCATAACATTACTAATACACTACGTAAGGGAAGAGTGAGACAGCTTCGACTGCCCAGAATAGTAAAACGTCTTCTTCTTAGTGAGTCGTGACAATCTACGAGTATTTAATAGTAAATGAATTAAGCTACAACACTAGCGCTATCACTGGCACCCATCATTCATTCCCTATACCGTGCAGGCATCTGGAAACGCAGGATAACATATATCTCGCTACTTTTACATTCATGAGCGGGTAAAGAGTGAAACAAAATGAAGCAAAATAGTTTAGTACATTATACGGTCAAAGAGAATAGCGGTTATAGAGAGAGACAGGAATCGTGAAGGTTGGACGAAGCCGTCGACTGGCAAACGCACATACGAAATATTAACAAAACGTGTACACCCAAAAAAAGTCAAAATGATATGATTTGTCTGCTTCAAAAGCTTCTTCTTAGGGCGTCGATGGTAAATTTTGGTCAAATATACTTGGCAAAAAATTCAGCAATGCGAACTCCACTCACTGATGCAGTTATAAGATTGTCAAGTGTGCAGGTCACATGCAGCGCAAGACGGAAAGCCAATAAATATAAAAATTAATAGAGACATAAATTGCCTCGAAATATTGACTTCTCAAAATGGATCATTTAAATCACGAGATCTACGGGTATTAAGCGCTCGTTACTTTTGTAGTCTTCCCCATCAGGAGCACAGACGAGTACGTTGCACAGATGATTGAATTCTGCGTGGTTTCCGACAAAAAAATAAAGTTTCCTTTTGTGTGTATTTTTTTTTCCAAATAAAAATGGGGTTAAAGAATGTGGTAACTCGTAAAGTCGGGTCTATTTCGAAAAATCTATTGTTATAAAAGGTACGATACCTTTTTAACTCCCGAAGCGCGACGCGCGACGTTTTAAATATTTATCAAGAGTTATTTTTATCAAAAGCACAGGTAGTAGCTTCCTTAGGTGTTTAACAATAATCTGTAACCGCGAAACTATTTGCTAAGCTTGGTATTTGCAAGCTGATTAAAATCAGTGTTACCAATACCAGTATTAAAAATGTACTGCTTATCTGAATTCTACATCCCACGATACCCCTTGATAAGATTATTTAACAGCTGGGAGCAACGCATAAACGTGTTTTTCGTTTGTAATGAATGACAAGCGTTGCAGATTATCTGGGTGGCTGATTATAGCCACGAGCTCATCCCAAAGAGGTGGAGATTGCTCAAAAAATTCTTCATTAACTCACAAAGATTATTGCGTAAAGTTTATCTACAATATTAACCTCAAATAGTTCAAAATTAGATGATGTACATTATAAATGAGCAAGTGAAACCCGCTACTCATTAACCCGCGGTAATCCCCCGATGATCGTTGAAACTCGCAAGTAAAATATTAAAGTTCCCACATTTATTACCCGGAACATTTTACGCAATAATTAAAGTTTTAAACTTACTAACAACTATTATTTCACGCCTATTAAATATCAAATAGGCCTTCAATTTTAGGAGCTTTTGTTGTTATGTCGAAGTCTCTGTCGGTTGTGATGAGAATATCAATTTATTTTGTATGTTTTGCTTGGCAATCATTCAGACCGCCCAACTCTGGTAATAGTTCTCTCGACCGAATTTCGGAGATTAGTTATCGATGCAGGAAATATTTTATTATTGTGAACAGGTGTGTGCGCAAACACAGGTTATCCTCTCTCTTCCATTAGTCGCATTGCAGGATGGGACGGAAATCCGACACCGCCGAAGAGAGATCTGGCGCAGGACCAACGGCTTAACGTGCTTTCCGAGGCACGGGGATATCACACTGCCAACTTCCAAACTCCGAACTGCTACTGGGAAATTCTTAATAGAAAAAACCAATTACATTTCGGGTCAGGATCCCACTCTCTACATTCACACTTTCCACCACGAAACCAACGGTACGGGTGTCGCAGAGACCAAGGTAAAATGTGCCTAGATAATCATATCGACATCGGTAGCCGGAGCAAATACAATCTCCATAAATGAGTGTTCATGGATGGCTCAGATCTGAAGTGCGTATGACGCGTCTCCCCACACACAACTGCCCTGTCACTTCATGAATTTTGGGCTGAACAAATTTTAAGCTTTTTTGCCCTCCATAAGAAGATGAACTGTGACCTTCGAATTAGGCCATAGAAACGATGTTTTGTTGCTGAGGCGGCAAAAATATCAAAAAAAAAAATCGTCTTTTTAGTCTGTCTTAGTAGAGTGCAAAGAATTCTAAAACTTTTATTACCATAACATCACTAGCCCTTGTTCCAATCGAACGTTCCAACTACAAAGCTGTTTTCAATTTAACTCTTCACACAGATTTACATAATAAAAAGCGAAATCTGTTGTTTCAGAATCAACAAAATATTTACTGAAGCCCTTTTTACAATTTCCGCTGAGACAAACAAAGAAAAATCAGGATATTGTAGTCACTGACTGGGGTGCTTCAATAAAGCGTGGAAATTTCGCGACTTGGAAAGTTTTATTTTTTTATTGAAAGCTTATACACAAACTAGTTTTTAACCGACTTATATAAAAGGAGGAGGTTACGTATTCCACCAGCATCTTCTTTTTTCATGTATCTTCTCCGATTCCTACGTGAATACTGGTCCGATTTGAGTGATTATTTTTGCATTTCTTCTTCTTCGTCTATGTGGATGATGTACTAATATTTCCTAGTAACAGTGTAAAATTGATACTTGAAAAGGATTAAGGGTTGCAAAAAAATAACAGACTTCCAAAAAAACACTTAAAAGTGGAAATAACTTTACTTTCGGAAGTCAGTGGCAAAATAGTCAATGAAGCACACAAAAGTCACAGGCTTCCGAAAGTAACTTTCCACTTTTTTTTTTGTTGCAAAAAACATTTTTTTTTATTTTGTGAAAAACGTTGGGTGCACACACTGAATCCACCGACTCTGATACACAAATGCAACTGGATGGAAGCCATATAAGTAAAGAAACATACAAGCCGTAAGTATTATCAGTGGATGCTACTAACATGAATTCCTTGGTATGAGGCCCTTGGTGCACGTTAGAGGGATATCGACGTCGAGTGTCCATACTGTCCACTGCGTCACAAAATTGTGTTTATAGCATCATGCCGTTAAATTGAAGAATGTTTCAGTCAAAACTATGAATCATTCAAGAAGGTTCAGGTATATTTTGGACTAAAAAATTGATTGACTGATTCTAAACATAATTCCTGGATTTAAACACAAACAAAGAACTACGTTTTTTTTTACTAAGCTACGCGCAAGCTACGGCGTAGCTCGCACTGTGCTAAGCGGGCGGCTAGTGCTGGCCTCGACGCTTTCGATACGTATTTGGAAGCTTCAGTTATAAATTCAAGCTGATCAATTCGTTTTCATTACTTTTGGACATTTAAAACCTAAATTTCTTCATATGTCTTGGAGAAACATTTTGTATTTATGAATGGCTCCAAATATAAGATAGAATATAGCTAAGAAAACCAAACATTCTTCAGTACGAAAATAAAAGAAAAGAGGATTATTATACTAATATTTTATGTTCTCACTCCACTCGTGTTCGCGGAGGACGAGTGTTTATGACGGCCGACATACATTGTTGTACCAACTTACCTACAAAATACATATCGCAGTCAGCTTATCTAGACCGCATGAAAATATATAGTATACAGGTAATAAAGGGGGTTTACTGATGAATAATGATTTTCATTGTGATCGTCAAGTATTGGTTTCATCATTGTGCATAATTTAGTGAATCCTGTCTGAATAAGAAAAAAACAGAGATAATTTATATAAGTTATATCACGAAAAATCCCCTTCATCTAAATTATCTGAAGCTCTTCCTAAAGAAAACTTTACCAAGGACATACCAAACTTTAAATTCAAACCAATATTTATTGCTACAATTAGAAACGCATTCAAAAGTCTCAACATAAAAAATACTGAAGACTTAAGGGGGATATCCGTCACGGTTCTTGGAGATATTATTGAATCGATTGCTCCTGTCTTGATGAAACATAGTAAAGTAGTAGCAATTTTCAACTCGGTTTGTAAGTGATCCCTCTAATTATAGACCTATTTGTGTCCTTCCAGCATTAAGTAAAATCTATGGAAAAATTATGTTGGACCAAATGTTGTCTCATTTCAACTCAAATTCGATTCTGCATAGTCAACAGTTTGGTTTCACAAAGGGTAGGTCGCCAACGGACGCGGGAGTAAAACTCATTAGTCACATTTTAGAATCCTAAGAGAAGTCCCAGGATGCCATTGGCATTTTCTGTGATCTCTCAAAAGCATGTGGTCGACACAGTCGAATGACTGCATCGACCACAATACACTGATCTAGGTGAATTACGCCACTATGGAATTCGTGGACAAGCTGCTAATCTGGTCCTCTCCTATTGCCAGCCTGTGATACAGGATTATCCTAGTACAGGCATCTAACTTTTTTTACCTACATTGTAAATTTTTGATTCATATTGTATTTTACCTTTTAGTTTCTGAATAAAGATTTATTATTATTTATCAAACAGGCAGCAAAAAGTAAATGTTAACGGGGCGACGTCCTCGGGGTCTCTTGTCAAGATGGGCGTTCCCCAAGGTTCAATACTCCGCCTTTTCCTATTTCTTATTTACATTAATGATCTCCCTTATATGATGACCAAATTACCGGATATAATTCTATTTGTTGATGACACTTTGCTAATTTTTAAAATAGAAAATACACTAATGTCTTACTTGTCAACGAAAGTCTAACTGTTCTCTCGAAATGGTACGCAGCCAACACTGTTTTACTGAATGCGAGCAAAACTAAATGTCTAAACTTCTCGCTACCAAATGTACTTCATCGTGATCTAACTTTAAACCTTGACGGCAAAAAACTTGATTTTATAGCGGAAACTGTATTCTTAGGGATTACTATCGATTCAAAATTGCAGTGGGGCGCGCACATTAGAACTCTTTCGGGTAGATTAAGCTCTGCTGCATATGCAGTAAGGAAATTAAGGCAGTTAACCGATGTAGCCACAGCTAGGTTAGGTTAGGTTATTTACACAGTATTATGTCTTATGGCATTCTGCTGTGGGGATCGGCAGCAGACATTGCAAAAGAGGGCAGTCCGCGCGATCTATAAAATGGGTCCTCGCGAGTCCGTCAGAGAAAAAATTAAAGAGATCGATATACTGACTATGCCTTCACTTTATATCTTAGAATGTATTTTATATGCCCGCAAAAACAGAGGACTTTTCAAAATTAGAAGCGACTTCCATAGTATTAATACACACAGTAAACACGAAATTGTGATACCCAAGTTCAGGTGAGTTACGAGATGGCGCTAGACAGCTGTCTAGCGCTGTCACTTTCCCACTCTCAGAATAATCCTAAAACATTTCTGCACTAACAGATCATGGTAAACCCCCAGATTAACTAAAACCAGCAAGTCTTTGCTTATAAACAGTATACGCTTTTTCAACAAGTTGCCAAAGTCAGTTATAGAACTGACCTATGGAAAGTTCAAAAACTACATCAAACTTGTTTACCTAAATTCGATATTTAATTTTGCACAACTTTGTTTTTTTTTTTGTTGGGTTGCTGCCACTGAAAAGTCGATCAAAATAACAGTGAACTTTATTTTGGTTACTGTAAAGCTTTTGTTTGGTTAAGTTAGGTTGCCAAAGTATAATTATGAAATGTCCGAGCTCATATTAGTTAGGATAACCGCTCGATGGTTTTAATTACGATCACAAAACCAACAAAGTGAAAGTTATTTTGATTCACATTTGCAATTTTTACGGTATTTCATTTTGATACGAAAACCTCTGTCCCTGCATACCCTTTGAAGCTTTGTTATTTAATGTCAATATCATACGTCGGACACAAAGGAGCGACGATTTTCAGTCGCGTCATAACACATACTTTAGATTTTCCAGTATGTTATTGGACAACCAAAAACATATTTATATTTTTTTTTATTCCAACCCATTTTCCAATAACTGTTGTGTTCTGGCCATGTGATTGATAAAGTTGATTTTTTCAGTCAAGGAATGATATGAAAGAAACAGGAATAAATGATATCGTTATGGTTTTCAGGGGGGGATGGAAAAAAAGTGTTCCATCAACTCCAAGTAACATGGGACGAAGGCAGGAAGATTTTATTCTATTTTATGTCCAGGTGATTTAGAAAGCAGAATTTTCCAGTTCTATGCAGATATTCTACAGGGTGGCACCGACAATACGACAATAAATTAAACTGCGTATATCTCATGACGTTCCCAGTCTCTGTACAAAAATTCATTCAAATATATCCAGTAGTTTAGTCACAGGACGTATTTTTTTTTCATATTCGGAATTTTCTACATGATGTAGATTAATAGGCTAGCACTGACAGGTTAACGACCCCCGCATCGGTATAAACACTAAATACATGTTGCCAATTCACTATTTCGAAAACCTTTGCCAAATTCGTTCCTTAAATGTTATTTCCAGACTCGAATTAGTGCAAATTATACCTAAGGTTAGTGAACCAATATTTATAAATGTGTTGCATGTCGTTAAAAGTTTTATGCTATTTAGTTTGTTTGATTTTTTTATTTTTATTTTGATGCTAGGATTTTTTTGATCCTTATAAATATTCCTATGAACTACTATTACCAGTGTTTTCATTTATTGTCTTACCGTCGGCGCCACCTCGTGTATGACAAAAATAAGCGTCGTTATCGAATTGAAAATCATACATATTTTATATTTATGTATTACTAACTGATAGACGTAACGTTAGCAAAATTTCATGATTATTGTAGTATTCAAATTAAATATTAATCAGGCTACACGGTCAGCAAATTGCGGTCGTATTACGTTCGTCGTTGTCAATAGTATTCGTAGCTGTCACTCTCAGGACACTCACGAATAAGCGGTTTGCCCGGCTCGGGCTTAATTATCACGAGCTGAAATCAATCATGATTTACACCATAATTAAGAGGAATAAATAGGAACAATCGAATTTTAAATACAATTGAAAAATAAAAAACAAACACAAATACCCGATAAATGCTAAAAAGTCTAAACAACAGAGTAACCTCACTCACTGGTATGCGAGTTAATGGGTGGCAAAAGTTGGAGAGAACCTAGGGATTGAAGGGGAGTATGTTGTTGGTAGCGGAAGTTTAATCTTAGTTAACTTGCTGCGCCCTAAAAAGAATGACCCTGTTAGGGCGCAGCATAATAACTAACACGCGCACTACTAACTAGTTAGGCAGGCTTAAAACTAGGGAGTATTTATATACTCACTAGTTTTAAGCCCAGCATGTAACTATGATTGTGTACATACAGTGTGCATTAAACAAACAAATAAATAGTTTTTATTTTTTAATCCTTTTATTTCCCATCATTTTTGCAGTTTTTTCCCATAAGTATGTTTTTGGAATCGTCTCCTTAAACCTTTCCCTTTGGTTTATACAGCAGACAGCTAAAATTCGCCATACCCACCTAAAAAAAAACTTATTTAAAGTCAAATATTTGAAGTTCAACCATTTTTTTAGAAATTCCAGCAAAAACGCTGCATTTTCATATTCTTATTTCAATGAAAATATATCAAACTGCTAATGCTAAAGGTCTTCCCCTCCGAATTATGAACAACAAAACGCAAAGTTGCGTCCCCAATTTCGACTTTAAAGATATACCAAAAAATTGGAATTTCGTTCCGCGTTTACTTGGGACACAAATCACGTGACTGTCCGCCCTAATTTGAGCATATCGTGTGCGTAAACACGGCAAGTAAGGGTTTAGCCACACGATCGATTTTTGTTCGCAGTGTTTTGCCATGAAAATGTGGCAGACCATTATAATGGTGTAATTAGGACTGTCTTTTATGGTAATGTATCAAAATATGTAGTAGGTATAGAAATTGTACATGCTGAAATGATTAACAAGTCCTTTCTGGGTTTTTATCATCACATTTAAATATTGTTTAGAATGCGTTGCAATTAAAATACATGGTGTAAAAAAAACTTCATAATGGTAAATCATCACAATTATCGAAAAACTTTTACTACGGGACCAAACCTAAAATTTGCTATAAAAAGTCAGCTGCTTCATACGTTTTTGTTCGCTGTCTAGTAAAAGTTGTACATGATGTCGGCTTCCATTTATTTCAATAAATTTAAAAAAAAAAAACTGGAATATTGATGTGGTCATCAATATTCTAGTTTTTTTTTTAGTTACAAATCAAACAAACAGTCGTTACAGGTAGTCAGTGGCCCGAAAGTCTGACAACCAGTCTTACCAAGAGGTTGCGGAGGTCAGATAGGCAGTCGCTCCATGTAAAATACTGGTATTCGGCTGCATCGGGTTATATTGTAAGCCGATCCCAAAATAGTTGGGAAAAGGCTAGGCAGATTGACGACCAACAAATTATATTTTTAAACACCACATTTAGACTTTTCACAAAGCACGTAACGTGTGAAGCAAAAGCTTTCTATCAGAGTACTCCGTGACAATGCGTCGGGTAGCTACACTTACCCTTATTTAATATAATTTAAGAGAGAAGCACATACAAAGGTATACATAGATACCTATCGTTGTCTTCCTCAATCCTCGTTATGTACCGTGACCTCCTCCAGCGTGCCCTCCTAAATGCGATTACGCGTAAATATTGCTTTTTACGTATTGTTTGTTTCATAAGCCTCTTATTGTATTTATTTTGTGCGTAATAGCGACGATTTTGTCGTTTTTCGGAGGTAATAGATGATGTTAACAATGTTAATTGTTGAGTTATTAATAAAATGTGTAACTAGGCGACCGAGCTCTGCTCGGGTGTAAATGAATTTTCCCTGATAATGTGATACCTAGCTATATTGATTTTTTTCACCCCCCGTAAACCCAACAAAAAATAAAATACTTATACACAATAATGCGAAGATGAGTTAAGACCACTAAAACAATGCAATGCATTAGGCACTGTAGCGTAATAGCACACGCCGGGTATCCGCTAGTAGGCTATACATATAACATCACGTAGTATATTGCAACTTTTATCGAAATCGTCAGAGCCGTTTTCGACAACGTGATTACAAATATTGCTCATTTAATAGTATAGGATAAAACATTCATTCAACTGAGAAATTACCCGGTTGTTGGCGATATATGTAGGTACTACACTTCTGTCTAACCTTACAAGGAATTCAGGCGGGATATGCTGTGTATCATCACCAATTTATTTGGAATCAGCCGAGCAGGTCTTCTCCTTCCATACTATTCTTACACTCGTCATTTCAGCAGTCACCTTTTCTTCCATACTTTTCCATTAGTTTTCATCTCAGCAGTTTCTTCCAGTTCTTCAAAATGATAATTACGTATTTTTCATAGATTTCGCAATCCTTCAAACTTGTAATGTCCAAATTCACACGGTCGGACAGACAGCGGGAAGCGACTTTGTTTTATACTATGTAGTGATAGTGACTAGTTGTTGCCGGCGCATTCGCTCGCTTTATTTAGGGAACGTCGTAAATAATATATATCCTCTGCACTCGGTGATAATGTAGCTTCCAATAAGTGAAAGAATATAATTTTCTTACTGCTGGCTGTATGATTCAACCACGACTCCATTAAACTTTAAATACTTTATTTGTTTCTAGGTACATTCACATAATTATATGTTTTATAGCAGCTATACTACACACCCATTGGTCCAGTTTCATACACGGAAATTAAAATTCTAATATACTGTCACCATAAAACTCCAAGTATGTGGATTTATTAACAATTTGACTTCGCTTTTGCGTGATAAAAACTAGTTACTAGTCAAGTTAGTACTTTTCACACACGGTTTCATTTGAAAGTGGGATAGTACTAACAACGAAGTAGTAAAAAGTGAATTATACAAATAGTTTTATATTTACTTATCTATTCAAGCCAAGTATTTAATATTTACTTTACTCAATCTTTGCACTAAATCCCCTTTATAATAAACTATCCACTAAATCCACGTTATAACTTTTAAAAGTCATCATAATCTGCCCAGCCTTTTCCCAACCATGTTGAGGTCGCCTTCCAGTTTAACTGGATGCAGCTGAATACAAGTATTTTACATGGGGTGTCTGCCTAGCTGACTTACACAACCCAGCTAGTACTGGGTAATACGATACCACTTAGTAAAACTAGTTGCCAGACTTTCGGGACACTAACTACCTGTAACGACTGTCAAAGATCTACAAAGAAAGATCAAGCTTAGCTAAAATAACGATGGTAAATAAAATACAACGAACGAAAACGCACACACACATATAGACACCCTTCACAAATAGCAAGCACTCGCGACTGACATTTCTTTGAGATCGCCGTACGTACGGTCGTACGCATCTATGTGTGTACGTGCGCCTGTTTTGGCATTGTATGGAGTGCAAGTAGCATGAAAGTTCCACTCTGCGGTATTTAATTGTTGTGCTCATTAGTATTTCCTATAGCCTGGTTTATAACATACCCAGACGTATTAATAAAATCTTTATTTATTTATTAATAAAGCGATAGAAAAGAAATAAGAGACGCCCTCGAAGGACACACGTGCGGGTATACGGGGGTGTTACGGCCCCGGCATTATCACCGGACGCCTGCGGGACTTTCTTCTGCCGTGGGCTCCAAGCGTGCGGGACTTCACGGTGCCATGCAAGCCCGAGTTCCTGCGCCGCGCCCCACCACACAAAAGAGTCGTTGCCCGTGCGCCGGAGCGACTCCACGCACGTCGCACGCGCCAGCAGCGATCTCACCAGACCACTTACATCCAAGCAGCCATCAGCCATTTTACAACGTTAATATACATACACTCCATAGAAATCGAAGAGTTTTATTTCATACACAAGAAATAAATAACACAGCGCCAACAGGGGTACGACTGACCTTATTGGTGAGGTTCATGAGAAAGGTCAGATGCGTAGTAATCGCATCGACGTGCGTGTATGACCAGGTGGGTTACCATGATCTGTTAGTGCAGGAATGTTTTAGTATTATTCCGAGGGTGGCGCTGTCTCTTTCCCACTCTCGCATTAGTCCTAAAACATTCCTGCATTATAACAGATCATATTATATTTATATATTTGTTTGTTTATTTTCTCATCACAAACGTTACAGTGAACAGGAATTAGTCAATCTAATTTACAAGGTGAACATTTGTGAGAGGCTGTTGCCCGAAATAGGCCTACAATGCCTGTGTTACGGGTCACCATCATGGTAACGCCCAGATGACGGCGTGCGTGTATGACGTGGACGAGGCGCAAGGTGTATTTAAGAATCGTAGATGATGGCGTTCTGTCGTTTCGGCCTACCCCCATAGGGAAAAGGCGTGAGCTGAATGAACGCAGCACCAATATATTTCCCTGATTATTTCGGTTAATCGGAAAGCGCCCTCTGTCGGAGCGACCACGCGTTCAGATTCGCCGGGGCAAAAGAACGCTACGATCGCGTGTTTGCGAGGTGCTCGCTTCGGCAAAAACAGGGCATGGCTATTGACAGTCATATTAAAGTTTTTTGCAGATAGAAGGATTCTGCCAACGAAATAAGACTTTGCAATATATGTACTTCGTTGTTCTTACTACAAAGAGTCAAACACTGGTACGTTATTACTGAATGCGACCAAGGAATGTTTAATCTGTTTGGACCGCATTCTTAAGGAGGTTTCCGAACAAGACTGCGCTACGAGAATAAGTAGTTTAGATTGCAATTTAGTTACAAGTATAAAACAGTGAAGTTTGATGCTCTTTGAGAATATAATAGGCGTCGTGAAATAAAGGTGCCTAGATACAGTCATTTTCTTTATGTTAAACATACTTGCTTCGCCCGCGTGTTTGTCAAATATTACCTCTCGGGACCGTTCTGAATAAAAGTATGTTATGTTCTAACATATGTAGGCCATAGTCTATCCGTGTGTCAATTTCATCAAAAACGTGAAAAGGTAACAGACAGAGTTACTTTTGTATTTATAATATTAGCATTAGTGATTTACTTTAAAGGACACTCACTCAACACTTTCAGTGTTGTACCTCACGAGCTCGCATCAAATATTGCACTTTATGTGTGTGACATAAAAGCCATTCGAGCACATTCATAACTTGAAATGAACATAACTAAGGGTCTGAAAGACGATTAGCTTCTGAACCGCAAGCTGTAAATCGTAGTCTGCATAGACCGTAAACACGATTCATCGCTTCAGGTAGCGCTCTAACCAAAACGATCGTCAGCGAACACGTGACAGTCGCGTTCATTTTGTTCTACGGACACAAACGTGTGGTCATGCGCCCGGCAGAAAGCACCATCCCGTTTTCAGAACATATGAGTCAAATGTGTACGAACGCAACGATGGCGTGCTCGCACGATCCATCGCTTTGGTGCGGGTGCAGGGTCAATGTTCGCGAAATTACGGTGCTCTAGCAATGTTTATCCACATAATAACATCAATTTTTTTTTGACGGGTTATGCAGAGATGTACTGTAGTGCACCTAAATTTTAGCTATAATGTTTAAGTGCCATCATTATGGGTGGTAGTGCAGTCAGATTCCGGGCTGATATTGAGAAATTCATAATGTAAATACCCAATAACAATTCTACGGATCTGGCACCAACGGAGCAGCCCTATTTCACCACCTAAGGTTTAAAACATTATCACCCATGAGATTAACCCACGATCGATGCCATTAGTTTTTCATTTTACCTCGCTTACGTGTTAGGGATTAAGCGTCCGTCGTTACAAAGGAGCTTATTTCGTTCGCAGCTGATGGCATGTCAGAACTATCCGATTTATCGTGTGACGTGGGTATCCAGCTCTTGCGTGAGCTTTTGAAGGGTTAAGAAGTAAATAATGAAGGTTTATATTTTATGGTGGTATTTTTGAAATAATTTTCTGCAAAGACAATTTAGGGTACTAAACTACTAACAACCTATGGACTTTTGAAAATGATTTTGATTAAAGAGCGAGTAGGGATCATGCAGATGTGAATAAACGATACATTGCTTTCTACCTGAAGAAATCAAAGTCAGGAGCAGTCCCATTCAGTAATTCATACTTTAATATTATAAATGCGATGTCTATCTGTTTCTGATTTTTCACACCTTAACAGATTTCGATGATTGGCACAAAGATAGCCCGTGGATTAATGGCCCAAGAATTTTTTATCCCGGTTTTACATTCCAGTGAGCATTTTCGACACCCACGTGGGTGAAGCCTATAAAATTAACGTTCAGAAAATGATGATTATCCAAGGTGGGTTTTATAGAGGAAAATATATTTTAACAGTCCTGTCTTAACTTAACTGAATTTTTCCAAAGCTAGGCACAAAATAAAACAATTCGTGCTACTCTAAAACAATAAATTGACTTGCTTCAACAACAATAATCTGAAAACGTAGTTAGCAGATAACATTGTAAGCAAGTTGTTAGGGTGGAGATATTCTCAGCTGGCGGAGGTAATTATATTAAAACGCTATATTGTTTTATGCCCAATAACAAAACAAAATTACGGAATAAACGCTGACTCAGACAAAGGCTTTTGGCTGTGGTGCAAGAAGCAAGATTACTGGTTTATATGAACACTACAATTTTTCTATTAATTGGTGAGATTCAGCTGTCTTTCTGCGGTCGTATCGTCGATGGGTGAAGATTATTACATATCGAGCACCCTTTTATGTCTTCGTTGCAGAATGGAATCTTCCTCTACTTACTAAAAAAGAGCAAATGTTTTAATTTTAATCTTTCATTTCGTGAAACTTTCTATTATACTATAATAATCATTGGAGTCACACATGGTTTGAACGTTGCGTTGTGAAAGCCAATAGCAATGTTAAAATTAGCAGGAGCATATTTCAGGCAGATAAGACTGAAGAAAACTCAAAAAAGGCAAATCCATTAATGCTGAATATGTCAAAGCTAGCTTGTACTCCAACGATCAAACAAAGACCAATGCAATTCCAGATCCTCATTCCAAATTCAAATTCCATAATTAAGCACTGGCCACAGTCCACAGACACTTTTAGGCCAGTTACATACAGCATGTTTCAATTTCGCTCCAAGTAAATGTATTAGGCACCACGACTTTGTAAAGGTGGGTACATAAGAGCGGGCAACTAACGAGGGGCCATCTGCATATCGAGCGGGGAACCCAAACCCAATTGACGTCTCCGTCCGCTCGGTCGATTACATGCAGGGTTGGCGAAATATATTACTATTGTGGTGGTTATATTTCTATTGTTGTTTGGTGAAGGTATTGCAGGATTTTATTAGTCATACTTTAGCATATTGAATCAAATATCAATATTGAAAAAAATCTTCTTTTATCTGAATGGATTTAATTCCCGATTGGTCCCATAGAAATTTCATCAAAATTGGTTCAGCAGTTTGGTTTTGAAATCAAAATAACTGGAAAAAATGTCATCCAAGAAAAGAAATTGCGAAATAGATACTTGACAAGGATTTGTGTGTGATACGATAACTAAAAAGGGTAAAATAAAAACATTTTTGCAAAAAAAAACCGGCTTCCAAAAAAAACACTAAAAAAGTGGAAAATAACTTTACTTTCGGAAGTCGGTGGCAAAAAAGTCAATGAAACAAACAATAGTCACCGACTTCTGAAAGTAAAGTTATTTTCCACTTTTTTAGTGTTCTTTTTGGAAGTCGGTTTTTTTTTGTGTTCTTTAACTTTTGCCACCGAGCCTTGAGCTTATGGGCCCTTTTAATTACATTCCCTTTACAAGAAAGTAATTTATCCAATGTCAGGGACAACACGTGTCAAACCTTATCCAAATCCATTCAGCTGTTTCCGGGTCCTCTCAGTTAATAATTCTGTCACGCATGTGTCCGTAGTTTCCATATTCATGAGACGGAATTATTACAACCATCTAGACCGTCAAATGGCATAATATTCAGTCAATTACAAATGTTGGTCAACCCTGTCATCCACATATCGTCTGTGTGAACACATTAGGTTACTTTAAAACGTTCGTTTGGACAACTGCTGAGCATTTGACAATTGAGTTAACCGCAACAGTGATTTCTATCAGATTGCGCAATTTTCATATGAATAGAGTGGACTTCGAAGGTTACTTTGAAATGTAAAAATGTTAAAGATGTTGGAAAATCTGATGTTCAGTTTCACCTGAGAACCTTTTGACCTGGCAATATCCATCTGCAGAGTTTGACGTCTTCGTCTCTCTACAAAGCCTTTGAAACCTCACATTCTAAGTGCAGGTTTTCGTTATCACCATTATTTATTTATGCTTTTGTTTTTTTTCTTTCCTATTGCAGTTACCACAATCACCACGGTCAGTACGTGAAACAGGTAAGTATGTATCGCCATCGGGGCCTACTTAACGGTACAAAACATCTTTCCAGATTGGAAAGGATGGAATTGTAAAGAGACATTGTGTGGTGTTCCACAGGGACCATTCTTAGGACCGCTCCCCATCTCATGACGTATCTCGTATGTATGGTGGTCATTGACTAATCGCCACATACGCACAGTCACGCACACTTGTGTTCACTATGTGATGTTTGTGCGTTCTGGTTTAATATTTTATTCAACACAATAATTAGGTACTAGTCTCAAGAGTTTGTTACTTGCGTTGTTTGAAGAGACAGCATCAAGGGCTGACTAAAAAGCAAAAAACTGAAAATTGAATCAATACAATCTGCTGCACATTTTGTTTGTGTCGGATGGCTTTCGGGACCGGGACCGCGGTCCCGGATTCCACCTATAAATAAAATAATTATTTTTAGTGGTACATATTTCGGGACTACAAAAAAAAAGAAGTTAAAGTACAGTTAACTAAAAATCTGATATAATATTTTGATAACAATTGCATGAATATCAGTACCGGTACAAAATGATGTAAATATTTGTTGAATGTCTTCAGATTTTCCAATTCTGAAACGCGATATGAAAAAAAAGATTTACTAGGCTGTCATATATGTATATAGGATTGTATTCTATTCGCGACATATTTTGTGCAAGTTCTTTGCAGTAATTTTAAAATTACTAGGCTAGCATAAGCTCAAAGTGATGTCTTTTAATCATTCTGGGTACTTACCCAGAATGATTAAAAGACATCACTTTACTAACCTACCACTCACTCACTTGAGTGAGTAGTAGGTTAGTAATACTTGAATATAATTATGATTGAAATACCACCTTGTATGCATGCAGGCCTAGTACTTTTTGTCGCCAAAGACGATTTTAGGTAATATAATATTATCACTTCAAAACTAACGTGTACTGTAAATGTAAAATAAACGACGCTAAAACGCGCGGGCACCCGCTCCGTACTACCCGCGCGAGTTTTGGGACTATGTATGCGACTGTTCCTTTAAATTATTTTTGATATTATTTATCACTGGTTCTTTGGAACATAGACAATTTTTGTTAACTAAATACCCAATATTATTTAGTTGCATTTATAAAAGGTATATCCTTTTTCAATCATGTTTGAGAAGAGAGAGAGAAGTTTGAAGAATATGATTTGCGCGCACCTAGTGCTTTCTCTCCCACTCATCTATTCTGAAGTCGCTTCTTTATGTGGCGTCGGGTAGCTATTTGACCTATCACACCGCTTTGTCAAGGTTCTAATAACGACGGTGCTAAAATAATACAAACAAAAAAAAACAAACAAAAAATTATTTGGTTGACCGTACTTTCCCAAGACATATCTAACTTTGTTTTTATTTTTCTTGTGATCCCGAAATACTACTGAAAAATAATTATTGTATCTACAGGTGGAATCCGGGACCGCGGTCCCGGACCCGAAAGCCCTACGACCCCAAAGTGTTGATCAAGTTATAATCAGATAGTTGTTCTATATTGTAGTATAGACTACAAAACTGCTTCTTACGATTGATCTAAATGTCTATTTTTTTTTACTAGATTTTACCTTGTTATGAAGATTATTAAGATTCCGAGATTCGCCTGACGTATACAAATATGGTTACATGCTTATAATATAACTGAAACTTATATTTTTGTTTAATCCGCTTTCCCTAAATTTACATTTTTTTTTTATACAAATTAGTCAAATCAAAATGGTAATAACTTAACATTCCTTCCATAAATATAAATCCAGATTTAATCCTGTTATTTATTGTACCTCAAATCCCACGTATTTGAGGCGGCAGTTCAAGGCAACGTGAGACAATCCAGATAATTAGGTACATTACATTTTACTCGCATGAATTAATTGGCACTCACGGTTATGTATGGGCGTTCCAACATTCCCTTTTCATTCTGGTCGCGGAGAGGGAATGATATGCGAATTGTTCATTTAAATCTCGTTACGGATGAACATAAATATCAGGGTGATAAAAAGAGATATTGGTATTTTTATAGGTCTCATCGAATGTTTTGTGTTTCAGCATAATTATATGGGTTTTCACTCGACTTTGACAGTCTACATAATACGAGTAGTAGGAATAATAATAAATAAATGATAATAAATAATTATAATAGTAGGAATATTACTACTGTTACTAAACCGAATTCTTTTTGCAAAACACTTTCGAGAAAATCCAAGACAATTCAATACACATTCGTATTGTGTGCAGTCACATGAATGAGGTCCAAAATGAATAGGAAAGCACTAAAGTAGAGATCCATCTTAGAGTTCTACATTATTTCTAAGAACGTTCATCGTTCGAAGTTTCTGATCTACTCGTGGAGTGGAGATGAGCTTTTTCAAACTCTTATTTATATTGTAAACAGAGGCATCAACAATAAAATACAGGAAAAAAACACAACATAATTCAACACTCCAACAAAATCAGCATCCAACAAACTTAATTACAGTCTCCAAAGTACCGATCACATTAAGTTCATTCCGTGCCTATACAGCGATACATCGCACCGTCTTGATCCTTAAGTAGCGAATACTGTAGATTAGTGAGACATAAGATAGGTGAACTTAGTCGTAATTAGTCGCTCACAATGATAGCGGTGGATTGTGCTTTGTATCTGAAGTTTGAGTTTAGTTACAGAGCGTCTAGTCGTAATGGAATCTGGATTCGGTCGAATAATGTCTGAGTAGTTAGAGACAGATTTGAGAAGTAATAGGACTTGCACTGCAGTTTTAGTGTGTCTGTACGTACTAAAACAGATAGTTAAGGATAATGAAGATGTTAGTCTAACATAAAGACTAATTACAGATCTCACCAATATAATGGAAAGCATTTGTTCTCCCTGTCATCGTCATTGCCATATTTTTTTGTTCGAGACCAAGACTTGGGAACCTTCTAGTTACGGAAACATTAGGGGTCAATGTTCCAAGTTTTTCAAAAGTTTTTTTTTAATAGAATATTTATATTATAAATTTACTTTAATTATCTTCACACTCCCCGTACTTTACAATGCGCTCACCAGCACAATGTTTTGAGTTCGTAACAGTGTGTCCTACCGCAAAACATGAATTTTTCACCCCAAAAAAAGTCTTATTTTTGCGTCAAGTTACTTGGTTTTTGATGAACGGAATACTTGGTTGACGACTTCGTGAAGAGGGTCCGTTAAAACTTTGTTATAAAATGATAAAAGTACATTGAAATCACGTTAGGGTTTAGCTTAGGTTTAAGTGGTGTAGCGATTAAAGCGATCTCAAATAGTTTGCAAGAAACAAGAACATTATTGTCTGTAGGTAGGTGTCTAACGAGCCAGTACCTAAGTAATTGCAGTCGTTTTGTTCATAAAAATAAACAACACAACATTGCGCCATTGAGACAACAGAAAACAATTTGTTACGTCAAACAACACGGCTTTAAAACGAAACATCGTATCCGGGTGACATAGAAATCTCTTCGGAATATAATTAGGTTCGCCGACACAGCCAACACGACCGACTTGTTTAGAACCGACCGCCGTTGTAAAGGAAGAGAATAATGAGAGACGAAAATTAATAAATGGGATTACAAAAGATCTTATTACGCCCATTTCCCGCAGCACCGCCTCTGTGGAGCAATAATTAGTAAAAGAAATGGCGGGGAAGAACTAAGGAACTTAAGGCATTGGTGCCGAGGAATTTATCTAACAATGCAAAAAGGCCGCGGAGCGTCTCGTCGCTCGGAAATCTATTTGAACTTTTCGTGGAAATTTCACAATGGACTCGGACAATTAAAATTATCTGATAGTTGTATTTTTACGAGGACCTCGTGGCTAAATAATCACAGCTGCTCGGGTCGATCGTCAGATTAAGCCGCGCTTGCCTGGATTGGTCCGTGGATGGGTGACCACCGATACATACCGAGTTTCCTCCGTGTCTTGAAAAGCACGTTAAGCCGTTGGTCCCGGCTGTTAATTGTAGATCTTTGACAGTCGTTACAGGTAATCAGTGACCCGAAAGCCTGGCAGCCAGTCTTACCAAGGGGTATCGTATTACCCAGTACTAACTGGGTTGTGAAGGTCAGATAGGCAGTCGTTCCATGTAAAAATACTGATATTCAGCTGCATCCGGTTAGACTGGAAACCGACCCCAAAATAATTGGGAAAAGGCTAGGTAGGTAATGATAGTTGTATTTTTACGGTGGAGGAAAAGGAGAATTTCCTTGGTCGTTTTCATAAAAAGAAATGTGGTCATAAACGACTACATTTAAAAAGGAGTTGTAGTCGTTTAGTTCCTATTTGTTGATGTAATTTTATGGCACTTAATTTTTAATGTATAAAAAGAGTTTATTGACTTCCTCTTCGGAAAGTTCGATTGCAAATCGAGCGATCTTAATTTTATTGATTTTTTTTTTCAGTAGGAGTACTGCCAGCTTACTAACAATAAACAATAAGTTCACTTAGATGGATATTAACGTAAAGCGTCGCTTACAAAAATGGTGAAATATGGCGGTTCTTTATTTATCCTTCCTGTGCCTATCCCTCGAGGCATACAAGAGTGATGTTCTATAACGTTCATGTTATGCAAAGAGTTGGTAGCCGCAAGCTATTTCAAGTCACATAACTGTGACTCAATATGTTTGGAGAGTTTATACATAAATAGACTCATTTGTATGGAATCACTGAACATCGAATATGCAACATGCATATTGCAATTCAGAGGATAGCTAGTTTCAAACAATATACAGTATAGACAAGAATTGTTATTTTATGTATGTGTGTGTATGTGAACTATTGTTTTTTATCTTTTTCACCTCCATCTGTATTTTATTGTAACCTACATTCATTGCAAATAAACGATTTAATTTGATTTTTCATTCCCTTAATTTATTCTTTTACATATTTTTTACATTTTTAAAATTGTTATAAACAAAAAACGAAAATATAAAAATTGTAGCCCACCGGTATCGGGAACAGGGTCCAAGCTACTGGTGGTCAGGGCTCCAGAGTAAGGAACCTCCTAACTATACGAGCCGTGTCAATCCCTTGATGCAGCTGCCTGTCAACCTGCTGTCCTTCAAAATATGATTTTTCATTTATTATTAGGAGCATGGCATGGCATGGCATAGTATCATGTTTTTTATTTAGTTTAGAAAATTTGTGTTACCGTCAATTAAGTAAACTCCATGCAAGTATGCTTTATAAACTGGTTCGTAAATTTGATAGATCATTGTTATAATATTGGTCTTGAATTTCATAATGAAAGTGTAACGTTTTAGCACGGCTTCGTTCTCCCTTATAGCAAAGTGGGGGTCCGTTAATGGATTACTAATTAACGTAATGGACCCCCATGTATCCACATGGAGAGACATACGTTGAATTATATAATTTTGAGCCCTATCTCCAGTCCGGGAAAATTCATGTCACTTTGATGATACTTCTTGTCGTTACGTCGACTTTGTGTTGAGTGCTAAGCTGTTATTTTGCCGTGTTGTGGACATGGCTTATTTTCTCAGTTAACTGATTTTTATGAAAAATGTATTGATTAGAATATTCTTTATTTTTTACACCATACAAGTAACGTTCATAAAAGAAAACATTTCATATAGTGCTCATTTACGGAGACGCGGCGCGTTGCGCGGTGCCCGCCGTGGTGCCCGCGGCACACAAAACAAAAAAAATGTTTGCGATCAGTCCAAATCAAATCGATCAAACAGATCGCAAACTTTTTTGATTTGTGTATGCGCGTCCACCGCCACGTTGGCCACGGCGGGCGACGCGACGGGCACCGCTCAACGCGCCGCGCGGCGCGTAATGTCGCTTCTCCGTAAACGCTCCCATACATCGTCATAATGTTTGAATTGAAAACGGGCCGCGTCGCACAACGCGCCGCCTCTCTGTAAATGAGCCCATAAGTTGAGACAAAATGGGCGGTCTTATCGCTTGGAGTGATATTTTCAAGACAACCTTTGGATGGATTATAGGAAGAGCGAGAGACAATACTGCAGGTAGCCTGTATTTTATAAATTACATGTCAATATGCATTCATACATAAAGCATATACCAATCTATATAAATATTACAAACATAATTATAATAACCATGTAACAAGAGCAGAGAACCATGTATGATGTTAAAGGAGAGAGGTAGTAGTTCTGTTTATGACCATATTTTTGAAAAGGTTTTTAACAAGATGTACGATTTATCTCTTTAAGTTGACATTGTAATATTACTTTTGAAGAGGGAGGCTTAACAGTGACAGCCACACGGTTTGATTGAAGGCTAAGCTGCGCTTATCCAGAGCATTTACTTACTCAGTAAGTGGACTGTGGAGCTCAGACAGGCAATCACTCCTTGTACAATACTGGTATTCGGCTGAATCCGCTGGACTAATTAGACTGGAAGCCGATGTCAGCATAGTTGGGGGAAGGGTAAGCAGAAGTTGAATTAGAAATCTTGCTCTAATCCTGACTAATGCAAAATCGTTAATCCTTTTTCCACCTTAAATCAAGCGTCAATGTGCACAGTATGCCGCCGACCAGGCAAATAGGAACCGTAATAACATCTCATTTGGTAGAACAGCAGACGGAAATTGGGGCAGCGGGAACCTATGCGACTTCCGCTGCCCCGGACTAGTGCCGGCCCAATTGACCTGCGGGCCGGCAGGCCGGTTCCTCCTAGGGGGAAGTGAGGTGTAAAACTCCCCCTGCTACGTCTAAAACAGGCGCGCGTGGAACACAACGCGCCGCCGTCTCGGGTTCAGTGTGATGGGGGGCGACGGATGTCCCTGAATCCGTCGCATCTTGACCAGTTTAGGGGGGCCGGAAGAGGGCGAACTGGCGCGAGTACTGGCCGGATCGCCTCCATAGTGTCGAGGCCGGCGGAAGGGAGCTCTAGCCTCTCCAACCACTCCGCCACCATAACCTGTTAGAGCTGAGACCGGTGCAGCGTTTTCTGTCTCTGCACCAGCCTTTCAGCTCGATCCTTGGCCTCCTCGCGCCACTGATGTAGTGTCGCGAGGGTTTTTGCCTCCAGGTCCCACGGCGGGGATCTGGCCAGTACCTACACAAGCCGCCTTGTAGAAGATCGTGCGATATCCCTGTATGACCCTGACGGCCATCGCTCTCTGCGGTCTGCGCAGAACCGCGATAGTGCGAGCCGTCAGGTCGGGCGCCCATACCGGGGCCCCGTAAAGGGCCACGGTCGCACGATCTCTACGTATAACCATGAAGTACCTAGGATTGGTGCTCGATAGCACCAATCCTAGATACTTATATTGGATATGTATAGCTTGATGTGTCGCCGTGTCTACCATGAAAATATAAAACAATAAAATCACAGTATACACAAACTCATACTCTATGGTGCTTGAAAGTGTATGTCACTACACGGTCGGTTGCGAGAACGGTAAAGCTGAACGAACGTCAGACAGGAAAGATACGCTACTAAACACTGCTGCAAGTAATAAAAGATTTACACTGACAGCTCGGTGTAGGGGTTCGAAAGAAATATAAAAGTGTTGGAGAACAACAAGAACAAAACTTTAAAACAATATTCTGAAATAACAAATGTAGGGTCTAAATATTATATTAACAGCATAAATTAAAGGCATTTTAGGTAATACAATTCGGAAAGATTACTACGAGTATAACCTACTATATAGGAAATATATTTTCATAAGTCATACACTGACAGACGTCTAGCATGTCCGTAAGGATTGAGGAGCCACTTTTCGTATCTTAATGAAATTAATATACTTATTTAGTAGTAAGCTTAAAAATATTGTAGGATGAATCCTCGAATTTGTAGTATAATAGTTCAATAGTTATATGAACATAAAGGTGGCTCCTCAATCCAAATGTTTGGATTGAGGAGCCACGTGGAACACGGAAAGTATATAATGAATATTCTTGAAAAAATTGTATTATTTAGTAGTAATTGTGTACAATGCCTACTAAAAATCTGATTCCAGTACTGTTGATATTCAAGAATATACAATACTTTTAATTTGGCTCCTCAATCCATACATGAGAGCGTGAATTTCCACAAAAGTAATTGGTCAATTTAAATTTCGCCTCCAAAAACATTTAGTAGTAGGTGTGATTGAATTTGTAGTATATGGACAAAGTAGTAAAACTGAGTGAATTTAGTAAATAAACGCATTTTCTTTGGCTCCTCAATCCTGACGTTACTGTATTGAGAAGATACTTGAGTTATCTGAGATCAAAACGGAATAAAAAAAACAAAGACACTAACATTTAGTATAAATGTCTACTAAATAAATATGCACAGCCCAACATTGTATGTATTTGATATCTGAAAAAAAATAACTTTTCGATATTCCTTAAGACTTCGCTGTTAAGGGTGACCATGTTATATTAATGAAACCAGGACAACTAGTTTTTGATTTTTTTTATTTTACAAATCTACAATATCGGAATACAGGTCCATTATGGTCAAATCTGTTATACCTTTTTTTTTTAATTGATAATACTGCTCCATCATCGTCAGGAATTGAGCGCTACTTCAAAATTTTAAAACAATTACTCTTCAAAACAAAATTAAAAAAGTATCGAATCGATGAATTTATTAATCCAATTAGTGACGTTGGCATGGGCCACTATAAATGTCACTACCCAATAAAGGACGAGATGTTTTGTTACGACG